>JAAIXJ010000367.1:0-104801 GCA_013403705.1 Heliconius hermathena | reverse complement strand
TCCATACAAAAAAAATAATATAATTTTAAAACTGCTTCAATATTTATGTATTCAATATATAATCTTGAGGATAAGACTTTACTTGTTTTTGAGGTAGTCGAGTTCCGTGGTCATTACATTCATCCATCGAGTAAAAATTTACCAATTTTCTTCGGATAATTGGTATACTACTAGTATAATAGGAATCGTCTGAAAATGGTTATTAATATTTTTATAATTTCATTTTGTACAGTTGTCGCAAGTAGACGCAGCCAAATTTAGTACCATATAAAAGGTACTGAAATTTACTATTAAAATAATAAAAAAATACGGGTAAAGCGCGGTAAAGTATAAACATTTTTACTATAAATATAAAAATAACCTAATGAAATATCGCCTAAAGCTTAAAACGACGTATCTTCGCAATCCTAATGAATGTTTACTATTTTATTATATTTTTGTAAAGACGTTTACCTGAGGGTATGGAATCAATAATGTTTTAGTTCTAGTATCCACTAAATAAATATCAAACGTGATTTAAAAATAATGCAAAATAATACTAGATCATTCATTCAAACAATGACTGTATTGTTGATCTATGTAAGTAATAAAATAAAGAGTGTCAAGCTTTTTACTAGCAACTAATAGATAGACAAAGAAATCTTGTAGGTAATTTAGGTTACTATTTTTTAATTAGAGTAACTTTATTTTTTGAATATTGGCCACCAATCGTGTAAATTTCACCTGTGTGCGCCGCTTGGCTAGAATGACGCACACATACACAAATCTATCAAAGTGATAGTGCCGCACACGTCTCATTCACGAAATCGAGTCGTAGGTAATAGCGGCGAAGTTGAATTGCGTAAAATAGAACGAGAGATATCCATTTCTCGTTCTAGTATGTTTTTTTTTGCATTGCAGATCGTAGTATCGAATCGAAGTATTTTTACAGTAGTATGTGTTTACGTTATTGGCATCTATGCGTAATTGCGTCACACGAAATACAGGTATGGATAAACATCGTGAATTGAAAAAAAAAATCTACATCTAGACTGTTGAGGTACCTTGATTAATTTCTTTAGGTGTGGGTTTGAAATATTTCACCCTATATGCTGTTTTCGTAAAAGGAACGCAGACGCTTCCACCCGTATACGATAATAAAAAAATACAACAAGAATTAATAGTTTTCGAAATCGAAATAATGTATAACTGTCGCTACATAAGATGAGATGTGAATTGTTAAATGTCCATAATTTCACTGTATAAATCGTATAATTTTAGCTGAAATGATGTATTTTTTAGCAGTGGAACAGCGTTAGACTTTATGCTTTGACAAAGGCTTCGCTTCCTATTAAGGCAATAAATTTACCTAAAATATTATCAAATTCTGCTCTTGAGTATCACCATCCAACACATAATGTCTAAAATGTCTATGTCAAAAATTATTAAAAATTCTCAAGTTGTATGTTAAACCTCTAATGCCAGCAATAAAATAATAAAGCTTACAACTTATTATTATCGTCTATATGTTTTTAGGTATAAAATAAAGAAAACCATATATATATATATATATAACAATTTTAATTTACTATGGTCGTTCACTATTAGCTGTACGATTACGGTGATATTTCGTACTGGCGCAGGTCCGGCAGTGGCAGGCTGCCAACATACCCAATATCTATTTATTAAATACAGTCAACTTCAATCTTAGCTCAAAATCTGCTTTATTAAACACATAATGTAAATATATACATAACTGTCTTTAAACGTGAGGATAAAATGGTTGTGAGTTCGATCCCCACTCGGGGGAATTTACCTTCGTCTTTCTTTCTTTCCTTGCCTTATGGCCGTCCTGGCAAGACAAAACGCAGTGCTTAGTTTTGCAACGCTGTAAAGTAGATTAATGAATAGTCACAATAAACACTTGATCTTGACACTAAGTTTCTCCTACCTACCATGGTAAATTAAAATGTCTAATATAAATAAAATTAATTTAATATATACAACAGTACAGTATATTAATAATTTAATATATACTCAAATGTAAATTTTGTGTTCTTTAAAAGTTACTTTATATAATTATAAAAAATAAATAAATCAGCTTCACGCTGTATCCCGCACACAGCAGGGTAGGCAGAGGGAACCTAGTATTAAGACACTCCCGTTCCCCACTTTCTGCCGAATTCTGGAGGCATTGCGTGTTGAGTGGCAGGACTCAACGCCGCGCTTAACCTCGATACCAAAGCGAAGAAATGGAAATATAAATTTAAGTAAATATTTCATCTCCTCGAGTGGGGATCGAACCCACAACCAGTCGGTTTTACAGTCACACCTCGTGCCGCTGCGCCACGACCGGCCTCGAATTATAAAAAAGAACATAATAAATTAGATATACATTAAAATGATCACAAAAACTGTTAAGTAACATGTGAAAAGATTTATTACAGCTGTAGAAAGCCAGAGACAGAACGTTTTTCTTCTCGCACACGTACATCGCCACACTTAAAATACCAGTGGTAGTGTAGGGGGCGACTGCTGGAAAGCCATTTATCGAGTGTATGAATAAATTTACGCAAACGAGCTTGAGCTAACATTATTTTGAGCAAGTTATGATTCTATAATTTATTGGTTTTACAAAATTTATATAATATTTTTTTTTTATATTTAAAAATTAACATAAATTTATATAAAATTTAGATTGTTTTTGCTTTACGCTGTATTCCGCAATAGTTTCTACTTTCTGCTGAACTTTGGAGGCTTTACACGTTTATTGGCGGAACTTAACGCAGCGCTGTGCCTCGAAACCAGAGCGTTGTAATGAAAATATAATTTAATCATTAATCAGCTTCACGCTGTATCCCGCACACAGTAGAGTACGCAGTACGCCGAATTCTGGAGACATTGCGTGTTGAGTGGCAGAACTCAACGCCGCGCTTAACCTCGACACCAGAGCGAAGAAATGGAAATATAAATTCAAGTAAATATTTCGTCTCCTCGAGTGGAAATCGAACCTACAACCAGTTGCGTTTACAGTCACACACTTGTGCCCCTGCGCTACGACTGGCCTCATAATAATATAATACGTTTCAATAATTAAATTGGGAACCCATTTCATAAATGCTGGCTTTGTCCATGTGCTAAATAAGTTTAACGCTCAGCGGACCGAAGCTAATGTATACGATTAAAAATGTAACCCACGCTGGAATCCCGTCTATTGTTGGTTCAACAAAAATCTAATCGATTTGCACAAAGGATATGAAACGTAGTAATTTAAATTAAATTAAATAAGCTTCACGCTGTATCCCGCACACAGCAGGGTAGGCAGAGGGAACCTAGTGTTAAGACACTCCGTTCCCCACTTTCTGCCGAATTCTGGAGGCATTGCGTGTTGAGTGGCAGAACTCAACGCCGCGCTTAACCTCGACACCAGAGCGAAGAAATGGAAATATAAATTTAAGTAAATATTTCATCTCCTCGAGTGGGGATCGAACCCACAACCAGTCGGTTTTGCAGTCACACCTCGTGCCCCTGCGCCACGACCGGCCTCATTAATAAAGTAATTTCTAGTATTAAAATAATATTCAACCTATACCAGTCTTATTTAAAATAATTGTTTTTTTATTAAAAAAAACTGATCTGATCCAAAAAAAATTAAGCCAATAATAATAAACCATCTTAATAAATAAATTCTAAAATTTATGTAATATATTATATCAAAGATATTTTGAAGCCAGTCGTGGCACAGTGGCACAAACGTGTGACTGTAAATGCGAAAGGTTGTGGGTTCGATTCCCACTCGAGGAACGAACGAAGTGACTTACCACTATTTTCGCAGATTCCCTCTGCCTAACTTGCATGTGCGTGATACAGCGTGTAGCTATTTGTTAATTTAATTTATTTTAAATAATATACTTAACTTAGTTACAGAATATATAATATTATTAAAACGATGCATAAACGCTCATATCTATTGACTCGAGCTGAGAGATTGATTGATACATTTACACAATCTCCAGAAATACTCGGATAAGGATTCCGTTTCTTTTTCCATTTGCGGTACGGAACCCTAATAAAATAAATAAATAATAATTGACATAATGCTATGTCGCCCAGATCAAATCGCCTTCAGGTAATAAGTGGGAGTGCAAAAAAAGACCTCAAATCGTTATTATGATTGTGTCTTTAACACACTAGCATTAATTAACGCACTACATTAATCACTAAACTTAAATCCATAACTTAATAGTCAACGCAACGAAAAATAACTTAAAAATATCATAACAAAGCAAAATTTTGAATAGTAATATACTACTCGCAAACACGCTCAAAGTCTTGAAGTTGATTAAACAACCCGTTGTACGCTACCCACCCTTAAAATCTAAGCAGCGTGGCCTGTTTGTTATCTCGAGGGAAACCATTCCGACATTTTCAACTTTAACAGACACAAAGCAACGAAATATAAGGGAAATGAAAACGCGGCAAAGACAGAAGCTGTTGAGTTAATCATGAAAGCCGAACGCTAAGCGAGTCGTCTCCTCTCGCTCGGTCTTGTGTTGCCAGCCTTAGGGATAAATGTGTGACGATTGGGAAGTATGTTAATGTATTTTCACTTTTATTAGTGTTCTATTAAAACGTTTTACATGTATCGTGTTTGTGTTTATATTGGAATCGTTTTTTTTTTCAGTTTCACACTGTATTTCGTTTATAACGGGATATACGGAGGGAAGCTAGTGTTAAGGCACTCCGTTACTACTTTTCGCAGAATTTTTGAGGTCTCTCGTATTGAGTGACGAGACTAGACGCCGCGCTTTTGCTTTAAAATATTAATAAATAAAAATTCATTTCCTCAAATGGGAATCGAACCCAAAACCGTTGTATGACAGTCACACGCTTGTGCCCCTGCGCCACGATGGCCTCTAATATTGGAATCGTTTAGCGATTTATCACGTATGCTCGAAATTACATTAACTGACGGATTTCGGTTACGTCAGCTATTAAATATTGGTTTCAAATTGTGTAATATGACTCATATCCTGGTAAAATTTAAATATACAAAGTACATATACTGATTTTACTATCATACTAATATTATAAATGGATCATTGATCATGGATAATTTTTATAAAGTATTAAAAATGATACAAAATACTTTTTATTACAAAATGAATATATTTAACAAAAATGTTATTATTTGTCTATAATATAAAAATATGCTTAAACGACCGAAGCCGTGTTTAAGTTTCTAGCATATAGCTTATAAAATAACCGTTGGTTGTTAGATTTACTTGTGCATTGTTGTACAGACCTTTTGCTTTTTGTAGTATCCTAGCTATTGTATAATATTAGTAGTTTTTCATTTGTATAGTTTAAAGTAAGGATTTAAAATAACTATTTTAATTTGAATATGATCGCTTTTTATTTAATTTTTTAACGAAATTTTATTTCTTTTAATAACCCTTTACTTGATGAGGGTATAAATGTTATATAATTCGAGTGTAAACTCCGATGTACAGCTACGTATGGACAGCACTAACATTATGGACCTACTGCATTCTGTAAAACGATTAGGGCAATGAAACTTCAGGCGTTTGACTTCAACTGGTATGAGACAAACAAGCTATCATATGCAGATACTTTATATTTTGATATTTACTCCCAGATAAAAACAATAACTTACACGTATAGCTACACAAAATACTTTTTTCATTATTATGAAAGTACCTAAATAAGGCATTTTCATGTTATTTATACCAATTTATACTTATTTATGCCAAGATTTTTAACCGACTTTTTAAAATAAAGTATTGAACTTTTAGAAAATTATATAATTTTTCATAAACGGTTCTTTCTGCTCAATATGAGACTTTTTCTTCGAAATCTTTTATTTTACTACCGGACTTTGAAATAACAGTTATTTCAAATTGTTAGTATTTTTATTTAAAAGTAAAACATTCATTTATTTTTCTATTTCTATTTATTTTACTTGTATACTAATATAAGTATAATAAATGTAACACTTTCTATCTCTATATATTTGCATTAAAAACATTTTAAAAGATGTTGACGATATTCATAATTTAAAAATTTATGTGAAGTTTAACTTTTGAATGTTTAAATATTTTTGACCTTTAGAAGAGTATGCGAAGAACTACTTAACACTTACTCAAAGACAAAAAAATAATCTGAAAAATCTCAACGATAAACCGAAAAGCTACTTTAATTATTCAAAGAATAAATTTTAACGCGATAGTTTCCCGTTCTATAGCTCTCTTGCAAAATCCAGGCTTTTCATCACGTATTCCCGTAGTTTTTCAAACTACGCAGGGATCATTTATGAGAGAGAGATAACTAACAAAAAATTCTTTAGCTAGCCCGGAATTTCAAATCTAGCCTTACGATACTTTGTTCTCCATTACTTATTACTAAAAATACAATAAGGCAACAAATAGTGCAATACAATAGTGGCAGTGGGTGTAACTATTACATGACGGTTGTGGGTTCGATCACTGCTCGAGGCAATGAATTATTATTTATTAATATTTTTATTTCTTCGCTGTGGCATCAAGGCAAAGGCCTTACGTTGAGTACCGTCACTCAACACGTAATGTCTCAAAAAGTTCGGCAGTAAGTGGGGAACGGAGTGTCTTAACTCTTCCTTCCTTTGTCTACCCTGCTGTATGCGGGATACAGCGTGAAGACGATTTTTAAGCAATACAATAAAATATGCCATTATATTGTAAAATACATAGTCCTATATCGTTGACCTATATTTTGAACAAAATAACCAAACTATATTTCAAATATAAACTTATATTTTTGCTATAGTGCCAGAATTGGGCGGTCTAGCCCGTCGGGCTGCGGGTTGCTCCAGTGCATTCTCAGCGCCGTCACCAGCTGCACATCATGATCCAGGTAAATTAAATTGAAATCTTATTTATTCTAAATTGTATGTAGATTTGAGACCACTCGTGGCGCAGAGGATCAAGCGTGGGTTCGAATCCCACACGAAGAAATTAAATAGTTAATATAATCATTTTCTTGCTCTGAAAAAGAAGCAAAGCGCAGCTTTAGGTTTAGCCACTCAATACACAATGCCTTCAGAATTCGGCAGGAAGTGGGAAACGTAAATATCTTAACGATAATGGAGTGGCTCAACGCTAGGTGAACACTACAGTGACGCTAAAAAAAATTAAAAAGTGTATGATAACATATATCTACATACAAATCTATACAATACATAAGTATATTATAAACAGCTAAGATAATAACAATTTAAACCAATTAAAAAAACATTATCTGGACAGTTAGAAGCCAAACGATTTGAATCCTACCGACGAATCATTATCCATAGGCTTACTTTTTTGAAACAAAGATGACGATTCGTTTGCTAACAAAGAAAACGAGGGCAAACTCAGAGATGAAACGGTCAAGCAAAATGGAAAAGAAAGTAATGGAACTCCCAGACATACATACATTTTCTATGTGACCCTCGTAGATTTCAGAGCAAATTATCTTCAATGGACAGCAATTCTTGCCGTAATCGGATATCCTAACACGAGGAAATCTAATCGAGCAGTTCCCGGTTAAAACTGGGGATCGTACCAATTTATACTTTGAAAATTTGATAGTTGATTTATTTTCTTATCGTTTGATTTCTATTTATGTCGTAGCTTATGGTTTACTTTGTTATATGTCTATTTCTCTTCTCTTTTACTATGCTTATAAAAATGTACGTTTAAATTGTATTAGCGTGACCGGATACTGTTCTAAATAAATTTAGATAAAATTATAATACTTATAAAACCGCGGCGTCCAGCTCCGCCACTCAACACGCAATGCGAAAAATTCGGCGGAAAATAGGGAACGGAGTGTCTTAAAACTAGGTGAAGGTAAGCAAGGGACCTACCTTGCTATATGTAGGAACAGGGTGAAACATATTACTTATACAAGGTCAAACATTCGCACTCTGTAACTACTATTTAAAATCAAAATCTACAGAACTATCTATAAGTTACTCTAAATCATATTTCACAGTTTCTTACACTAATATTTTTTTAAGCGTTTTTCTATAATAGGGCTACAAAATAAAAACAGCCTAATTGTCGTTAAATGTGTAAAATATACGTAAAAAAACTACGTACAACATCTTTTTGTATAGTTTTAGTACTATATTTTATTAAAAAAATCTTTAACAGCATTTTAATGTGGTAACGCTGCGGTTTCACGTGTAACGAAGTTGATATTGGAAATTTATTAATATCCACGTAAAATAAACAACTAACTGACTGACTAAATGTTTTTGCGAAAATGTGCTAATAAATGTATCGGGTATAATTTAGGTCAGGCTACACTTATTTTATTAAAATATATTCTTATTCAACTGGTATTAATAAACTTTATTATATGAAATTTAAGTTTAAAAACATTTATTTTATAAACACTAATCTTTATAGAAGACAGAAAGCTTCTTACTTTTCACCTAATTTTAGTTAACTTTTCCTATCGTATGTTTTATAAATATATTTTAAAAAAATATATAGAGGAGGAGGAGAAGCCGTCGTTGTGCAGTGACAGTAAGTCGAATGTAAACACAGCGATTGCGTTTGATCCCCACTCGGGGGATTGAATTATTTTCATTCCCTTGCTCTGATAAGTAGCCATAGCACGGCGTTGAGTTCCGCCGCTTAACACGCAACGTCTCGAAAATTGTGCGAAAAGTAAAGTCTTAATAATAGATCCCATGGCTACCCTGAATATAATAATATAGTACCTTCTTCTTCTTCCTGGCATTAATCCCGGCTTTTGCCAGGGTCTGCCTTCCTGCTCAACCTACTCCACTTTGCACGGTCTTTAGCGTCCTCGGTGGTTAGACCATTGGCTCTCATGTCCTGCATCACGACATCCAACCAGCGCTTCCTTAGGCGTCCGAGAGGTCTCACTCCAAGGACTTACATAGTAAGGCACCGACATAGTTCTTAGGCCGGCGCGTAACGTGACCAAACCATCTCAGGCGACGCTCTTGGAGCTTATCCGCTACGTCACGGACTCCAAGACTGCCTCGATTATTAATTTTGTCTCTATACTAAATAATTTTTGTAGTAAAACTCTCGACACAATTTATGTAGAGTTTCGTCGTTCAATAGGCACTATTTCGAATTCAAGCGGAGAGCAGAGAACTATATGCGACACTAGGTAATTAACGATAAAAGTGAAGAACAGCAGAATAAAGTCATACTAACAATTCTGTAGAAAGATCTTTTAATATGAAAGTTATAACTTCTTTCCATCCTCAGTCGGCAGTCGGTTAAGTAATTAATTCTTTTGCCGGCCCTTTTGAATAAATCACTTCACAGAACTTGAACATTATAAAAGTTGTCTTTTAAATTTTAAATACTGTATTCAATGATTCAAGATATCGTTTCGAAATTTCATTTTCTATTTTGCGACGGCACCCAAGGCTTTTTGATATTTTTTACTTTGTTATACAAGATATTTCTTAAGCTGCCGATCAATTTTTGTAGTTGTAATAAAATAATGCCAGTCGTGGCGCAGAGGCTTAAAATGTGACTGTAAACGCGACAGGTTATAGGTTCGATTCCCACTCGAGGAAATAAAATATTAAATTGTTTTCGTTTCCTTCGCTCTGATGTCAAGACAAAGCGCGGCTTTGAGTTCCGCCACTCAATTCCTCCGGTATTAGGCGGCAAATGGGGAATGTATTGCCTCGACACTAGGTTCTTTGTGCCTTCCCTTTTGTGTGTTCTGATAAAAAAAAATAACGCTATCAATGCGAATGAGATTAAAATTAAAAACAGCTTCACGCTGTATCCCGCACATAGCAGGGTAGGCAGAGGGAACCTCCGTTCCCCACTTTCCGCTGAATTCTGAACGCATTGCTGCTGAGTGGCGGACAACGCTGCACTTTGCCTCGACACCAGATACCAAAGAGCAAATGGAAATATAAATGTAAAAAATATTTCATTTTCTCGAGTGGGGATCGAACCCACAACCAATCGATCTTACAGTCACACTTTGTGCCCATGCGCCACGACTGGCCTCATGAGATGAGATGACCTGCGAAAGAGATTTTGCGTAAATAAAATGAATTAAATTCTAAATTTTTATAAATTGATAATCAGCTTATGCACAAAAGCAATCACGAAATAGAATTCTATAAAAAAAACAGTATACTATTATGAATTTATATTTATCCTATCGACTGTGGGAGAAAATAAGGGAAAGAAAAGTAAACTATCGGGGCCAGTCGTGGCGCAGAGGCACGAGCGTGTGACTGTAAACTGAATAGGTTGTTTGTTCGATTTCCTCTCAAGGAATCGAAATATTTAATATTATCATTTCTTTGCTATGGTGTCGAGACGAAGCGCGGCGTTAAGTTCACCACCCAACACGTAATGCCACCAGAATTCGACGAAAAATAAGGAACAGAGCGCTTTAAGGTTCCCTCTGCCTACCCTGCCAAATTCGGGATGCAGCGTTAAGGTGATAAAAAAAATAAAATAGAAAAATAACACGAATAAAACCTATATTAAACTGTTAAAGCATGTTATAAATGTAAACGTCAAATCTCAGAGTACTTTCCTTTACTTTATCCCTGGCCGTTCGCAGTAAGCACGTCCCGGCAGTGCTACTAAAGAACTACTTTTGGACTGTTAAACAAGTCTTGGAATAGTGGAACTATCGATATTTGTAAACGTTAGCCTTTTCTAAAAAAACATTAAAAAATAAATCAGCTTCACGCTGACTGACAACACGCACACAGCAGGAAAGGCAGAGGAAACCTAGTGTTAAGACACTCGTTCCCCCTTTTCCGCTGAATTTTTTGAGGCATTTGTGTGTTGAATAGCGGAACTCAACGCTGAGCTCTTGCCTTTGTGCCAGAGCAAAGAAATTAAAATATTAATAAATAATAATTAATTCGCCCCCGGTGGTGATCGAACCCATACCCTTTTCTTAATATATGATTTATATTCATGTTTAAAATCTTTTAAATAATCGTTTGTATGTACAAAATGTATTTAATTGAAGATTATAATAAAATTTTGGATTAATTTTAACTTTGTTAATATTAATGCGAACTTAAGTTATTAGTACCTTTTGACGTTTTAACGCCTCATATATTTGTAATTGGAACGACAATTTGAAGGAACCTTAGCTTGTAAAAATATTACCAATATATAAATTAATTATAAGAAATGAAGATAATTAATCAAGAAAAACATCATATATAAATATTTATTTATTACTTTATTACAGAACTAATTTATATTGTAGACATTCAAAGAGAAATGGAAAAAAAAGTTAAAAAGTATATATAAAAAAAATGCAAGAAAATCGCTTGAATATCGTAAAGTAGTAAAGTAGTTGTAGGTATTAAAGCTCTCTACTTTTCTCTCGTATACCATCATTCAGCTTGGAACTGTGGCATCCAATACCGCAATTTGTAAAATTTGACCAAAGTAAAAGCTCGTGAGAAATTTAACCACAGCCATGAGATTGCACGAGCTGGGACCAGAATAGACGGAATACTGCGACAGAAGCAGAGAATTCTTTTTAGCTTCACGCTTTATCCCGCACATAGCAGGTCAGGCTGAGGGAAACTGGTGTTTAGAGACTCCGTTCTTCATTTTCCGCAAATTCTAGAAGTATTGCTTGTTAAGTGGGAGAACTCAACGCCGCGCGTTGGCTCTACACCAGAAGGAAACTAAAAATAAAACATTTAACTTCCTCAAGTGAGAATCGAACCCACAACCTGTGTTCACAATGCGCTACGGCTGTCCTTAATCGAGTAATTATAAAATGTTTTAATACAGCTAACTCTTTGCTTTAAACAGTTTGCTTATGCGATAGATATCCCATAAATTGAGAAAAAGACTATGTCATAATATCATAAAACATATGCAGCTTGAACCACAAGAGATTTACATATAAAATGAACGTAATTTAGTTGATACACCTAGAAATAACCGACATTTACATAACATTTATGGTTTGAACAAACAAACATAACATTTCCCATCGTATTCATCCACTCGCACCTTTATAAAATGGAACCTATATGGAACCTATAAATCTACATTGTTAGAAAACTGTATGAGAACGATTCGAATAAAATGGTGACGATTCGATATGCATGGGTTTGTTTAAAAATAAAACTAAAGCACGAGGCCCGAATAAAAATAGCCTAGAGGGCTATTATTAAGGCAATATTCTGTTACGCGGACAGAATTCATATATTCATCTGGTGAAATGTCAGTCCTCTGTCGGGCTTCGGTTTAGTTAAAACAAGTTCGTATTTCGTATTTTTACGACCAAGAACATTCAGTATTATAATTGTAAATGTTAGAGAGGGGTGGTTTTTGTGTAATATTTAATATGCTTTCTACGGTTTATGTTTTATTGAGTATTTTTTTTTTTACATTTTTTAAAGTGTTATTCCACACTTAAGAAAGAAAAATATTTATTTAGAAAACGTACGGTTTCTAAATAAGTGTTTTTTTTTTGGGTTAACATTGAATATTTTTTACATATTGTTAAGAAATAACGATATAGTTAAAACTTTTAACTTTATATTTCTTTATTACTTTATGTTCTGTTTATTTATATTTACTTTATGTTTCTATACATTTTCGTTAATTTTCCGTAGAAAAGATTATAAGAACTTAGTCAAAAATAATTTCGTCCTTTCGTTCTCTATGGCTCCTGGTTAAGCTGAAATTTTAAGTGTTATTTTTTTCAGATTCACGCTATATCCCGCACTTAATACACCTATAAAATTCTATAAAATGCTTGGTTGGAATAATATAATAATCTAATTTATACCTAATAATACAAGGCAAGAGATTTGCAACGCAAGTGTTTTAAGGTGACCGAGGTGTTTTAACACTAGATTCTGCTGTGTGAGGGATACAGCGTGAAGCAGCGTGAAAAAATCAACGTATTCCTTACAATAACTGTTCAAATAAGTATTTCAATAGTTTAACTTTTCCATCTAACAACGAAGCTTTCAACACAAAAAGGACTTAATGTTGCCACACCGATCATTATTATATTAAATAATATAAAAAAAACCATCACAAAAAATCCACATAAAATAATTCAAAGAAATATATCAATCAGTTTTAAAGCATTAGAGAACAAAATATATATTTTCCAAAACAAATATCCAATATGTTCAAAGCAATTCATTTAAAGCAGATTTACAGCTATCGATATAAGCGGTCGCTATTCGAATGTTATTTTTTGGTGAAAATATTATTTTGTTAGTGAATAACACGATTGTGCTTTCAACGCTGTTGCGAGACGCGATTTTTGGTGTAAATATTTGAATCAACGCCACTCTAACCGCTATGTTAAATTTACTTCCGTGTGGAAGGTTAACATTAAAGGAACGTAATGCGCTGACACTATCTTAATTTAGTTGAATTGTGATTCTAAGCTGATGTCCATATAGCAGGGTAGGCAGTAAGTTCTCCACTTCCCGTAGATTTTCAAGACATTGTATACTAAGTGGCGGAAATCAACGTCGCGCTTTGTCTTGTTACCAGAGCAAGAAAATGAAAAAATAAATAATTCATTACTCCGAGTGGGAAATCGAACCTATAGCCGTCACGATTACAGTCACAGGCACGTTTGTAATCATATTTCGAAATTTAAATAGAAAATAGTGTTAGTAAAAATAATATTAAAATATCAATATATAATACGGTTGTTGAGGCCAGTAGTGGCGCAGAGGAACTAAGCGTGACTGCGAAATCGACTGGTTGTGAGTTCGATCTCCACTAGAGGAATAATAAATATTTATATAAATCTTCGCTCTGGTGTTGAGGCAAAGCGCGTTGTTTAGTTCCGCCACTCAACACGCGATGCCCCCAGATTTCGGCGAAAAGTCGAGTGTAGGGGGAATCGAGTGTTTTAACTCTCGGTTCCCTCTGCCTACCCAGCTGTGTGCGGGATACAGCGAGAAGCTGAACAAAAAAAATCTGTTACCATTTCCAGTTACCGTGAAAGATAACAATAACTAACTACAGCCACACTTTTAAAAAATATTTTTAAGTTTAACTAAAACAAAGCTGTTTTATACTGCTAATATACAAAATAATATCTTAGTACAGTAAAATTACGAGTTCCATATGTTACCATTTCTTCTTTCAATTTGATTTTCTTATTTATATTGAGCTTTCGAAGCATTTGTGTTTGATAAAAAGTTATATGGCAAGACCAATATGTTATAGATAGTTTCTTTTTAAATAATATGAGTTGTATAAACCTTTTTTTTATACACAAAATATAGTTATTCTTATTTTTAAACAATATTTATTTTTATACTTTTTTTAACTTCACGCTGTATCCCGGTTTTTGTAGGTAAAGAAAACCTGGTGTCAAGACACTCTGTTCCCCATTTTACTCCGAATTTTCAAAATGTTCCGTGTTGAATGGCGGAACACAACGCCGCGCTTTGTCTTATTATTATTATTTAATATTTATTTTATCTGTAATATGTATAAATAAATAAGTATTAATATATTTATCGTAGCGCAGGGGTACAAAGTGTGACTGTAAAATCGACTAGATGTGGGTTCGAATTCCACTGGAGGAAATGAAATATTTATTTACATTTATATTTTCGTTTCTTCGGAACGGATTGTCTTAATACTAGGTTCCCTCTGTCGGATAGACAGAGGGAACCTAGTATTGCTGTATGCGGGATACAGCGTGAAGCTGATTTAATTTTTAATTTCATATTTAAAATACATTAACTTAATCAACACAATCCAAAGCTAATCGAGTGCAATAAAACTTAAAATGAAACTACTATATTTATAGCTCCGTCAATAAAAAAACAGCTTGAAAAACGTTAATTAATTTGTATCACAACAATGTTTGTTTAATTAAAAATCTTTGTTAAGAATACACTCTTGTTAACTCATAAAACTACTTTTTTTCATTAAACAAAGTAAAATAAGTATTTAACCTGTCTTGTTGTAAATTATTTACACATATACAAAAAGGTCAATATTTCCTATTACATAGTTAAAGTTATGCTTAATTAATACTTAATAGCTTTATAAATTTATTTTATAATTCCTTCATAAAACCATTATAATATTATAACTAATATTTTGATTATTTAGGCCCGTCATGGGTCAGGGGCAAGAGCATGTGTAAACGCGAGCGGTTGTAGATTCGAATCCCAATCGTGGAAATTAAATGTTTAATATTTTCATATCTTTGTTCTGGTGTCGAGGTAAAACGCGGTGATGAGTTTCACCTGCCTCTTAAATTCGGCGGAACCGTTTTGCGGAAGTGGAACGGTCTTAATAGGAACGTAGTGTCTTAACATTAGGCTCCCAGGTTCCCTCCACCTTCCCTGATATGTGCGGGATACATCGTGAAGCTATAAAATATATTTATATTACTGACTAGCTGTTGCTATCATTTTAAGGCTTACAATATAAAATTCAGTTTATTCGCTCCTAACCGGAGACTCCTGCCTTCGGTTTGTTCCGGTGTTTGTTGTTTTTTTATCCACTATTATTTTTCCAGACCATCGATAAATATTTTCTATACATTCTAAAATATGAATCGGTAACTATCGCGTCACTTCCTTTTAGCTATAAGCTATGAACATACTACTTTCATAATTCTCATACATATACATACTATCTTAACGTTAAAAGTAAATTTGTCGTGTTGTCGCATCCAGTCAATGTTCCTCCCTCTCACACGCCCTCACGGTACTCTGCCTCCGAAGACATTACACAAAACCATTTACATAAGTACCTTGTTCAACTACGTAATCCTTCACGGTATGAAGCCAAAGCAAGAATTCCCTCCCTTAACTAAGGAGACTTTACAAGTTTTATTAAAACTCGAACGAGCAAAGTCCATATATATGTATATATGTATGTATGTACGTCCCTACATATTGCTATAAACAATGATCGATTAGAAAAAAAATCAGCTACACGCTGTACCAGGCTAGGCAGAGGGAACCAAGTGTTAAGATTCTCCGTTTCCATTTTTCACCGAATTCTGGAGGCATTGCTTGTTGAATGGCGCAACTCAACGCCGCCTAAATAAAAGTTTTATTTAAGCTTATTCACCTTTTTATGAGCGCAAAAAAAGTTAAGATAAAAACACTAATTACTAGATCTCTATAAATATTTACCGTCACCGTCAAGACTTATATTTACTCGAAGACACGAATTATTCTTTTTTCATTTTTTCGCTCTGGCATCAAGGCAAATGCCCAGCGTTGCCTGCAAAAATGCGGCGGCAACGGAGTGTCTTAACACTAGGCTCCCTCTATCTACCCTCGGGGTACGGGTATATACGGGATATAGCGTGAAGCTGATTTATATTTTTTAAATATAAATAAGCACAATTTGTACTAACATTCACCAGTGAACCACAGTTATTACTAGCTTATACCTTAAATAATTTCATAACACCGTATAATATTTAGCAAAAAACAACGAATTACATATTCACAATAAAGCACAAAAATAAAATAATTTTAAAGTAAGAGTTACCTTCAACGAATTGCGATTTCAGTTTGCGAAATAACTTCCATGAAATTCAAAACTACGTGTTTTAAAAAACAACGTCCATTGCGAGCGAACACTTTTACGAGATATGTACTTTAAATAACAATGTAATAAGAGATTTACTTTTAAATGTAGGTTTATTTGTTAGAAAAAGGGGAAGCCAGTCGCGACGCACAAGCGTGTCTGTATACGCGATAGGGTGTGGATTCGATTTCCATTCGAAGGAAATAAAATATTTAATGTTTTCATCTCTAGTGTCTAGGCAGTGCGCGGCGTTCAATACGCAATACCTATAGAATGCGGCGGAAAATGGGATTGGACTGTCTTAACACTAGGTTTCTTCTGCCTACCCTGCTGCGTGAAGCTAAAAAAAATTTTAAAAATGTATTTAATAAATGCTATTAGAATATATTATTTATATTTAACGCATTATACTCGTATTACTATATGTTTCCGTGATAGTATAATATTTATGTACATAATATAAGCAGTTAACTCCAGCCTTCCATTTTACAAAGTTGACAAAAGGCGTTTTATTTTACAACGATAATTTTATTATTTATTTTGTTTGAAAATACCATTTTTTAATTTTTGGAAAAAAAAAACATTTTTTCATTGTATTAGGCTTTTATAAAGTAGTTAAAACTGTGGTTTCTTTCAAACTGGTGCTAAAAAAACACTCTGTATATACTCACTGTATTTCTTGCGCGTATACTTTGATTATTTTAGCCTAAGCTAGATTTAAAATATACTTATTTAGCCATATACTTATTAGAAAACGTATAAAAATTATAACGTAGCGGGACTCGAACCTGCGCCTCCTCGAAACCGACCGACAATTTCCTAAGTGTGGAACAACACTATAAAAATATTAAAAATAGACTTAAAACACTCAGTTTCACTATATTACAACTTCTCCCATCAACTGAATTTAACTAAAAACCGACACAAGATCTCCAGTAATTTCTATAAATTACCAAAAAAGCATAATTTGGCAATTTGGCATATTACTTTTTCAAACACGTTAATAATGTTTCATAAATTCACATACTAACTAAAACTTTATACGCTAAACTACTTTGAACATTTAGCTCCTGTATGTTTTTTATAACTTTGCAATTTTGAATAGGTGCTTTGTAGTCACAGTCAGCACGTGAGTACAATGAATTCGTTTATAGTAACTTTTGCTAAACCTAAAGTATTTTACAGAAATGAAACAACCAGAGAATAATCCTAATTTCAAAAGCTATATTTTTGCATGTACGAGATTGTAGTTTATTTTTTTTTAGCTTCAACCTGTACATAACCAGGTACCTGACTCTGAGAAACTAGTGTTAGGACACTCCGTTACCGTTTTTCTGTTTACGCCGAATTCTGGAAGCATTGCTTGTTGAATGGTGGAACTCAACGCCGTGCTTCAACTCATTACCAAATCGTACAAATGAAAATATGAACACTGGTTTTGACTGGCCTCCAAATAATAATAATTTTCAATAATGTCATCTAAATTATAATATTTTTATTACATATGTATTAAATATTATTTATTAAAAGCCGATAAGCATCAAGGTACATAATCCTATAATTTCTAAGTCAATATTACGTAAAACATATAAAAAAGCAGCTTCACACTTCCTCACTTTCCGCCGAATTCTGGAGGCATTGCGTGTTGAGTGGCGGAAATCAACGCCGCACTTTGCCTCGACACCAGAGCGAAGCAATGGAAACATAAATACGTAATATATGTACATATGTTCAAAATGTCGTTTAAGCAAGTCTTTGAACAGGTGTTAGATTACATTTAATTATATGTACTTTACACTTCATAAGTTTCTCTGAGACCGTCTCTTTTTCCCCATTTAATTGGACTCCATTATTTATTTTCTCCTCCTTGTTTTCATTTAGATGAGGAAAGGAAAAAGCTTTTTTGGAGTTTCATTAAAAGCTTTGTCTTTGTAAGCTTTGTCTGGTTATTTAACCTTACAATTGACCCAAAGGTATTAGTTTATACGCTATCTAATTTGTTTAGTCTTCTTTGATTCAAAGATTTTAGGATTAGAGTCACATCGGTATAGTAATTCCGGCTTATACATATACAGAATTAATAGTAAATATATCTAGCTCTAAATTTAAATAATCTTATATATAAATCACACTCGTACACAGCAGGATAGACAGAGGGAACCTTTTTTTAACTTGGTGCTAGTGTGAAGCAATGAAAACATTAAGAAATAATAATTCACGCCCTCGAGTGGGGATAGAACCCACAACCGTCGCGTTACATCACACTCTTGTGTCCATGCGCCATGGTGGCCTCTATTCTTCTATATAAAGATAATTATAAACTATATTACTTTCAGTCACTGAAATATAACCAAAAAATCAAAAAAATATTAAATTTATATTAATAAGTACATAGAAATAGAAAATAATACGTATATATTATATACGTAATGGTGAATAATATACATAAAAATGAAAGAGATGATTTTAATTACGGAAAACATTCCGAATATTGAATGAATGCGGAATGTTTTTCCGTAATTATATTTTTCCGCGACCTTAAACATTTCCATCTTGTCGTGTTAAAGCATGTTTACTTGTGTAATAAAATTGGACGCTCACGAAATGCCGTCGTAGCCGTTCCGTTCACCAGTAAAATTTATTTTTGACATCTCGTTTAAAATATTTTTAAGCTTGCATGATTTTCAACAAATTGATATGCAATGCTCATTTTCTCTCTTGTTATCGCGGAAAACTGCAGTTTCTTAATAAGAAGTTACGGTATCTGATCTTTTAATGTGTGTTTTTCTATTGATGTTGCTTTTTATTTGTTTTTCTTGAGGATTAATGCCAGTTTTAATAGAAACAAAGTTTTTTACCTTTGTTTATACACATACTAGCAAATCAAACACAGCTTCGCTCGCTTAAGCTTATTATTATATTATAGCCTAATTGTGCAAAATATTTACCAAAATTATACTTGTAGCCTATGTGTTATTCTGATGCATCAGCACTGTAAAGTTACTTTATTACAGTAAAGTTTTTTGCGTGAAAGTGTAACAAACTCATAAATAATATTATTCAAAAATAATATTATTAGGATAGGATATCTAGTTCTTTCTCTAACTTAAGACTAATTATATCTTTCTTTTCTAAATGTCACATAAACAGAACAAAAATAGCTACAAACAACACCAAACCAAATTCATGAAGATTCAAATAAATTCACACCTTGTGCCAAATACCTGCATACTGTTTTACAAAGCAAAATGCCTCTAAAAATAGCCTAGCGCCTCTTCCAATAGGCGCAATATCCATTTAACCCACTATGTGGACGTGGTCAATTTCCCGTTTTGAATAAATCCAGGCGCCTACCTCCACTGCAAAAGCAGCAATTTGCGTACAAGCTGGCCGCTCCAACTTTATTATTTCCCCACTTCATATTTCGGGCGTTTATTAATGATTTTGTAATTGGGCTGTCGCTTCCATTCGTATCATCCGGTCTATTACTTTTACCAAAAATGATGAATTAAACTGTAATTAAATCTGGCGTGTGTGGATGCTTTCAAAGTTGTTTATTCTATGTGTGTGAGTAGTTTTTATTCAATTTAATTAAGTTTTCAGTCATGACGCAGCGGCACGAAGTGTGACTGTAAAACCGACTGGTTGTGGGTTCGATCCCCACTCGAGGAGATGAAATATTTACTTAAATTTATGTTTCCATTTCTTCGCTCCGGTGTCGAGGCTAAGCGCGGCATTGAGTTCTGCCACTCAACACGCAATGCCTCCGGAATTCGGCAGATAGTGGGGAACGGAGTGTCTTAACACTAGGTTTCCTCTGCCTACCCTGCTGCGTGCGGGATACAGCGTGAAGCTGATTATTAATTAAGTTTTAAGCCTTTCATAATGTTATGTGAATATGACACACAAATATGTATATTTAATGTACATTCCGCAGTTCACCCTCGACTGTTAACACTGTATCAAACATAAGGGAGGAAAGAGGAGGTTGATGACAATGGACGGGTAAACGTGATATGTAGAGAAAGTGGCATTTGCCAGTGGTGGCGCAGGGGCACAAAGTGTAACTGCAAAAATCGACTGGTTGTGGGTTCGATCCCCCCTCGAGGAAATTATATTTTTATTTATTCGCTCTGGTGTCAAGGTAAAGCGCGGCGTGAAGTTCCGCCACTTAATACGCAATGCCTTCAGATTCGGCTCCGTGCAGATTTCCGAACAGATTTGGCTCCGTACTCTCTGGCAACCTCGTTCGGGATACAGCGTGAAGCTAAGTTAAGTTGATGTGAACTATTTAAATCATTAAAATTAAAACATCTGTAAGCTTACTAACCTAGCACATTATAGTGACTGTTACGATTCTTTGTACAGTACTATACTATAGTAAAAGCCTAGTAATCATGTTTCACTAGTACAAATAAAAACATAGATCTGATTGGTCTTATAAAATTATTTTAACTTCTGTTTATTATCTTGACGCTATCTATTGTTTTACTATAAATGCGATTGTTGTGGGTTCGATTCTCACACAGAACATTTAATTATTTCCATTACTTCTCTACTCTGACGAGACGAGTCGCGCTGTTAAGTACCGGCGCTAACACTCGACACTCTTTCTCTCTGCGTACCGGTATACGGGATAAAGTGTAAACCTGTAAAGCTGTATTTGGACGTACCCAATACGATCATTTTTATTTTCATAATTTGAATATAAAGAAAATATAAACGGTATATCTATTTATTATTAATAATAATAATACTTTATTACACATGAAAAAAATATATACAATTTACATAAAAAAAGGACATGTAGGTACTTATGTAGGTACATATGTATATATTATTCTATAATAATAAACATTTTGGATATAATAATAGTTAAATAATTTTTAATATAATAATATCAACATACCACCTATTGTAGTTAAGTTTTTCCCAATGGCCAGTGAACAAACTAAAATATAAAAACGAACTGTCTGTATATCGGACTTTTCCATAGAAAAAGAGGCTAGAATATAATAAGAACTAAATAAAATGCCTATTCATTGAACTCAGAACTATGAACTAGGTTACGTAATAAAGCCAATGTCCCTTTGAATCTGGGCTATCTTAAATTAAAATTATAAGATATAAAAGAGAGTTTCATGTTTTAAGTATTAAATAATAGCATTTAAAGATTTAAAGTCACTTTACCACTTCACTACACTACACTACACTACTAACAAAACAATGTTTATTATTTTTCAAATTAATTTTTTTTCTTTTTTGGCTTTACGACGTATCCCGCACGTAACGGAGTAGACAACGGGAACCTGGGAATCTAGTATTAAGACATACCGTTCACATTAAATCACTTCCGTTTCCCATTTTCCACCTAATCCTGCACGCCTCACATGTTGATTAGCGGAACTCAACGACTTTGCCTCCTCACCAGAGCGAAGGAATCATATTATTAAATATTTTATTTCCTCAAATGGGAATCAAACCTAGAACGTGTCGCGCTTTCAGTCACGTGCTTGTGGTCCTGCTCAACGACTGACCTCAAATTAAGGCTTTGAAATTACTTGAATATCAAATTACGTCTCTGAGATTTCTGAATCTTTCTGGCATATACTATTAATTTTAAGTATATAAATAATTTATATTATAGTTTAGAACAGCGAAACTAGCAAAGATAAAGTTTTTTATAATTTACTGTTAATATAAAAATAACTACAAATTAGTTTAGTCTATATATTACATTTATATATATACGCATTCCAAATCTTGTAAGCTTTTAAGTATAATAACGTACTAAAAATGTTATATAAGTAATTCTTACCAAAATTATTTTCATTTTGTTACTTTGTAAACAAGCTAAAGCGCGGCTATCGCAATATTTCGAAAACTCAGCGGAAAATAGGTAACGGAGTGTCTTAACACTAGGTTCCTTATACCTACCCTGTAATATGTAGGTTACAACGTAAGGGTAATTTTCTTAAATATTTAGCTATATAAACTTTTATAGTGCATCTTCCTTGTGTGGTATTAAAATAGTTATATTCTCTACTGTCGTATATCGTAATGAAACTGATTAACAATACTATTAGGTATCCCGCAGCAGGGTAGGCAGAGGGAACCTACTGTTAAGACTGGGTATTGCGTTTTAAGTGGCGGAACTCAATTCCGCAACAATACTATTGTAAATGTTTATTTCCGTTTTATGTTAGAAACAATACATGTAAAATAAAAGCTATCATAGAACTTCTAAGCTATTAGTATTACTATCAAATTAAATTAAAAATTAAATCAGCTTCACGCTGTATCCCGCACACAGCAGGGTAGAGAGAGAGAACCTAGTGTTAAGACACTCCGTTCCCCACTGTCTGCCGAATTCTGGAGGCATTGCGTGTTGAGTGGCAGAACTCAACGCCGCGCTTAGCCTCGACACCAGAGCGAAGAAATGGAAATATAAATTTAAGTAAATATTTCATCTCCTCGAGTGGGGAATAACTCAGATAATTTTTCTAATATTAAGAATTTTATTTCCCTTATTAAAATAATAATAAATATATGTAATTTTTTCGGTTTATTTTAATTATTTAGGCTTATTTTTCCTTACTAACCCTTTAGGAAACTGTGTATTATAAAGTACTTGTGTATTATAAAGTAGTTCAACATTCTTACATAACATATTATGTTTTGCAGTTATATAATTGGATTATATCTATATAATTACATAAATGTATATTTCCATTTCTTCGCTCTGGTGTCGATTCAAAGCGCGACGTTGAGTTCTGCCACTCAACACGCAACGCCTCCAGAATTCGGCAGAAAGCGGGGAACGAAGTGTCTGAACACTATGTTCCCTTCTGTGTGCGGGATACAGCGTGCATACGTAATGCAACATGTTTAATCCTCACAACGTAATAAAAGGCTATAAGATTTGAAAAAGTCGAAAATCCTGTAACGGTATATGGAAATATAAACGTATATAAGTGAGTAAATATCATGTAAACAAGACGGTTTATAGGAAAATATACTGCAAAGACTTATTTCCTTCTTGATACACCTTTCAGAAATGCAACCTCTGACCTAAATTGCCTTATTACATTAAATATTACTGAAATAGCACTTTACATTTCGTTTCAGCTCAAAGTTTATACACCCACAAGTTTTATCTCTATCTATTTGTACGTTTTAGTTTAGTTTTATGGTTATTTTAGAGATAACCCTATCCACGCACAACAGGGTATGCAGATAGAACCTGGGAACCTAGCTTAAATATACTTCGATCCCATTAAGACACTTCCGTTCCCCACTTTCCGCTGAATTTTAACGGAAAATAACGCCGCGCTTCTACCACTGTTCTACCACTCACCACCGTTCTACCACTCAACACGCAATGCCTCCAGAATTCGGCAGAAAGTGGGGAACGGAGTGTCTTAACACTAGATTCTCTCTGCCTACCCTGCTGTGTGCGGGATACAGCGTGAAACTGATTTAATTTGATTTAATTTAATTTTTTATTATTGTTGATTGTTTGAAGCTATTTAATTTTTTTTGGTTATACCGTTACAATGAGTACGACTTCTAGATTAACTAAAATCAATCAGGGTAAATTTGATAGACTACAAAATTCCGATTTTCTTCTTCTGTATTTACTATATACTGTATTATTCTGTATTTACTAATACTTCTGATGTATTGTAAAAGGTTTGTGTGAATGTTTATGAGTCAATAGTGTTATAAGAGCACTAATAAAGTAAAAAGACCCTTGAAATGTACTTTAAAATTTAAGACAAGGTGTAAAATATTTGTCAGTTTTTTTTTTGCCATTTTTTTTTATAGTCAAAAACTTTTTTTTATAGTCATTTGATGAACTTAAGATAACTTTCATATCATCTTCTACATATTTTGTATTAAAAGCATTAAATTACGAAAATAAGATACTTATTATATTAATAGATACCTGTTGTCCACTTCTACAGTAAAATGTATATTAGAAAATCTTACAATGTCAACTACGTGTTAATTTTGTTAACATAAACACTATAATTTGTATTAATATTATCGTTTTATATTAATTGAAATTAAATAAATTATAAATAAATTAAATAAATAATATAAATAAATTAAATGAACTTTAAGTAAATTAAATAAATAATTTATACAACCTTCTGATTAAGACATCAAATAGATAACAATAATTATTTATCATAAATTAAGAAAGCCAGGGCCACTCAAAGAGTGAGGCCAGTCGTAGCACAGAGGCACGAAGTGTGACTAAAAGCGATTGGTTGTGGATTCGATGCCCAATTCGAAGAAATACAATATTTATTAAGTTTATATTTCCACTTCTTCGCTCTGATGTCGAGGCAAAGCGCGGCGTTGAGTTCCGCCACTCAACACGCAATGCCTCCAGAATTCGGCGGAAAGTGAGGAACGGAGTGTCATAACACTAGATTCCTTCTGCCTACTCTGATGTCTAAGGGATAAGGACGTGAAGCATTTTTTTTTATAAACTAAGAAATCAATGATTATGTTGTTGAAGATACTGTACGCGTTTTTTATAGTTTCAAACCCTTTAAAACAAATTAACATTAATAAGCAAATCAACGCATCCAGGGCCCGTTTTTATAAATCGCTCTCAAGTCTGAGATCGATGTTGACATGCTGTTTTCTTTTATAGATATTAATTTATGAATGGAAACGGCATCTCAAGATCGATCTCAGACTTGAGAGCGATTTATAAATACCGATCTAAGTGTACTAAATGCCATGCTCTAAATAAATTAAAATATCACTAACAATTATATCTAACAAAAGCGTCCGTAGATTTTTCAATTAAATATTCTGTTTCCCAACATTTCACTGTTCGATGAAACCAAACATTTTCGAGCCGGTTTCACTCCTCAGTCCGACTGAAAACTGACTGGTTTTGTGCACCGATTTATTTTATGGAAATCCCCGGCTTTCGGTTCGTTAGCGACGACAAGATATATTATTAATCATATTTAATTTTCATTTGCAGGTAAGTTCACTGACAACCCTGTTTTCGTTGAGTTCAAGGTAAGTACAAGCTTATTCATAATGTTGCTATATATATACATGGGTCTCAAGAGATATTTTTTGGGGCGCGCCAGGACCTTCGTATTGAATAGATATATTTATGTAAGCACTGTTTTTTGTAATTTTTTGGGGCAAATATTTTATTAGTATAATTTCTGGGGCCAGTCGTGGCGCAGCGGCACAAAGTAAAAAAAAATCAACTTCACGCTGTATCCCGCACACAGCAGGGTAGGCAGAGGGAACCTAGTGTTAAGACACTCCGTTCCCCACTTTCCGCCGAGTTCTGGACATATTACGTGTTGAGTGGCGGAACTCAACGCCGCAAAGTGTGACTGTAAAACCGACTGATTGTGGGTTCGATCCGCACTCGAGGAGATGAAATATTTACTTGAATTTATATTTCCATTTCTTCGCTCTGGTCGAGGCAAAGCGCAGCGTTGAGTTCTGCCACTCAACACGCAATGCCTACAGAATTCGGCAGAAAGTGGGGAACGGAGTGTCTTAACATTAGGTTCCCTCTGCCTACCCTGCTGTGTGCGGGATACAACGTGGAACTGATTTATTTATTTTTATTTTATAATTTCTGGGGTGGGCACCAGGCTATTCTGGGGTGGATACGGCCAATTCGACCCTCTATTCTTACGACCATGGCTACATATATATCAGATAACAGTTACAGTTAGAACCCTCAATAAACTGTTGACTGCTATTACTATTTGTGCCAAAGCGTAAATTATATTATAATAAAATATCAATTTATACGTAAGTAAAATAATACAGATTTCACATACGCTAAAGTGCTTCAATAATTATTTTTAATCCATTTATCTCGCAACAGATCTTTATTTCTTCATTCTCGTTATGATTTTATATATAAAATATTTTATATCAGATTGCAATTATTGTTATAATTTTAATTAAACAAAAAATTACCCCAATTTCCTTTTACTCACAAAACATATAAACTGCACAAAAAATAGTATTTTTTTTTTATTTATAAATCCTTCCAATTGACAAATAACGTGTCAGTGCAAAAAGAGGACCCTCTTTATTTAATTGACATATGTGTATTGTCAAACCAGTGTCCCAGTGGAACCTAAATGAAACCAGAACTGGCGATAACATCAGTTGAAGTTCACATCGCGGTCAACAACTGACAAAATGATATAACGACGTAACGCGTTGTCAACGACAATACGCCCCTCGATACTGGGATGTCAGCTTTATTACAATAGTAGTTGGTTCTATTATATACTTATAATATTAAGTTTTATTTGGCCGTGGCTGTAATCGCCACTTACATTGCTCGAATACCACAATGGGTCAACTTGGTAACCTTTTACCTTTTTAGCTCTTGATATAAATCTGATACGATTTTACTCTGGAATAAATATGTTTTATGAATGTCGATGAATCTCATAAAATATTTGACATATTGTAGTTTGTTTAGTATATTTAACGTGAAACATAATATATTCTCGTAGTGATAGTGATTGACAGTAAACGGATAGGTGACCTAATTTATTTAACGTGTTTTTATGCTTTTACTCTCATATTATAAAATAGCATTAAAGCGTATGAAATATATAATCAAAGTAACATTAAGAGGCCATTCGTGGCGCAGAGGCACAAGTGTGAGATTTTAAACGCGACGGTTATGGGTTCGATCCCCACTCGAGGGTGAATAAATCATTATTCATTAATATTTTTTTATTTCTTCACTCTGGCACCAAGGCAAAAGCATAGCGTTAAGTTCCACCACTCAACACCCATTGCCTCGAAAAATTCAGGGAAAGAATAGGGAACGGAGTGATTTCACACTATGTTCTTTCTGCCTACCCAGCTGTGTGCAGAATACAGCGTGAAGCGGATTTTGATTTAGTTTTTTTTAATATAATATAATTAAAATAAAATCCATTAAAATATTTAACACGAAACTTGTAAATTTGTAAGATTTTGGTAGAAGAAGTCCGAAAAATAAACAACTTGTTTTTAACTCTGTTCTAGTGGTCTAGTAGAAATTAAAAAGTACAGTTGTTAACAGGCCTGCCCTGCTTTTGTATGTAATCAGAGTAAAATCCTTTAGGGTTAAGCCGTTTAACCTTATTATCTTATCTCTGTCTCTCTGTAATGCTGAATAAAACGATAACACTCTTTACTGTAAGGCAATTTATATACTTTGATGTACCTAGCTGATTTTTTATTTTATGTAGTATGTAATTTTTTTTATTTAGTTATTATGAAATATTACTGTAAAAAAGTAAACTTGTAAATGCTTATAAACTTCTTAAAAAAAGAATTCAAATCCTGTTACTTTCAAATATGAATAAACCTGAAGATGTAGATATGCCATAAACCTTTTACTTACTGTACATCGAGACAGAGATCTTCCTGTATTGTTATTTATTTTACCTCTGTTACTCTAAACTCTAAAGTATATCTTTCGTTTAAGCTCACCTAGTCATCAAGATTACCTTAATCATTAGGGCGGCACAAATTTGTCAATTTAAAAAATAAATAAAAAAAATTCTAATATTTTGCACTGCAACTTTATTTGCAAGGACTTAAATAGTTTTAATTTCGTTCCGTAAGAAATTCGAAATTTTCTTTTTTATTGCTCCTCTACCAAATTTCAATTTTCTTAGTACAGTAGTGTATATACATTGTCTGCCAGTCACTCAGTTTCGGATGTGTTTTACATAATATGTAGATTATATTGATAAATATATTTATGCATACTTCTCATAAAATCATATAAGTAACATCACTCTGGCATGACATTTACTACTCATTTAAATGGATAAAGTATTCATTAACTTGAGTGGCTAGTCGTGGCGCAGGGGCACAAATTGTGACTGTAAATGTAACTGGTTGTGGGTTCGATTCCACACTAGAGGAAACGAAATATTTAACATTTCCATTTTTTTCGCCGTGGAAGTGAGGAGAGGAATGTCTCTATACTAGATTCCCTCTACCTACCCCGTCGTACCATGCGGGATACAGCGTGTAGCTGTAATAAAAAATCATATAACATTACTCTACATGACATTTACTGCTCATTAAAATGGATAAAATATTAATTAATGAAAACTGCCTCATTACAACTGTTATCTGGAAATTTTTAATTTTATATGCATTTACATAACGTATCAAAAGCAGGATAACACTTAATTAATTGTTTATTAAGTGAGAAAGAGCAATTAACGTCATTTCAATAAGATCATTTCGATTTTAATCGTCACATATTATTATGCTCGAGAAGTTTTATTAATTAAACTGATATATGTACAACATAAATAATTTTATAGTAAGAATGCTTTGTTTAAAATTATTACTATTTAATATAAAATGTGAAAAACTCTTAGACAAATAAAAAAAATAAATACTTAATTCTAAACTTTTAAAATAGAAATAAGTATATGAAAATATAAAAATTGTATGCGGTCCATTTGCTATATGAGTGTTTGACTGTCTCTAGCAAAGAGAGAGCAAAGGCTGGATGGATGATGGTAGAGTTTAAACGAAACTATCCAATATTGCATCTCTTTGAAGTTGAAAAAATCAACAGAAGCGGTGACTAGTTGAGTTCCTAACATTGATATAAAGGGCACTTCCACTTATATATAATACATAAAAGGGAACAGCCTATAAATAACTCTAACTTGAAATAATCTATATATAGACATCAAAACTAAATATATCTTTCGGATTATGAGAATTTATACGACGTTGACTCGAATTACTTAGTTACTTTTCATGTACGAAAAAAGAACCGTCTCTATTTTGTTATTGATGTCTATTAGAGAGAAAGAATATAATTATCTATTATGGGCGGTTGTAGGTTCGATTCTTGCTCGTGGGAATTAATTATTATTTACTAATATTTTCATTTATTCGCTTTGGCAACAAAGCAATGGCTTCGAAAAGACGACGGAAAGTGAAGAGCGAAGTGTCTTAACATTGGGTTCCCTCTGCCTACCCTGTTATATGCGCGAAACAGTGTGAAGCTAAAAAAATTGTAAAAGATATGTGTGTTTTTTAATCGCACTGGTTTTTGGTATATAGTTTTTTATATTTACATCTAAATTTAAAAAGTTCACAACTTTCTTTCATCGTATTAATCCTCTAGTCTTTTAAGCCAGAAATCAATTATGGATTTAGGCAATAAATACAAGCAAAACAAGCAAATTATAATGAACTCAATGAAAATAATACCCTGCTTTTGTAAACGGATTCTGTCTTAGGAAACATCCTTGACCCCGTGCCCTACTTTGCCCCTTATTTACGGAGCCTTCGCACTAACTATAATCAATTACGCGGTTTTCACCCTTACTGGATTATTTAACAGCCAATATCGGGAAAATTATAATTATAAATGTTGATTTGGGATAATATTTTGATGAAAATCCTTAATATTTCATACAAACGTATAAGGATTTTATTAGTTTATTATTTTCGTTTAGGAATAGAAGAACAAATTGTGGTTTAACGCTTTATTGTACGTGATATTAATAGCAATAAGAGTTTAATACAACACTAGGGTGTCTCTACCTTTTTGCAATATTTGGTGGTAATGTAAAAAAACAAATTCTGTATTGAGGCCAGGCGCAGGGGCACAAGGTTCAATTTCCACTTGAGGAAATAAAATATTTAATATTTTCATTTCTTTGCTCCGGTGTTGAGAAAAATCTCTCTGTTTACCCTGCTATATGCGAGATAAAGTGTAAAATTGAAAAGAAAAATACTGTATTAAAAACATACGCATACGCAAAGCATTTTCTTTTCATCTATATTTTTTCACAAAGTTGACACCACTTTATAAATATCCTATCCGTGTAAGTTCTATTTATAACACTAATGTGACCTATTTATAATAAAATATTTTCTTATACTTGTCAAGAAGGCGTGGCACAGGGGCACAAGGGTATGAATGAAACGCGATGGTTGTGGCTTCGATCCCCAGTCGAGGGAATGTGTTATTATTTCTTAATACTTTCTTTTCTTCGCTCTGGCACGAAGGCAAAATCCCTGCGTTGAGTTCCACCACTTAACACGCAATACCTCGAAAAAATCGGCGGAAATTGAAGAACGAAGTGTCTTATCTGATTTAATTGTTAAAGTATCGTCAGCATCGTAAAAATATATATTAGATCAAAATTAGCTCAGCTTCGCGATGCATTCCGCACACAGCAAGATAGGCGGAGGGAACCTATCTGTGTTTAAACATTAGGTTCCCTCCGTCTACCCTGTTATGTACAAAATACAGTGTGAACCTGATTTATTTATTTATTATATTTATTTTCTAAACCACTTTCCAAATAATTTAAAATAAGTTTGACTGCCAACACTAATCTGCCATTGGAAGTGCCTATTTAAATTACTCAATTACGTACGTGTTAGGGTGGTTAACGCTTTCCGCTTTCTATTAAATCATAATTATAGCAACCGTGTCGTTTGTGACTATATACTTAAATTGATTAAATATGTGATGATAATAACGTAACCTTTCGTGTTTGGAGGAAACTTTACTATTATAGTGATTTAAGTATTTGTTACCACTTTCTTTATTATATTTTTTTTATTTTAATGCTGTATTAATATCTGTAGGCAGAGGGAACCTGGGACCCTAGTGTTAAGATACTCCGTTCTCATTAAGACACGTTCCGTTCCTTACTTTCCGCCGAACTCTGGAGGCATTACGTGTTGAGTTGCAGAATTCAAAGCTGCGTCTTTGCTTGATTTTTTTTTCATTTCTATGGGAATCGAATTCACACCTGTTAAGTCACACGCTTGGGCCACTGCGCCATGACTTCCTTCCAATGTTACTTAAATAATATAATAATGCTAAAAATACAAACACAAGAGAACATCACTGATAATAAATTCCATTCCGTTTTATATAAAGGTACTCACTAATATACATATTATAATATTATATATTATTTTTTTCTCAAATTTGTTAATAGTTTAAAGTTTAAACAGAATAAAAATATCAAAATGGCCGTCATTGAATCAAATCGTAAGCACTTTACTATAGATGGACCTGTTAGAAAATATCTCGGCAATATTAACTTGTGTGTAGGGGAAGTAATAGAGGAAGATTTGTTTACCTTTTATAGGTATGCGTGGTCGGGAACGTGGGCGTTTATATTGTTTATTAATAATAAACCTTATTCTTTTAGTAATAAAGCTGCATTTCTAAAAATATATTGAAAACCAAACAGATAAGAATATCACGTAACGACTGGAATTGATAGAATTAAACACTTAAATTATTGTAATATTAATTCTGATTACTTTAAGCAAGATTAAATTTATGTTTTGCGTTTTATAGCTTTCAATGGAAACAGGTTTATATATAAAAACTCTATATCGATTATCGAATACAAGTCTTAACATATTATAACATAAAAACGCTAGTAACAAAAATTTTATAATTTTAAATATTTTTGATTTTATGTTTTTGGAAGTCCATGTTTACTTAATACATATAATATACCTAATATGGTATCTTGAATACATTGGCTTATATAGAATTAGATAGAAATTAGAAAACTTTACAAAATAAGAAAAAATATGCGACTTTATCGAAATAACAACTTCTTTTATAGAGAACTAAATGTGTTGACACTGCACTGTGTGCAAAAACGCAGAAATCAAATTTCCTTTTTTCCTTCTTTATACCATGATTGTTACCTATATATCTTAACTAGCGGGCGCGTGAGGCGTCGCCCGCTTATTTGCACCCTTAGGGGTGAATTCTAAAAAAAACCATGAAACATGTGTTTAATGAAATATTTTTAAGTGTCTGAATTTCTAATTTGATTAAAATCGGTGCCGATTTAAAAAAAATCCGTATAAACTTTCAACCCCTATTTCAGCCCTTTAGGGTTAAAATTTTTCAAAATTCCTTCTTAATGGATGTCCAGATTATGAAAATAAACATCTGTCCAAATTTCACGTTTGTGCATCAGCTGTTACGGCTGTGCGTGCTTCTTACCTCAGTCAGTCAGATACATATCCTTTTATATATTCTATAGAAGATGATATAATTTTTTCTCGGCTTCACGCTATATCACGCATATAGCAGTGCTCCCAAATTCCCTTTGTCTTTGCAGATTACAGAGTGAAGCTGATAATAAATTACAACAAATGACAGTTATAAGTTTATATTTGTTAAAATGGTAATCCAGTATATAAATTACGTACTTGCAAAAATCATTTAAATTTGTTTAGTCGTTTGTGTACTAGCTAGCGTATCGCACAAAAAATTTATTTAGTTATAATTCTGTTTTTTATGTATATGCGTTATAAGCTTTTTCAATATTATAAAATTATTATTTTCATTTTAGTTTAACTTACTTTTTGAATAAAAACCTCTTTCAAAAAAGATTTTTTATTTCAAATTTTATTTCTCACTTTTTCGTTAACCTCTAAATCTTCTCTTTTTTAATAATGCATTATTATTGAATGGTGTTTTTCTGGTCAATCTCCTTCACCTTCAAGTGGTCAAAATCATTTGACACCAGAGTGCTTGCCAAGACAAATCAAATGAGCCAAAACACGACCTGCCTATCTTCCTTAATTCAGAAGCCCCTTTACACATCTTTTATTCTTTATCTTTAGACACTAAATATTATTTACCAAGAGAGTACTCGTCAACAGAAATCAAAATATGGTATTTAAAAAAATATATATCCGCTTCTTTATTTTGACGGCTATATTTATTAACAACAACATTGATTATTATATATGTCATTTTCATCAAAACTGAAGTCGTAATCCAAATTTCAGCTCAATTGGACACTGGGAAGTGGGTCAAATTGAGCTTAATGCCAGATTTCATAAAATTAAAAAAAATAAAAATTAGCTTCACGCTGTATCCCGCACACAGCAGGGTAGGCAGAGGTAACCTAGTGTTAAGACACACCGTTCCCCATTTTCTGCCGCATTCTGAAGGCATTGCGTGTTGAGTGGCAGAACTCAACGCCGTGCTTAATCTCGACACCAGAGCGAAGAAATGTGAATATAAATTTAAGTAAATATTTCATCTCCTCGAGTGGGGATCGAACCCACAATATAACTATAACAATATACTTTAATAATACGTACTAACTGACACGGCAAGTGAAATAAAAAATTGTAATAATAATGTTTTTTGTTTCTATATCTCTCGGATAGTTTCTCACACTACATTATATTACTTATGAGAAAATTGTTTAGCAAATTAATTTTGTAATAATAAGCTTTAAAATAAATATTTTTTTTTATTTCATAGTATATAAATGTATTAATTGAAAATTTATTTTTTTAACCTGGATGGATTTGAAATATAAAAAAGCGAATTTGAAATTTGTAAAGGATCAATTTGGAGTGCAAAACATATATAGTACAAACTCGTATATATTAAACTATGAGGTCAGTCGTGGCGCAGCGGCACAAAGTGTGACTGTAAAGACGATTGGTTATGAGTTCGATCCCCACTTGACGTATAGAAATACTTAATTAAATTTATTATTTCCATTTCTTCGCTCTGGTGTCGAGGCAAAGCTTTCTTTTTCTGCTTCGAGAATTCGCCGGAAAATGGGGAACGGAGTGTCTAAACACTAGGTTCCCTCTGCCTACCCTGCTGCGTGCGTGATACAGCGTGAATCTAATATGATTTTATTTATTCGTATACCCATTAAATGCCGATATTTTTATCCAATTTCACAAAACTTACAAACCGGATATCACATACTGCCAAACAAAAGAATATAACCGACTTCCGGCGCGTCCAGTACCTACCATATCCAGTACAGTACAGTGGAGGACGATGTAACGTTTCTAGAACGTACTTCCCGCGTTTTGCGAGCGCATGCGCCGTCCGTGCCCATTGCCCACCCCTCTCTGGCGAATTGCGCGGCAGTCTATACAGCGCGTTGAATCGCGTAACGCGTTATCGCGACACAATCAAAACATATAACAAAATGATCGCCGATTTGACGCTGAAACACCAACTGTACCTAGATTTCCACCACCAACAAGAGCCCGCAAATGGTACAACAGTTTGTTTTCGTTGTATCCAAACGTATGACGCAGTAAGCCCACGCTTACGTATTATATTCACATTTGTTTATCAATACCAGTTATGTAAACAGAGGACCAATACTATATAATACCATATAATACAATAATATATATTTATTGTAATCGTAAAACCAGAATTATAGCACCAGAAGTTCGCAACAAAGGCTTCTATATTAATAAATAATCAAGTTACTACGTCATACGTTCATTTCTCCATAATAAACAACAATATTGTTGTAATTGGCTATAGCAGATAAAGAATGAAGGTAATTCACCAAGAGTAAAATCGTAAAGGGTCGAAGGGAAGTCGACGCCAGATCCACTCTGACGACTTGTTGCGTTACAGTGGAACGTATATTTACTGTTGATCCGACTGAAGTGAAGGATTGTTGATATCGGTTTCTGTTGACGCGTTCACGAGATGAGTCATAATAAACATACATATAAGCGATCTTAATAACGTGGCCTTAAGATAATCTTTCTATTATTAGGATATGAGTAATTATTTCGTATTAGTTCTGTTTATTGTTTTTTTTTTACTAAATTAATAGTTTTCAATTGCTATGCGAATGTATCTTACTGCGTCTTGTTTTTAAATATGAATTACAAATATTGGAACCCATATTGAATAATGAGGAAAACCAGTGAAATATCACTTCGCTTTTCATTATCAAACTGAGACGTCATAAAAATAATAAAAAAAGTTTAATCGATGTTCAATTTTTATTTCACAAACTATTTAACTGAAACAGCGTATTCTAATTAAATTAAATTTATTTTCCTAACGTTAAATTTGCTACTGATATAGTAATTATAATATTACAGGAAGCGTTGATAGTAATTTAACACGAAAAATGGAGAACGGGAACACTAGGTTCCCTATACTTAACCTACTATACCGACACTGTGAAGTTTAAATTCTAAATAAGGAAATACAATGTTTAGAGTAGGAGAATATAAACAATGAAGGGTAATTCTAATGTTGGCAGGTGAGTAACATCAGAAAGGTCAGATAGGTCGCGGCGACCTCCAGGCGTCCGTTGCAGCGTCACAGTCTACTCGGTACGCACTCGTAGCCTGTGACCATTTTCGGTAATAGCAGACATTTTTTATATAATTATATTTAATTAACAATTAATTATTATGTATAAAAGTCATTGTATTCTAGATTTTTATACGAAATTTATAAATATTACAAGCGGCCCACTCGCGGCTTCGCCCGCATACCATCTGTCATACTTTTATTATGCTGTATTTGTCAAACGATTGATGGAAATCAATCATAAACAACTTGTTGTCATAATTCTGAGAAAGTGTAAGGACTACGTGGCTGTTTAAAAGGATGTCATCGGCGGCAAGTGCGCCCCCCGCGCGAGTCGAAGCTAGGCTTGCGGCCGTACACAGAGCGTTGAATTATTTTAATTTTACATTTTCTTGAAAAGTTTACGTCCAAATTACATACTATAAAAGCCCAAACTTACCTTCACAAATTTTTTGTTGATGATGGAATAACTTTCGCTCGTAAGTTTCAATATCCATGTCAAAAAAAAATCAGTGAAATATCACCCATGAATTATTAAATATTTTTTAGTCACTAAATGATAGGGTATTTTGCTGTGATTTATTTATAAGACATAGGTATATAGTATCGCAGACTTTTTTTAGAACTAATAAAATAGAATATTTCTGCCACACAATGTACTGTACATATATTTGAGTATTTTTGCAGCGCACGCGCTAAAAGCAATACGATTTCGTTCATTACTACTGTTATTTCGTTATTTAAGGATAACTTACACCGTAATGTAATAAAGCGTATAACACTCCCGAATAATGTAGCTTTTATACAAAACAAACAAAAAGTAAATCAGACCAGTACATCCAGAGATCTTTAAACAAACAAACAAACGAATGAACGTACGAATGAACAAATGAACTTACTAACTAATTAACTAACTAACTAATTCTTCCGTTTTATTATATTAGTATAGGAAATATAATAAGTAAATGGAAAGATTAGATGAATAATATACTATAATAGTATAGATAGAGTCTTAGGTTAATCATTAGATTTATTTGCAAATTTTACTTATTATAATACTATACATTTTTTTCTGTCTCTCGTCTTCCAGTATCAGAGTAGGCAGAAGGCACCTAGTGTTAAAACACTACGTTACCCGCATCCCGCCGCATTCATAAGGCATTGCGTGTGGAATGGCGGAATTCAACGCCACGTTTTTCCTCTTTGCCAGATTGAAGGTGAAGGTGAAGTGTGTGAAGGGAAGTTGAAGGAAGACAATATAAAATATTTCATTTCCTTGAGTGGAAATAGAACCCGTGTGGGTTCGTTGGGTGGAATGTCACGTTTAACGTAGCACGCTTGTGCTGCACTACGACGGCCTCGTAAAAGAAATGCAAATATTTAAAATATGTTGTACAGTTTAATTCCACCAGCGTCCTCTTATTTAGTCTGAAAATCTAAAACAGAATCATGTTTGACAAATTTTCTGCTGCAAAACAAAAATTGAAGAGTACCAACACAAAAATAAAAGTAACTAGGATATCCATACTTCCAAATATCACAAAGCTAATAATAATAAATTTTTAACTTGTGTTTGTTTATTGTAACTGAGGATATATACAATATTCTATTTAAAATGATTAAATTATATTGTATTTTGGTTAGTGTTAAGATACTCCACTTTTGGTTAATCTTATGAAACTCTTATGAAACATAAGAAGCTCCAGATCATAAAAGATAAAAAACATACATAGATTAGTACTTAACAAGTATTACGGTAATAACCACTTTATTATCTTGTTTTTGTTTAGTTAATTATTCCATTGTACCATGTTACATTTTTATATTTTTATAAATTTTATAGAAAAGGTTAGTCGTGGCGCAGGGGCATAGAGTGTGACTGTAAACGGAGACTTGTTGTAGGTTCGATTCCCACTCGAGGAAATGAATTATTTATAAAAATTTATATTTGCATTTATTCACTGTGTTTTCGAGGTACAGCGTGGAGTTGAATTTCGTCACTCAACACGCAATGCCTCCAGAATTCGGAAAGGAAAGTAGGTAACCGAGTGTCTTAACACTAGGTTCCCTCTGCCTACCCTGTTGTGTGCGGGATAATGAACTGGTGGTAAATTATTTGACGTTAAAAAAATTAAGCATGTCACTTCTTATTTTGAATAAAATTATTTGACTTTGATACAGCGTGAAGCTGTTTTTTTGTATTTTTATAGAACAAATTGTAACTGACCTGCGAGTTAGTTTAAAATATATAGTAAAGTTTATTTATTTATTTTATTTAAATTTTAACGCATACGCGTATTTTGTATGAGTTTCTAAAGTAATTTCCGTAGCTCAGTTCGACGTTACATAATTGACTTTAGATGACATTGTCTATACCTACTCTTTATCAAAGAGAAGGGAGGGAGGTCAAAACTGTAATTTGTCATGTTAAAAATTTATAAGGGCGGTCGTGGCGCAGCGGCACAAAGTGTGACTGTNGAATTGTGACAGTGAAACCGACTGGTTGTGGGTTCGATCCCCACTCGAGGAGATGAAATATTTACTTAAATTTATATTTCCATTTCTTCGCTCTGGTGTCGAGACAAAGCGCGGCGTTAAGTTCTGCCACTTAATACGCAATGCCTCCAGAATTCGGCAGAAAGTGGGGAACGGAGTGTCCTTCACTGAGTTCCCTCTGCCTTCTCTGCTGTGTGCGGGATACAGTGTGAAGCTAATTTTTTTTTTATTTATATTTTTTTTGTATAATAATAACTTAATTTTTTATCCATATTCCCAAAATAAAATTAGTAAAGCTCAATTTTTTTTTGCAACATATTTAATGTTAATATTCACTTTATTATATATATTAAATTATACTTACTAAACGTCGAACATGATAATTTTTACTTATTTAGGAAACGTAAAAAAAATTTTGAACGTAACGGGACTCGAACCCGCGCCTCGTTTACGTTCTCATCGAGCTACGTCGAAATAAGTTTTCTAAATAAGTATTTTTCCTTCCTTAGTGTGGTATTCCACACTTTAAAAATATTTAAAAATAATATTTTTTAATATTTTATTGTAGAATTATACTTTAAATTGATGTATTTATATAAACTTTTTTCTTTTCATTAAATAAAAATTAAATTTTAATTGTCAAGTAACGTAAAATCAATATTATTAACCCAAAGGAAAAGTGACAAGAAAATCAGCTGAAGATTGTAATATTAGTGTTTTTATGCAAAGAATATAAAGATATTAATTATTTCACTTGAAATGTGTAGTAAACAACATTTTTCGGGTCAGCTTTACTAGATAAAAATCAAAAGTTAAATTGAACCCAGCGCGCGCAAAACTAACACAAAAGGCATTACAAGAAAATATCAGTAGTTTCATTTAATATTTCTTATTCAAAAGCAAAGATGAAATAATTATCTTGAAATGTAAAAACCTTTTGTTTCTTAAATCCAACTAGGTGTTCTTACTTGATAATTTAAAAAAAAATGAAAACCACAAAAGAAAATAGCGCCACAACCTCAGCTTAAATTGGAATTTAAAATAAATTTCTAATACTACAAGAAAACCATTCGAAAATGTCAGTTGAAAAACTTTTATTTTATGGCGGAGAAATGGACTGGCAAGGCGTAGTAATTCAACCAGTGTCGTAAAACACTCTAGATGGCCTAAATCTCCCGAAATCACCGGGTTTTTCCCCTCATATTTCTTTTGTTTCATACACTGTTACAATAATTATTTTACATTTGTAGTTGCTCGCGCTTTCGCTGCAGCTAGTATTGTTGTTTTTTTTCTCGTAATATAACTAAAACAAAATCTTCTTATAATACTATAATGACACGGAAGCATTTTTCTGAATTTTCAAATCCTTTTTTTTAATCCTTCAATATTTATTTTGGTTTTTTTTTTAGTTTCAGACTGCATCTCGTATAAAGCATAGTGAATTTAATGTTAAGACACTCCGTTGCCCACTTTCAGCTGAATTTGCGGGGCATTGTGTGTTGAGTCGCGGAACTCATCGCCGTGTTTTGCCTTGTTATCATAGTGAGAAAATAAAAAATATTAAATTAAATTAAATCAGCTTCACGCTGTATCCCGCACACAGCAGGGTAGGCAGAGGGAACCTAGTGTTAACACACTCCGTTCCCCACTTTCTGCCGAATTCTGGAGGCATTGCGTGTTGAGTGGCAGAACTCAACGCCGCGCTTAACCTCGACACCAGAGCGAAGAAATGGAAATATAAATTTAAGTAAATATTTCATCTCCTTGAGTGGGGATCGAACCCACAACAAGTCGGTTTTACAGTCACACCTCGTGCCGCTGCGCCACGACTGGCCTCAAAAATATTAATAAACAATAATTCATTCCCCTGAGTGGAAATCGAAACCACAACCTTCGCATTTACAGTCACAAGCTCGTGCCACTACGCCACAGCGGCCTCAATAACATTTATTTTACTTATTGTTAAACAAATAATCTTTTCCACATATACCTTAAGGAAAACTAACATTTATTTTACAGTATATGTTTAATATTTATTTTAAATAATAGCGCAAAAGAAAACCATTATTTAAATTTTACTACGTTAATCATATTATAAATGATTTACTAAGGAAACATTCTTCACTTACTCCGTATAACTTTTATTGCGGGTGTAACAATGAGTTGTAGAGCCTCACAATAAGTATGTTGTATCGTATAGAAAATTATAATAAATAATAACTTAGCTATAAACATTTTTATAATGTGTTAAGCGTAGACGGGTGTTTGTACTTAAGATTTTTTTTAAGTATGGTAAATACATTCATTCTTTAAGAACTGTATATTTGAAGATAAAAAGGCAACTTTAGTACTGATTAGTTGTTAGAGTATAACAGGTGAATCATAAGGAAAATAAAAAAATAATAGGTTTTTTATGCTGCATAAAATAAATTAATATATTCAGTAACATTTGCGCCTTCAAGACAAACCCCATTTCACTGATTTGGCAGTTGAAAGGAGACGTATATACGCGCTAAAAAACATAATCTTCCGTTTGGACTTCGCCGCAGTCGGGTAAAAATAACACAGAACGGTTTTTATGCACACGAATCCTCTAACGATATATAACGACGACCTCTAAGAATATAAGTAATTTATAAAATATTCCTTATATTCTTAAAGGCCGTCGTGACCGACGTGACGTGGTAGTAGGATCGATTCCAGCTAGGAGAATGAAATATTGATTATTTTTATTAAATAACAACAAACATTTTAACTGACTTAACCAAGTTACCAAGTTCCCGCCGAATTTTACCAAGTTACCTCTGCCTTCCCTGCTACGTACGGAAAACAATGTGAAATTAAAAAAGTATATATTCTTAGTATAGGCACAAAATATTTATTGGTTAAATGAACAAAGTAGTGCGGTTCCATATAACTCACCTTAGACAAGCAAAATGTGAAAGATCTTAATATCCAGCATAAAATTATTTTTACAACAGTCTTCGAAAATCTGAATACATTTTCGGGACTTGAAATTTTATTACTTCATCATAAAAAGCTATTTCTAAACTTGTAAGCTTTGTGCTTCTGTTTTATAAACGTTAAAGTGTTATTTATCGTTTTTCATTCTTAATTTGAATTCCCATTCCCATCTACTTCACGCTATGCCTCTCATGTAGACAGAGGAAGCGTAGTGGTAAGACACTCTGTTTCCCACTTTCTAACGAATTATGGCAGGCATTGCATGTTGAGTGGCGGAAATCAACGCCGCGCTTTGCCTCAACACCAGATCGCTCTGGTCTCTCTCTCGGCTTTAGAAATGAAAATATAAAATGGTTCAGTTCTTCGAGAGGGAATCGAACCAACCACCTGTCGCGTTTACAATGCGGCTGCGCCACGATTGGCCTCATAGATGTTTCAACATCTATTATTACTCTTATATCTGATCACTTAAATCTATAATACCTTTGTGCTAAGAAATTTAACTGGATTCAATATCAATGACTAAAGCCAATCTATTCTATCAATTAGATAATCTCTTTGACATTTACCTACTGGAAATGGAAATTACTTCACTGTTAAATCACAACTGATAAATCGTGATATATATAATTAACTAAAGCCTTTCTAATGTCAATTGTCACCTTCGAGTAGTTAATTGAGGTCGTTGTGGCGCAGGGGCACAGGGGCGCGACTGTAACGCGACGGTTGTGAGTTCGGCCCCCCCTCGAGGCAATTAATTATTATTAAAAATTAAATTAGCTTCACGCTGTATCCCGCACACAGCAGGGTAGGCAGAGGGAACCTAGTGTTAAGACACTCCGTTCCCCACTTTCTGCCGAATTCTGGAGGCATTGCGTGTTGAGTGGCAGAACTCAACGCCGCGCTTAACCTCGACACCAGAGCGAAGAAATGGAAATATAAATTTAAGTAAATATTTCATCTCCTCGAGTGGGGATCGAACCCACAACCAGTCGGTTTTACAGTCACACTTCGTGCCGCTGCGCCACGACTGGCCTCAGGGGCCTCAGGGCTCATGAATTATTATTTCTTAATATTTTCATTTCTTCGCTCTGATACCAAGGCAAAAAGCCCAGTGTAAGTTCCGCCATTCAATAACCAATGTCTCGAAAAATTTGGCGGAAAATCGGGTCGAAGTATCTATTTCTAGGTTTCCGCCTACCCTTCTATGCGGGAAAAAGCGTAGAACTGCTTTCTTATACAATCTGAATGCACTACGTGTGTGACTTTAAAGAAGCTTCAACGTATCAAACATACATTTTAATTGATAAAGTGAAAAAAAGTCATTAATATTTCCTTTCCATTTGATATCTTTTGTAATAGACCCATCCTAATCTTAGTAGTAAAATGTTTACAAGATGGCATATTTACTAATAATAATGTTGTATGATAACAAAAAAGTAAACTTTTTTTTAAATATCTAAGGAACCAACGTGACGTGAATAATACCTACTTATAATAAACAGCCTAATAAGAAATAAATAGTTCTTATAACATATTCGATTAAAACTCTTTATCCCAAATACATAAAAAAAATACTTAAATATATTGGAATCGCTATACTCTGAAAGAAATAAAACATCTAAAAATAATCCAATTGGCTACATTCCAAACGATTTTCATACATTCACACAATTTTTAGATTTTTACAATGTTTCCTTTGTTCACAGAAATATTGTATGTAATTTTTTTTGCTTAGTTCAGTCATTAACAAATTCCTTAAATAATCTAAATATTTTTTTGTTTCAAACTTAATTTTTAGTTTTCTTTTAAGCTAGTGCTAATACACTCCGTTCCCCATACTCTATCTACGCGATTTTCGTTGTATGTTGACTAGCAGAACTCAACGCCGCGCTTTATTGTTACTAAAGCAAAGAAATGAAAATAATTCATTCCACCAAAAAAGAATCGAACCCACAAACGTCACGTTTACAGTCAACCACTACGCCACAACAGCATCTACACAAAAACTACTAACTGTGACTAATATTAACTTTTATATAATAAACTATGCCACATGACACACACGCGTGACACTCATGACATACGCGCGTCACATATTACATAATCACATCCTCTCATTACTCAGTAATTGTGGCACCAATTATAGCGGTGATGAGTGCAGGTACATTTGAACTTTCGACGATGGCCGCCTCAACGACGCTCGCGCCGTGCTATTTGAGTACTACGATTCCTTTTGTTTTGCTTTTCTATGAAACTGGAGAAGAATTTTATATAAATTAAGGTTGTTCTACAAAATTTGGGCAGCTTTTTATGGTTTTTGATGCTGAAGTTATTTTGTGAATGAGGTTGTTTGCATCATAATCTAGTAGTTTTTGTATAAAGTTGACTGGCGAGCCTCAAAGACTAATGAATACTGTTGTTGTTGTAATAGGTTGTCTATAGAGATACTGATTCAATCTTATTAAAATTAATTGCAAAAATTAAAATGTATATATTTTACTATGAAGTCATACATATTTATATGTAGTCTTTTAACATTATATTTTTTATATTTAAGAAATATTGCTACAGCAATATATACAATAATATTGCAATCCTAAATCTTACTAAAATAGATTAGACACAATATCACTTAATTAATTCAATCATAGAAACCTCGTAATTTGAATCAATCAATACATTTTTATCAATATTAGGAATAGTTTTCTAATTACTTTTACTTAAGGTACGTGGGTAATATCATCTACACAGATATAATAAATAGTGTGGCCATATAAACGATAAGATGAGTTTAGAAACTCTGAAATATATTATGAGTTTCTTTTTCAATTCCTATTTAATTCTCTTTTCAGTTAACTATTCCTATTATCTACACTTTAAATGAAACAAAAATATCTTAGATACTACATGCTAGTTACTCAAATCTCTAATGAATGTTATTAAGACTATTATGTATAATGTCCTGTGTGTAAGGCCAGTCGTGGCGCAGCGGCACGAGGTGTGACTGTAAAATCGACTGGTTATGGGTTCGATCCCCACTCGAGGAGATGAAACATTTATTTAAATTTATATTTCCATTTCTTCGCTCTGGTGTCGAGGTTAAGCGCGGCGTTGAATTTTGCCACTCAACACGCAATACTTCCAGGACTCGGCAGAAAGTGGGGAACAGGAGTGTCTTAACACTAGGTTCCCTCTGCCTATCCTGCTGTGTGCGGGATACAGCGTTAAGCTGATTTTTTTTTTATTTATAATGTAGCGTTACGAATTCGATTTACTAATAATCACAAAAACAAACTAAATACTATTCGATAATAGTCAAATCTTACAAACTTAGTTAAAAGTTAAAACAGTAATTGGTTCTCAGTAAAACTTTTACATTATAAGAATTGACATTTAAAGGAATTTTAATTTCTAAGTGTTACATTGTAAGAGACTCCCGTACCGAGAAGCGGTGGGCGTTTCAGAACAGCGATAAAAGCGTTAGCGTGTGGGAAGCACACCTACGGTACTCACAGCTCTATATTTATCTCGTATAATAGAGATCTAACGTCATTTCTCGATTTCTGATCACATCTTAGTTTAAGTATATCGATATGTTTTTTTTATATAGTCATTCACAATGTTTACATAATAGATGTTGAGGCCAGTCGTAGAGCAGTGCCATAATCGTCCGACTCTAAATGCGACAAGTTGTGGAATACCAGAGGAAAGCGCGGCGCTAAGTTCCGCCACTCAACACATAATGTCTTCTGAATTATGCGGAAATTGAGAAACAGGAGTGTCTTAATGGGAACAGAGTTTCTTAACAGGTTCACAGGTTCCTTTTGCCTACCCTGCTAAGTGCGGGATACAGCGTGAAACAAAATCGAAAAATACAATATAATATGTAACAGGCACAAAAACATTTAAAAAAAAAAACATTTTAACCTTGTTATCCTGTATTGATAAGGTCGTACAATATTTCAAATTAGCATATGCGTGTGTTTATTTACATGTAATAATGTCATATGAACATTAATCAACTCGATACATATCGAACAAGTGTGTTATTTTTTACTGTCGCTATGACACGATACAACTTAATTAATCGGCTTCACGCTGTATCCCGCGCACTGCAGGGTAGGCAGAGGGAACCTAGTGTTAAGACACTCCGTTCCCCACTTTCTGCCATATTCTGAAAGCATTGCGTGTTGAGTGGCAAAATTCAACGCCGCGCTCGACACCAGAGCGAAGAAATGGAAATATAAATTTAAGTAAATATTTCATCTTCTCGAGTGGGGATCGAACCCACAACCAGTCAGCTTTACAGTCACACTTCGTGTCGCTGCGCCACGACTGGCCTCAAATTAATAAATTAATAAAATAATAATAAACTTAATTAATAAATTTATATATACATATATATAATAGTTACAACGATACATTTCTATACCATTCCTGAAGGCTCTACGTTGACTCTACTGAAATCTGTAACATGAAAATTGGAACAGTAAATTTCCTAATCATTTAAAATAAATTTTTTGTTTTAAAAATACGCTGTTATTCACAAAGAACATTAACTGCAATGACTATTCTTTTGGGGAATAAATAAGTAGTAATAACCTACGTAACTTGAGTAAATGAAATATATGATATTTGATTAATTTTTTTTTCGCTCTGTTATCGAGGCAAAGTATGGCGCAATGCCTCCAGAATTTGGCGGAAAGTGGGGAGCGTAATGTCTTAACACTAGGTTCCCTATAACTACTCCGCTACATACGGGATACAGCATGAAACTGACAAAAAACCCTAAGCAGCCTCATATCAAGTCAAGCATAAACATGCCGCTCTCTCTTTAGAGGCACAAATGCTCACGTCTCTTTAGAAACACAGATACGATAAACTACAGAAGTGAAAGTGATGTGAACTTTATGACTTGGCCACGATTCGACAAGCATGGAACAGCCAAAGGTTCGACTTCACCACTTTCTCCTAATATAATTTTTAATTAAAGAATAAAAAATAAAGTAAAATTTAAAAACCTTTTCCTCTGGAAACGTCCAGAAAGTTTAATAGAAACCTTATACTGATTTCAATTACAAAGATTTCCAAGAAGTTTTCCTTTATATAGTAAGTACAGTAGCTACAAAGTTTACCTAGAAACATTTTAAAAAGCCAAGTCTTGTTAGTGTTATGAGCAAGAAAATATTAGAAATAAGAAAAAAAAAATTATTTATTCATCTTTAACGTTTTTCGTAACTTTATTCATGTGTATATTCAAATAATTAAAATATAAATCTAGTTGAGGCCAGTCATCGAGCAGGGGCACAAGCGTGCGACTATACACACGACAGGTTGTGGGTTTGATTCCCACTCAAGGGAACAAAATATTTAATATTTTCATTTCACCACTCTAGCAACGAGGTGAAGTTGAGTTGAGGCAGCTTTAAGTTCTACCACTCAGCACGCAATGCCTGAAGAACTCAGCGGAAAGTAGGTGCCTGAAATCACTTAATGAGAACAGAGTGTCTTAACACTAGGTTCCCAGATTCCATTTGCGTCTGTGTGAATTTTACAGCATACCATAGTTTAGTATTACGAGCAAACTAGCTCTTTATTTCTCCAACTAATTATTTTTCTTAATGTTTTATTACACTATCTGTACAGTATATAAGTAAGCAATTAAACAGCAACTATGAATGTTAAGGAAATAGAAGAATATATTAAAATATAATTTTTAGTTATTTTCTACAGCTTTAGCTTTTTGGATTTAATTGATGGTAAAAAAGAGTGTAATATCAACGGCTATGAGTTCGATTACCACTCGAGGGAATTACATTTCATTTTCATTTTCCATCTTATCTCTAAGATAACAAGACAAAAATTAAGCGGAGAATTGAACGAAGTGCCTTTAGTTTTAACACTAGGTTCCCTCCGCCTATTAAATAAAAAATAAATTAAACTTAAAAACAAATAATATAAAACATATAAAAATAATAATAATAATAAAAACTATTATTAATAAAGTCCTAAATTACAAGCTCAGAGGCCCTCGTGCAAGCTCAGTGGGCGTCGGACGTCAGTCGCCCCGCGCCCCGCCCCCCACCCCCGCCTACTAAAGCCATTCACACGTCGCGCGCCGCTTCGTACTCGTGTTGTATCAAATCTTTGTTTTATTCCTTTTTTGTTTATTATTATGTTGTTTTCTTTTAAATTACCTAAAATATTTAGATATTGTTATTTAAGCGCGTGTCATAGTTATATAATACCCTATATTATTTAGTAAAGTCATTATGAAGAATGATTTGAGGCCAGTCGTGGTACAGAGGCACAAGCTTGTGACTGGAAACGCGACAGGCTGTGGGTTCGATTCCCAGTAGAGGAAATTGAATATTTTTTTTTTATTTTAATTCAATTTCTGAGGCCGGTCGTGGCGCAGCGGCACGAGGTGTGACTGCAAAACCGACTGGTTGTGGGTTCGATCCCCACTCGAGGAGATGAAATATTTACTTAAATTTATATTTCCATTTCTTCGCTCTGGTGTCGAGGTTAAGCGCGGCGTTGAGTTCTGCCACTCAACACGCAATGCCTCCAGAATTCGGCAGAAAGTGGGGAAAGGAGTGTCTTAACACTAGGTTCCCTCTGCCTACCCTGCTGTGTGCGGGATACAGCGTGAAGCTAATTTAATTTAATTTAATTTTTAATTCAATTTCCTCGCTCTGGTGACAAAGTGAGTTCCTCTCAACACGCAATGCTTCCAGAATTCAGCGGAAAGTGGAGAGCGGAGCGGAGCACTAGGCTCTCTCTGCCTATACTGCTACATGCGGGATACAGCGTGAAACTGAAAAAAAAAGTGAACGAAACTTGAAATAATAACCAACATACCTACTTAAAAATCTTACAATTAGAGAAGCGGAACGAAAACACAGGAATTTCTATTACGTTAGAAATTATGATCAATAGCTTAAACTGTTTAGAGAGTGGATTAGAATGTTAGAATGTTTTTTTTCTATGGTCGATATTTTTGTTTACAGCTTTCGATACGGATCGTTGCACGCTGCTTTCTCATAAATATATATAATGTATATTTGACTTTTATGAAATACTTATTATACGCTTGTTTTATCATAGAAGGGAAGGCAAGAAGGAACCTAGTAATTAAACATTTTGTTGTCAGTTTGCCACCCAAATTCGAGACACTGCATGTTGAGTGGCGGAACTCAAGTTCCCAATGTGTCTACCATAACAGGGAAAGGTAAATAATTAATTCCTCCAAGTGGAACTGAACCCATAACCATCACATTTGCTGTCAGACGTTTCTATCCCAAGTAGGTCTAATATTTTAAGCGTACGAAAATTTATGAGTAAAAAATACTGTTATCTATAATATTATCATTTTTAATTAAAACAGCTTAAGACTCAGCAAAGATATAGCAATGTTCTTTGAAATTTTAGAGAACAATGGAAGAAAAATATTAAAAAGGAAGCCTCAATTTCCAGTACGTCTTGAGGACCTAACAGAAATGTCAAGTGTACGACAATGAGCGTAGTTCAAGTTGCCAAAAGGCAAAGCTAACGATACCTACCCACTCTTTATGTAAATTGTAATAAGAAAAATATTTTGTATCTTATTACAGCATTCATTATAACTTTTAAACCTAAAAACTGAGCTTAAATTGAAAGTTTTTAGAATTTAATAATTAATAGAAGATTCCAAAATCTTAAAGTAAATTTAAGTAATTATTTAATGCATACCGTGATGGAGACTGTTATAAAAAGTAAACTGGGTGACAAAGGGAACTTCCCGCCTCAATTTAAACTTCCGTTACTTTAAAAATAAGCTTTCCCAAATCGTATCAACCATAAAATTATATGATGGCGAAGTTAAACCTACTTAAAATCAGTTTGTTTTAACAAAATTAGAGGAATCATATTTTTTCTTAATAAACTTAGACCTCTCCTTGGTCTAGTTCGATAATATGTGATGTGGATTCAACCAACAAGCACAACGTCAATGTTTCTAAACCAAATCAAAATCAGCTTCACGCTGTATCCCGCACTCGAATCTAGTGTTAAGACACTCCGTTCCCCACTTTCTGGCGAATTCTGGAAGCATTGCGTGTTGAGTGGCAGAATTCAACGCCGCGCTTTGCCTTGACACCAGAGCGAAGAAATGGAAATATAAATTTAAGTAAATATTTCATCTCCTCGAGCGGGGATCGAACCCACAACCAGTCGGTTTTACAGTCATACTTTGTGCCGCTGCGCCACGACTGGCCTCTATGTTTCTAAACTACTAACTTTCTATTCTCTTGAAAATGATCTCATAGTGGAAAGAACAGAATACTCACTCACTAAGCTTCTTTTCTGCCCACCCAGTAGAACTTTACATATTCAAAATATTTCTTTATATCTAAGCAAAAAAAAAATCTTTATATCTAAGGAAAAAACCAGAAATTTTATTAAAACAGAAATTATATCGAAATCTTCAGATATAATATGATCCTACATTTACTCATATTATAGTAGCAATATTTGAAGCATGTCGCTAAAACAGGTGAAATTCTATTCGAACTATCCTGAATAAACACACAGAGCTCACTATATATGTTTGCATATGAGAAATTTCATTTGCGAAATAATTATTCTTGAGTAAGATTATTCTGAAATTATCCTTTTTAAATGTATATTATGTTGATTTTTTTTTAGTTTAACGCTGTATTTCGCGCATAACAGGTTAGACAGAGGGAACCTAGTGTTAAGACATTCCGTTCCCCACTTTTCGCCAAATTCTGGAGGCATTGCGAATTGAGTGGCGGCACTCAAAGCCAAGCTCTGCCTCTTCACCAAAGCTGCTCCAGGATTGGCCACAATAAATGTTAATAGAATTTTGTAAATAGTTGATGAATAAATAGATACGTAGCCCAAGTTGATTATTTTATTAAATAATATTACGCTACACTTTTGAATTTATACAAAAAAAATATTAAGTAGGTTCTCAATTGCTCTTATCTATTTATTTGGAAATAACATTGTTTGTGACCTTTAGACTTAGAGTCACAATTAAGACAAACTGTTCTGTTTATTTTTACTTATTGTAGGATTTTGTTTCTATAAAGCACAGACACAACACTGCCTACATGTTTTATCGATTTACAGACGTGTATTCATTTATACAGTAACAAAATTCAACATTATAGATTCTTGTATATTACATCGAGCAACCCGACAATATTGGCTTGGTATTGCCATTTTATTGAATTGGTATACTAATTAAATAAAGGAGGTTGTCGTGACGCAGTGGCACGAGCGTGTGGCTGGAATGCGCGACGGTTATTCGTTTGATTCCCATTCGGAGAATGAAAAAATATTTTTTTCTTTTTCTCGCTCTGGTAACTAGGTAAAGCGCGGCGTCGAGTTCCGCCACTCAACACGCAATCGCAATGCCTCGTAAACTTAGCGGGAAGTGAGATTCGGAGTATCTTAACACTAGGTTCCCTCTGCCTTCTATATTACCCTGCTAAAATTAAAAAAAATAAATCCAATTTCATTTACCTATTACCATTTATTTATAAGAAGTACAAATCACGATTCTACAATATACAAAACGCATAAAACTCAAACAATCTCGTATTTACATGGGAGAGTTGAGTTACGTAAGCCGTCGTAACGACGTAACGATATTACCGGCGCGTCGGAGAACAGCATCCACATGCATTATTCATACATTTCATTCCTTTAAACTGTCGGTAATGAAGAGTGGTTGATTTATTTATGAAATTTGATGTGTTCTCGATTTCATATCGATACGAACGCCGTTGTTAAGACGTAAAGCTGAGATTGAGATTGAGACTATATCGATATAATTTTTTTGATGTTTTAAATAAGTTGGATTTATTATTAAAGGTGTTTTCTGAGCCAAAATTTGCACTTATTCGGCTAATATTTTCCAGTTAGATTTATTTTACTATCCATACATTATTTTTTTTTATTATAAATATTATTTATAAAGTAATTAATATTATAAAAGGAAAGATTAATAAATAAATGACTAAAAAGTCACAATTCTTTCTAAAAAATATTTTGTTACATTGTCCTTTTTTCTATTACATTTTTTCTTAGATTGTTATAAGATTTAATTTTATATATACCCGTACGTGTACGTATCAAAGTTTGTTATACGATGGAAGTATAATTTATAGTAATATGTTACATACATTTATAATTTATATAGCAAAAAATACATTTTTTAATTAATTTTAAATTATTATAATTAACATAACATTTTCAATATCAATGATGATTGAGACGTGGCGCACCACAAGGGTGTGACTGTAAACGCAACAGGTAGTGGATTCAATTTCTACTCAAGAATATTAAATATTTTCATTTCTATGCTCTGGAGACAAGGCAATGCGCGGCGTTGAGTTTCGCTACTCAACACGAATCACTAATGCCTCCAGTGCGGAGCGGAGTGTCTTAACACTAGGCTCCCTCTGCCTGCTCCCTCTGAGCTGAAAATAAATATTTTTTTTACAGCAGGTACGTATCTAGTATCTAGTAATATCTAGTAATCGCTTGTTCGTTGTAGTAAAATCGATTGTATTGTTATGTAAGTTATTATATATTCGATTACAACAGTCGGTCGAAAGGAAGAAAGCTATGAATTAAATAAAAGACCATAATTGAATTGCGCACTTGCTATTAAGTAACGTAAAAAGAACTTCGCTTTTAATTATGTACTGTTTGATTTTAGCTTTTGTTCATTTGTATTATGATTAAATGTTTGTTAGGACAGTCGTGGCGCAAGGCCACAAAGTGTGACTGCAAACCGACTGGTTGTGGGTTCGATCCCCACTCGAGGAGATGAAATATTTACTTAAATTTATATTTCTATTTCTTCGCTCTGGTGTCGAGAGGAAAGTGCGGCGTTGAGTTCCGCCACTCAACACGCAATGCCTTTAGAAATTGACGGAAAGTGGGGTACGGAGTGTCTTAACACTAAGTTCCCTCTGCCTACCCTGCTGTTTGCGGGATACAGCGTGAAGCTAAAAAAAAAAATATTTGTCTAAAGAAAAAAATATATATTTGTCTATATATGTGCGTATAAAATTGTCTTGAAGTTTCATGTTTTCAAGCTAGTTATGTACAAGATGAAATTCATCTTACGAATCCATGTACATTCATACGTAATCTATATTTGAATAGAAGAGAGAAAAGCCAATTCCGTACACGAAAGATATATAAACAGTATTAATTGGTTCGGTTAATATATCGTAGGCCAAAGCGTTTGGCGCACCATTCTCTGTGATTACCCCGCTAAGAATAAAGTGTGAAGCTAGTAGTAGTAGTAGAAGTAGTAGTCAATATAACGATTTTAGTTTAAAATCAGACATTATTAATTTTTTTTTTCTACGATCACGACATTAAATGCAATATTGAATGTTTGTTTTTGTTTCATTATTAAAATAACTCAATTTCTTAATAGCAATATACAATAAAATAACTGAAATTAAATATTTAATTTTAATCTTATTACATTTATCGCAGCTAAAAGAATTACAAAAGTATCGATAAAAAACCGAGATGGCCCTCGATGCCTCTCGATATCAATCTCTTAAATCAACTCAGACTGACTACGTTTCAATTGAATAAAATCCATATTATTTACAAACAATTAATGCGGAAGCTCTTTTGATAAACGATTATAACGATGCCGTGGAAAACAACGATCTACAAGACAAACCATGCGAATTTTGTATAGCTGTAATCATTCAGAGGCCAGTCGTGGCGCAAAGGCACAAAGTGTGACTGTAAACCGACTGGTTGTGGGTTCAATCCCTACTTGAAGAGATGAAATATTTACTTAAATTTATATTTCCATTTCTTCGCTCTGATGTCGAGGACAAACGCGGCGTTGAGTTCTGCCACTCAACACGCAATGCCTCCAGAATACGGCAAAAAGTGGGGAACGGAGTGTCTTAACACTAGGTTCCCTCTGCCTACCCTGCAGTGTACGGGATACAGCGTGAAGCTGATTTATTTATTTATTTATTTGTAATCATTCTTCCATAGCAAAAGCTTTCTGGGTCAATCTGGTAGGTAATTTATTTGGTGCTCGCGGACTCAATAACAAAACAACGTCTGCGATACACTCTCGCGTTAGACTCCAGCAAATACTAAAAGGCCTACGTGTTTCACTGTTTATTTAGAGTGTAGTAAAACAAGATCAATAAAGTCCGATGCTCGTGTTTCGTGATATATCGGCGAGAGTGTGGCCTGTCGAATGGATTTATATGATATGAGTTGTGAAATATTATTTAATAGTAACTTTGTGATGTTCTATCGTCTGAGTTGACGAAGAAGCCTCCTCCGGTGAGACCGTTGTATCACAATGACGGTTCTCTCCGGTACGAGCCAGAGGAGCGTGCCGCCATTTTCGCTGAACACCTTGAATCGCAGTTCACGCCGAACCGAAGCCAGTGCCCGGAAGCTCACAGCCTCCTGGAGAAAGAAGTGGACGATATCCTAGGTGCTGCCACTCTTCCACTGCCACCATCACCCTTTTTCTCCCCCTCGGCGGTGAGGAAAGCTGCGAGGAGACTGAAACCGAGGAAGGCCCCGGGGCTGGATGGCATCACGAACGGGGCCCTACGCCATCTGCCCATGAAGACGTATGCAGCCCTCACTAGACTCTTCAATGCCACTTTGCGCCTGGGATACTTCCCCCGGGCGTGGAGGGAGGGTCTGGTGATCATGATTTGCAAGCCCAAAAAGAATCCGAGGAGAGCAGAGGGATACCGCCCCATCACCCTCCTGAGCGCGTTGTCCAAATTGCTCGAGAGGTTGCTGCTCCCCCTAATCCAGGCACACTTCCAGCCCAGATCCGAGCAGTTTGGTTTCCGCAGTGAACACTCCTCGACGCTGCAAGCAACGCGAGTCTTGCATCACATCACGAACACCCTAAACAAAAAGGAGAGTGCAACTGCAGCCTTTTTGGATGTCGCTAGCGCATTCGACCGGGTGTGGCATCCCGGTCTCCTCTACAAGATGCTCCAGGCCGACTTCCCGCTGCAGCTGTTGAGATGGTTGGCCTCATTCCTCCAGAACCGATCATTCCGTGTTAGGGTGGAGAGTGCCATTTCCAGCAGCCACCCTATCGCGGCAGGAGTGCCACAGGGTAGCTCACTGTCCCCTATCCTTTACGCTCTCTATACCGACGACCTTCCCGTTTCTGATAGAGCCTCACTAGCGCTTTACGCTGATGATATAGCGCTAGTGGCAACCTCTCTCACAGTCTCACACGCCGCCCATAAGCTCCAGGAGGCGCTGGAGCTGTTACCGCCGTGGCTTGCGAAGTGGAGACTGAATCTCAACATCTCCAAGACGCAGGCTGTTGCGTTTGGTTCTCTGAGCAGACGAAGACCACTACCTCCTCTGAAAATCCAGGACGAAGAGGTTGCCTGGAAAAATGCAGCCACGTACCTGGGGGTTGTGATCGACCGAAGGCTCTCAATGGTCCCCCAGGTACGGAAAGCCACCAATGCTGCCAGAGTGGCCCTCCACCTCCTCGGGCCACTCTTAAGATCCCGCCTGCCACTCAAGACCAGGCTGCTGCTGTATAAAACTTATGTGAGACCTCACCTTACCTATGCTGCACCGGCCTGGTATGCACTGACCACGCCGCGCCAGAGGACCAACCTTCAAGTTGTACAAAATATAGCACTAAGACGCGTCGCCCAGGCTCCCTACTACGTGAGGAACACCACTCTACATAGAGACCTCCGTATGGAGAGCCTGGAGGACCACATCCGACGCCTGAGCACCTGCATGTTTCACCGAGCTGACGCCTCTACTCACACCCATCTGCAGGACATCGCGCCTCTTCACTCGCGTCCTCCGGATGCCAATAGACCAACCCCCCGTGACTTCATCCAACCTTCCATCTCCTGAGCGCTGTCGTGGCCGCTGGTCGCCTAAGCTGGGCCTCCCCTGGGTAACCTTGGGTCTCACCTGGCTGGGCTGACCGCCCCTTCAGCACATGCTCATCTCTCCACTTGAACACCCCCCTCCCCTAGTCCAGCGCAAGCTGCGATCCTGAGGCATCCGGAGTTCCATCCATCTACAACGCCGTGGCCATATTCATGGCCACAGAATGAATCCACGGCAAGAGGGCATAGCCCTGACACCGTTCCCCCTCTCCCCTCAGCGGGTGAGAGAGAAGACATCAACGAGATTTCTATCGTCTGGAAGACTTAACAAATTAATATTACATATTTATTAACTTCACGTGAGTTCGTGGGAAACGGAGTGTTTCAACACCGGGTTCCCTCTGCCCACCCTGCAGTGTGGGGATACAGCGTGAAACTGATTTAATTTTAATTTTTATTAACTTCACAATGTATCCTGCATATCACATAGCAGGGTAGGCAGAGGTAACATAGCCTAGTATTAAAACATTCCGTTCTCCACTTTCTGCCGACGCGTCGAGTGACAAAAAATTAAAATATTAGGTATTAGATTTGTGTCAGAATAAACAAGCTAAAACTACCTTCATCATTATCTACCATACTTTAATTAATTTAGTTACATCAGAAAATTAACTCCCAATAAAACAACAATAAGGAGCCTTCGATTTAAACCTCTAAAACGATGCTATTACTCTCTCACAAGGTAGCTTAGTCTCTAAAAAAATAAAAGTAGGTACTAAAAGTGAATATTTTACTAAAACTATACAAAAGATTTCCATGAAAAATGCATCTTCTATTTTAAGGTCATGTTATAAAACTGAGTATATCTCAAAGTATAAACGAGTTAAGGAACAGCTGAGTCAATGAGTCTTGAAAAGTTTTCTTGTTCGCAACTTTATATTGTTGTTTGAAATCCTTCACCTTTGTTGTGCTAATATGTAAATACTAAATAAGTATTCATATTTACAGAATAATTTTTAACACTAAAAGATAATTTATAAGTAATTTATAAGTAATTTTAATAAATAAATTTAATTTTATTTTATAACGATACAGCGCATTTTCTATTTATGAATTTTCTTTCAGATGTAACTCTTTCTCGTTATAACAACATGTTAATACATCGATAAGATCATTTCGGAAAAAAAAATTATAACTTTAAGCAAAAAATAATCCCTAGGCATTGTTATATTGTTATTTTTCTAACTTCACTGATAATGGATAATTTTAAACTGATATGTTACAATATATTTTCTAAAAATAATAACATAATTTATATTTACAATTCATAGTAGCTCCCGGTCACGGGTAGACCCATCAATCAGTCAATAATCCGTAAGTATTATACTTACTTCTGCTGGTTAAAGAATGTAGTAACGTTTAGCTTTAGCATTACTAGTTTTAAAAATATATAAAAAGAGGAAAGTGAAGTGAAAAAAAGTAGAAAGTAAAAGTATGGGACATATTTTGAATTTTTGAAACCATTATCTGAATCGTAACTTACGCTCGCGCACGCTTATTGATCCCTCTCCCGTAACTTAAACTTGTTATTTATATGTATGTATTTCGAAAACACAAACACAAGCAAAATAAATATTACTTTAAAACAAAACAATTTAAGTGAAAGTTTATTATTCCTTTTTTTTTAAACACACATACCCTTCAATTTTAAGATATTAGTACGAATTCTATACTAATATCATAAAATGCTATAAATTATATTTCTTTACAATTGTATATTATAATGTCAGAGCTACAAAGCTAAATAAGGTAATAAATGTAAAAACAAATTGAGCAACTCGAATGAACAAGTGTTACACCTGTTTACTCGGTTAGTTCAAAAATCGTTCCGCAAATACGTTCTGATTGAAACTACCTCATTCTGAAAAAGAGGACCTAGTAGACTTTTTACTAACGTTTTTCTTTCAAATAAAGGCTAAATGACCTGATCTTTTATTTTTATGTATCTTTCACATGTTCCACATCTCTATTTTCCACTTTCTACCGATTTTATTAATTTCACAATACTAAAACGTTGTTTTATAAAATTGTTGCAACCATACTAAAAACTGCCAATCTGAATCACTTCTATATTAAGATATTTTACAATAAATTATAATATAGGACATTTATTTATACGTCTGTTCTTTTTAACTTTTTATTCGATCGAGAACGAGGAACTGGTGATGATACCGAAACTTGGCTGATGAAGTCCTAACCCATTTAAAAAAAAACTAATCATTTATTCCGTAAATATTTATATGATATTAAATCTAAACGTGAAACAACTACTATACCTATATGTAAATATAATTCACTAAACGAAGGTAAATAAATTAATTCTAGTATAATATAAAATCTATTGTGCTTATTAATAGAGCCATATTGTTTGTTTGGGAACTTTATATAGTGAATTAAAAGTGGTGAATTCTCTTAGCGGAAAATGAGCGGTCTAACGGAATATGGCGTTACAATCCTACTATTTCACATAATATCAATATCAATACCATAAAATTCAACCGAACTTACCTTTACCTCCCTTACCACTCACTCTTGCATCATATACCTCTTCTTTCTCACCATTCACCCGAGCGAGGTATTCTTCATTTTTACTAAAACATCTAAGATTCTATTCTCTATACTCTCGTAGCTGCCATACTCTATGTTTATGTAGAATTTTTTTTAAGATGGTTATGCTGAGTTAGTACCATATGTACTTATACTGTATATCGTCATAAAATTAAAAACTTCTTTAATCGATTTTATTTGTCGAAAACGAAGAAGTTCTGTATTCATTATCTAAAGTTTTTTGATGTGTCCGTTAAATTCCCTCTAATTTGCGACTGATTTTATTTTTGTTTTTTTTTTATTTGTAAGTACCGTAGCGTTTGGCGCTCTCTTCTTTCTTATTACCTCGCTTGGGATAAAACGTGAAGTTAAGTTAAGTTAACTTGTAAGTCGGGATCGGATGATGGAATCCCATGGAAATCGAGGGAATCCCTCGAATTTTATAGACACATGCTTTGTTTCATATATAATATATTTCTTATAACAATATATTTACTTCTTGTAGCCAACATAGAGCCTGCCAATAAAAAAAATACATTAAGTGGTAACTAGTAAATACAACGAACAAAAAGTAAAACAAATATAATTTTAAAAAATACCCACGCTGACACCTACCCCAAAAATAATGGACTTTAAATAGTAAATAGGGTATATATGTAACTATCAATAATTAAAATTTTCCAATTTTCTTTATTTTGAAATAATTAAAATACTATTTTCTATATTTTTTTTGTTTAAATTTGATCATTATTTATTGTATAATTTTTTCCTTTTTTTAATATTTAAGTAAGGTTCTCATTTATTTTTTACTTAACAATTATTATATTTTGCACTCTTTCTTGTCTTGTAGTATTATTTACTTAAACAAAGCAGACTTAATTACACTGACATTATCAAAAATAACCTACCACCACTACTCAATTCTTTCTTGAACATTAAAAACGATATAAATCTCAATTATGAGCCCAAAATGTAGAACAACCAGAACATGTACAAAGAGGGCTTGTGAACAAAATAACAGTTATTTCTACGATATCTGCAAGATCTTCCCTTTCACATTTGGAAACAGTAACTTATGCAGTGGTAATAAAAACCAAATATTTTATGTATGCGGTATGCCTAATGTGACCAGACGTTTCATTTTGAACGGGACCGTCCCGTTTCTCGTTGTTCCGGTGTCCCCAAAGACGGCTGGAGGACGTAAAGTGTCCCGTTTTTTCGAAATGGCACGAAAATTTGGTCGGGTGAATTACGTTTCGCCGCCTCAATTAACATGATATTCCCATGTGTGTTGTCAAAAAAAACCCAATGAAATAATTCACAAAAAAGATATACAAAGAATACATTTTTGTCGCTAGCCACATATAAACAGAAAGAAAATAAAAATACTGTATCTTAAAGTATCTACATGTAAAAGAAACACAAATGTATATGCAAAATAAACAAAAATAGCCAAAAAAATAAAAGTACATGAAAAGCATAATAAACCGTAATCTACATGAAATAGTCATAGTAGTAGACATGGAAATATAAATTTAAGTAAATATTTCATCTCCTCGAGTGGGGATCGAACCCACAACCAGTCGGTTTTACAGTCACACTTTGTGCCCCTGTGCTACGACTGAAAAAATAGAAATACGAATAAAATTTCTAAATAACGAGAAAAATATGTCCTTATATCCCTTTTTGAGCTGAAAAGAGAGTGGTCATATTAGGGTATGCCTCGCCACGTCTCAATTAATAGCACACGATACCTTTGCTGTGGTGCTACCACGTAAGATACTAAGATATTTTAAACATTTTTAAACTGTTATTCCACATTTAGGAAAGAAAAATACTTATTTAGAAAACATATAAAAAATTGTACGTAGCGGGACTCGAACCCGCGCCTCCTGGAAACCGAAAGTGGTCGGTCGGTTTCCAGGAGGCGCGGGTTCGCGTCCCGCTACGTACAAACTTTTATACGTTTTCTAAATAAGATACTAAGATGTACCGTTCTTCGGCTAAATAGTAATTAGTAAAATGCCCATTGAATACGAATATAGAAGCAATACGGAATACGGAATTAAATTGAGTTTGTGTGCACTGACTAATTGATGCAAGTTAATTTCATATTCAAAACGTCGCCCCACCGGTAGCGTGATAGTTTTTTTTACAGCTTCACGCTGTATCCCGCGTGTAGCATAGGGTAGGCAGAGGGAGCCTAATGTTAAGTTCCGCTTCCCAGTTACCGCTGAATTCTGGAGTCAAGTTTTGCCTCGACACCAGAGCGAAGAAAATTAAATATTTCGTTTTTGCTACTGCGCCACAATTAGCCTCATTTGATATATTACAACATAAAAATAATTAATAGCTACTGTTTTTTTTATTCTCTCTAAACTATATAAAACAATTTTTTAACCATAATTTATTAACATACATAAAGACATATCCTATATTCGAAACAATTGTTAATTTAAACAAAAAACCAGTTAAGTGCGAGTCGGACACGCTCATCGAGGCTTCCGTACCTATTAAGGTAATTAGTAGGTATCTATTAATACTTATATCTTTTGATTAGGTTGACTTCGAAGCTTGATTTTTTCGCTGATTCAAGGGATCATGATCATTAATATTTTATATTGATTTCAGCTTGATACCCGATCTCACGATAAACAGTATTACCAGACGAACAGACGGACAACAAAATGATCCGTTCCGTTAAGGTTCCGTTTTATTACTTTCGAGATACGGAACCCTAAAAATTAACCTATTCTTATAATTTAATAACAAAAATACATAATTTTAGTTACCCAATATCCTAACACCACTCAAAACATTGGACTACCAATAAAAATAATATCTAAAAGTTTATTTCGTTTTTCTTACTTCGATATATTGGCTGTCGCATATGTTTGTTCTAAAAACCGTTCGCACCGAAGTGGAAATAGTGTTAAAACGACTCCGAGATAAAAAGTATCCTATGTTAATTTGAAATCATTCAACCGAAACAACATAACAGACATTTTAAATGGTAAAACTATTAAAGATTATTGCATTTAATATTTTAATTAAACTAAAAATATATAACTAATTACTATAAAATAAGACAGATCTTTTTGTACACGCCATTGATATAATGTGAATATAGTAAAAGAAAGATTATCCATTTTTTTAACTTCACGCTGTATCCCGCCGGGAAGGCAGCCACAGGAAACCTAATGTTAAGACACTCCGTTCCCTACTTTCTGTCGAATTCTGGAGCATTGCGTGTGGAGTGGCAGAACTCAACGCCGCGCTTAGCCTCGACACCGGAGCGAAAAATGGAAATATTAATTTAAGTAAATATTTCATCTCCTCGAATGGGGATCGAACCCACAACCAGTCGATTTTACAGTCACACTTTGTGCCGCTGCTCCATTTTTATTTATTGATTGTAATCATTATCATATTTCTACATATAACGTTAAATAATTACATTCAGTACTGATAAAGACAGAATGTTTATTTTAATTTAACACGCACTTGCTACTTTAAGTGCATAAATTTGCTTACCCATATTATTTTATTTTATTAATATTATTAATATATTTTTATTTTATTAATAATCAAAATAAAGCAAAAAAAAAAATATTTTGAGCTTTTACTTATCAGTCAAATCATATATCATTTTTTATCGCAGTTAGTACTGTAAGAGAAAAGAAAAAAATATATATTACTATTATTTAAATATAAGGCAAGTCGTGGTGCAAGAGCACAAGTATGTGACTGTCAACGCGACAGTTTGTTGGTTTGATCCACTCAAGATTATAAATATTTAATATTTTCTTTTCTTCACTCTGTTGTCGAGGCAAAGCGCAGCGTAGAGTTTTGCCACTCCACACGTAATGCCTCCAGTATTCGGTGGAAAATAGAGAGCGGAATGTCTTAACACTACCTCATCCTCTATACATATGCTATACAGCTGAAGCGTAAAAAAAAATTAAATCAAAATACAGATACTAATAGCAACAAAGAACACAATTGCCGAAAGTTAAAACTAATACGCTTGGTGTGCTCGCAATAATGGTATGGTTACCAAAGTTTAACTGTAATTACTAAACCGTATACAAATGTTAAATGCACAGCACAAATCCTGCATAAACATATATCTAGTAATATAATATTTTACTTCTTGTCATCTAACTCTGACTCGAATCATTTTGAAGACTTACAGTATCGATTTTTTTGTAATATTTCAAAGTATTTTTCTATTAGATATATTTTTTTAATTATTAGATATAAATATAACATAATATTTTTTTTTAAATTTATACGATTGTACGGATTCTATAATTCTAGCCTCATTTTTTGTTTTTTTTTTTTTGAGAATGTCTTTCGATAGATAAAATTATTATTAAAGATGTAATTTACCTTTACATAAATTTCGCTTTTGCTGACGGTGAACACAGTTCACATAAAAAATACAGTTGAATGGGAACAGTTTGTAAGTCACCTTTTCGCATTTTATTTAACAATTCCAAGTTTTAAGCAATTTCGTATTTTAAAACACGAAAGCCCCTAACATACTAATACGTATATATAATATGAATGGGAAAAAAATAAATGTCCATTGCTTTGTGAAAATGCTTAGGTGCTTCACTACATAAGTACATTTATATACTTTTTATATAATAACAAAAGTATCCGATGTAATTAAACAAATTTTATATCACATGATTATTCATCTCCCGCTGATATTTTACAACGGTTATTATTTCATACATTTTTATTCTATAAAAAATACAAAATCTGAAATTCCCAACTAACAAGAAACAAACAATAACAAACAATTTAAAAGTATATAAAAAAATTGACGTTTCCCCAAATATCGCCTAAAGCATCTTTAAAAAGTCCGCAAGTTTGCCAAATCACTTTGATATCTTCAGACTTCAAAGTTCGCAAATCTCCGATAAGTTTCTTGGAGTTTTGCCGAAATTTCGGCTGAAACAACTTTATCCTCGTACCTCGTAGGTTTAATAACTTATTTCATATTGTATGGATATAATTGAAACATAGTAAAGGTCGATGGTGAGGCCAGTGGTTCAGCGGCACAAAGTGTGACTGTAAAACCGACTGGTTGTGGGTTCGATCCCCACTCGAGAAGATGAAATATTTACTTAAATTTATATTTCCATTTCTTCGCTCTGGTGTCGAGGTTAAGCGCGGCGTTGAGTTCTGCCAACAACACGCAATGCCTCCAAAATTCGGCAGAAAGTGGGGAACGGAGTGTCTTAACATTAGGTTCCCTCTGCCTACCCTGCTGTGTGCGGGATACAGCGTGAAGTTGATATAAAAATGATATATGGTAAAGGTAATGGCTTTGGATGTGTCTTATTGCCCCAATCGCGGATTGCGTCATTAGTTATACAAGATACTGAATAAATATTTAGTAACTTGGAAAAGCAAGTACAACATCACTTATTAAAATAGACGTTCATTACAAATAAGACTAGTTAATGTTGAAAAAGTTAAAATAACTTAACTTACTATATATATTGTATGCTAGTGACCTGCTGGCGGCTTCGCTTCAACTACGTAATCATTATTTTACTAATCCTTCTATTCTAATAATATAATTTTAAAAATAATATGCATACCTATTCATTGAATTCAATAATACGTTTATTTAGAGCAATTTAGTCAGACAATATTCTTTAAAATAGTATAACTTTATTATTTATAAGCCGATTGAAATAAAACAAACACTAAATTTATTATTATAAGTATAAGTATTTATTATTTTTATTTTTTATTATAAGTATAGATATTATATTTTTTTAATATAACTCACCTATAATATAAAAAAAACTACAAAATAAATATTTTTGCTTTTAAAAATTAAAAAATGTTAGTTAGGTCATCTTTATGTCAATATTTTTTCATTTATATTTTATTGTTTGCTTGCTGTATCCGAGCCGGCCAGTGTGAGATAAGGCTTATCTTATCAGCTAATACAAAAGCAGTACCTACTTGTGGTAGATCATTCGTACATATGTTATACTTTGTCGGAATGCATTAATATATTAATAACTCATTACAAAACTTATTAAAATAGTTTTGAGAAAGTTTAATATACATATATACACGTGTCGTGATATTGATATAAATTAGTAAAATAGTTTTCTTGCAGCTTAACTCTGTATCCCGCATGAAACAGGGTAGGCAAAGGGAACCTAGTGGTGAGACTCCCTATATGTCAGCTTGTTCTGGATTCTTGTATACTATATATTTTTAATCAGCATTAAAACTTAAAAACACGTTTATCAGCATTTTTTAGCGCAAATTAAAAAGAAATCAAGCTAATATATTTCAAACAAAAAAAAATTGACAGAAATTAAGTATAATCCCATTATAATCCCCCTCAAAATAGTCATCAAATATGTAAAACCTAAGCTCCAACTAATTTCACAAATATTTACAGTGGAGACAACATCATTATATTTTTATTTTTCAATTTCAAACGGCAAGTCATTTAGCACGTTTGATTGATCTATATTTGTGTTTTCCTTTTGCTTGAGTCTTAAGTTTCTTTTCGTTTTTAAAATTAACATTTATTAATTAAAATAATCATATTCAATAAAAATTGTCAATAGTATTGTGTCATACATTTTTTCAAAATATCAAAACTAGTTTCGACGCCCTGTTGTGTCAGGTATGTCATGTTGACGAAATATGATCTTCAATCTTTACAGAAGTTTTTAAACCTATGTAGAATTCTTTTTATTTTAATACACAAAATAAACAAAAAAATCGTGCCATTTATCGATAAAGTCTTATAAACTGTAAGTTTTTCAAATACTACTACTACATTTGTTACTTTTATTACTCTTAATTTCTGAAATTTCTTTATCTCTCTTTCTCTTTTTTCTCTACTACTCCTATTATTATTATCTTATAATACATAAACACATAAAAATAAACATAAACAAAATCACAGCGTTTCTAGTTACTATTTTAATATAAAATATCAAGATCGTAACTGTAATAACTGTATAACTGAATATCTATTCAGTTATAGTAAAAGGTATTAAACAGATATTAAAATAGAAATTTCCTTAGATGCATAAGAATTTCCAGATTTATAATAAATCCTGCAGCATATATTTCGTGGCAGGGGCAGAAAGTGTGACTGTAAACGCTACTGGTTGTGGGTTCGATTCCCACTCGAGGAAATGAAATATTTATTTAAATTTATATTTTCATTTCTTCGCTCTGGTGTCAAGGCAAACCGCGAGTTTAGCGGAAACTGGGGAACAGAGTGTCTTAACACTAAGTTCCCTTTGTCTACCCAGCTGCGTGCGGGATACAGTGTGGAGCTGATTTAATTTGATTTAATTTAATTTATACATTTTTAAATATAATAAGATCTGCTGCTATGTTACGATAATTCCGAGAGCACTTTCTCGATCCTTTAAAAGCAACCAGTTTATTTCATTATTGGCCTATGAAATTTTACAATCAGTTTCCCTTGCTAATTTTCTTGTTGTTGTTTACCCTACGTTTACATTTTTGTTAACTACCTCTGGACCTGGACTGGACCAAATGTTTTTTGTTACTATGATTATAGTATTTTAAATCTTAACGATGTTGTAAATTATATACTTGTGTATTTAAGTATATATAATTATTGAATAAAGAAAATATGTTAAAGAAATGAGGCAAATAGTGGCGCAGGGGCACAAGCGTGCGTCTATAAATGCAATAGGTTGTGGATTCGATTCCTACTACATGAAATAAAATATTCAACATTTTCATTTCAAAATAAAACTAAAATAAATAGAATCTAAAGCTTAATAACCTAATTTAACATTAAAAACACATAAATTGTAAAACACAAAAAAAATCTTATTAAATTTCTACAACAATCCATACGCAACAGCGATACGTACGTAAAAATATTCCGCGCATCATCCGTTTTCCAATAACAAATCACATAAAAATAAACGTCTCCGTTCTCAATTGTCTGTAAAGGAGTCAGAATGGGGGAGAAGGGGGGAGTAAAGCAGCAACAAACAAAACATTAGGTGGAATGGGGGGGTGGAGCTGGCTTTATTATGGCGATTGCTCCGCGCGGATGCTTTTTAATTTACCTTTCTCTGTATAATTAAAACTTGTGGCTACGTTTTTGAGAGCCAACAATGGATTTTTTTTACCGTTCAAACGAACGGAATTATCTGCGTGTGTCAATTAGACATTATTTCAATTATATGTTTATCGTATTTGTGTGTGTGTGTGTTTGTGTCTGTTTCTTTTTTTTTGTTCTTCGTTTTCAATTAGCTTCTCGTTGTAAGTGTTGGGAGGTATTGGAACCGTTTTGAGCTTCAATTTATATAAATGTTCGGCCCAAATTCGGTCGCAAACTAATATATTAAATTGCAATTGAAACAGCTTCTATGTATATAATAGAACTAACCCGAGTTTACCTAAGATGGTATAAGGAGTACGTGTGAATCAGAAGGTTCTAGATTTAATTATTTATAGGTACATACAAAATGAAGTCATCGAGAAACAAGCGTGTGACTGTAAGCGCGACGATTATGGGTTCGATTCCCACTCGAGGGAATTTATTATTGTCGACGAAAATGAAAATATTTACTAATTTTCAAGAAGCCCTGCTTTGCTAAATATTCAAGGCGCGGCGTTGAGTCCCGCCACCCAACACGCAACGCATCGAAACACTATATCCCCTCTACCTACCCTACTAAACGCGGGATACAGCGTGAACCTGACAAAAATGAAGTGCACTCGTCAATTCAACACTCGAACATGATCTCATCACTTTCACCGTGAAAGGGCGTATCCTGTATATTGTTGTAAGCGGACGGCCACTATTATCCGCTACAATGGTGTAATGAAACACGCTCGCGTCACTCAACTTTCCCTTTGCACGGCGTACGATAATTTCTCGTGAGCGCGCCCGCTAGCCCATACTGTGCTTCTTTGTTGGAAAACGATATTGAAATCTGTGTATGTACGATAGAGTGTTTGGTTTATCTCCTAGTTTCTGATGTGACTAAAATTAATATTGTGTTTTTATTTTGTTATGTCAAGTAGTAAATTATATTAGAATGAACATATTTTTTGCAGCTTCAGCTATATGCCGCTTGTAGCAGGGTTAATAGTGGGAGCCTAATGTTAAGACACTCCGCTCACCACTTTTCACCGACTTCTGGAGATATTGCGTGATGAATGACGGAACTCAACGCTTCATTTTGCCTCGACACCAAAGCGAAGAAAATATAAAATATTTCATTTCCTCGAGACGGAATCGAACCCACAACTTATCGCGTTACGTCACGACTGGCCTCAATGCTTATCACAAGAAATATTTACCGCACATAAAATTAAAACCCATTATGTCTGTTGATTAAATTTTTTTCTATAAAAACTAGCTCTACTAATAACATTTCTACTCCACCATGCAGTTGCACAGCCTCTGACTGTAATTTGATCAATGGTCGACCCCCACTCGGGAAAATGAATTAAATGAAATTTTCTTTTCCTCGCCTTGATTACACAAGTCGTGGCGTTTACTTTCGCCAGTCAACGCGCCATGTCTCCGTTTTCAGGCAAAAATAATAAACGTAGTGCTGAAACACCAGGCTAAATATCACTTAAAAATAATTTCTGTTAAATATAAAGTCTGATCAATAGTGTCAGTGAAATAACAATGAAGAAAAAAATTTAATATTGTAAAATGAATAACGTCATATTTTATATTGGAAATAAATGTTTACACCAAAAATTTGGTTTTTTTGACAACGTGTAATGTAAAATGTGGAATATATATTTTTTTTGACATATATTTTAATTAAAAACAGCACAAATAAAAGCAATTTTAAGAAATCGATACTACAAATGTTCTTTAGTGCGCCTTTCACTACTTTCTTCTTTATGTCTTGAACGACACGTGTTGCGTCAGGAGCGTGTTTTCGTTTATAACAACCAAAGGTAAATTTTTACCCCTTCTTTTGCTTGTTTCAAGTTCTTTGAATAATATTATGACAAGAATACATCAGACAAATCGAACAACCAAACCAAGGTAAAGTGTTAAAAACGATAGCAAGTAGAAGATATTTAGTAGTATAAGTGTTCGATGCAATTCAATTTTATTTTTTTTTAACCACAAGAAAACAGTAATAGAAGTAGGCAACCATTAAGACCAATAATAATAAACAATTTCCATTACTCGTTTCACACACAATATAGGAAGTAATATAAAAACTATTTGAGGCCAGTCGTGGCGCAGTGCCACAAAGTGTGACAGTAAAACCGACTGGTTGTGGGTTCGATCCCCACTTGGGGAGATGAAATATTTTGCTCAAATTTATATTTCCATTTCTTCGCTCTGGTGTCGAGGCAAAGCGCGGCGTTGAGTTCTGCCACTTAACACGCAATGCTTCCAGAATTCGGCAGAAAGTAGGGAACGGAGTGTCTTAACACTAGGTTTCCTCTGTCTATCCTGCTGTATGCGGGATACAGTGTGAAGCTGATTTATTTATTTATATAAAAAACTAAAATCATATTACAATTTTTTGCCAAATTCAACAAACGTGTAACTGTTAAGTATCAAAGATATGAGGTTAACTTTCTAATAAACGTCCAAGTTACTCTTTATTTTAAGCACGTTCTAAATAACCTTAATTTTGCTCTCAGCCATTTTCCCGTTCCCGCTTCCCCGACAATGAATTGCGTCGGTCAAGCTAGTAAAACTGAACTTTTGTATAGATCGCAAAAAAATATATTCTTATATTCTACTTTTAAGTAGACTATTATTAGAAATTTTCTTTTTACTTCAACGTGAAATTTTTCTTTTTTTTTATTTGAAATATATTAATTATAAAATATATTATTGTATTATCTATTAGGTAACATAAACGTTGATGAAGTATATTTTGATATATAATAGCTGTACTCTATTCTAAACTATAATAAAACAGTAAAAAAATGTGGACATTGAATATATTTGTAAAAAAAACAATGCATCACTTTGACCACTTTGGTGCAATGGAACAGAATCTGAGTCACTACGTACTATAGTGATAATTCATAGTTCGATTTCCGTTAGAAGGAATGATTAAATTAAATTGGTGTTCCGGTTTCGTTAAAATAAAACTCACCATTCTCATCTTACTCAACAAGGGATGTCTAAAAAAATTCTAACAAAAAAGAAATAATAATTGGTAGTAAAAGAACATAAGCCGTAGTACAAGATGAAAGGATCATGATGTCAATGCAAACAACACTCCTGGCAGCCACTATAATAAAAAGAATAAATTCCCGATCTAAATAGCTAAGGACTTGAAAATTACTAGCTTAAGTAGGTATATAAAGATTTAATGTGTACTTAATCTTTTACTTGTAAATAAAAGAGAATAACTCTGTATTTTAAAAATCATTAAAATTATTAATTATTTTTAAAATATGATATTAGGAGGCCAGTCATGGCGCAGTGGCACGAAGTGTGACTGTAAAACCGACTGGTTGTGAGTTCGATCCCCACTCGAGGAGATGAAATATTTACTTAAATTTATAATTCCATTTCTTCGCTCTAATGACGAGGACAAGCGCGGCATTGAATTCTGCCACTCAACACGCAATGCCTCCAGAATTCGGCAGAAAGTGGGGAACGGAGTGTCTTAACATTAGGTTCCCTCTGCCTACCCTGCTGTGTGCGGGATACAGCGTGAAGCTGATTTATTAAAATTATTGTTGATTTTTAAAATAATGATTTTATTTAGTTCCGTAATATGCTGACCATCCCGCAGAAGGCCTACATAATTATCGGTCGGTATCTAGCTTTTCAAAGAGAAAGCGACCGCGTAAACGTCCCTATCGATTTCAATAAATACTTCGCTTAAATATTAGCTCCCGAGTTACTGGTAATGGCGGTTTTGTCCTGTCTGTGTGGTCACGCGATCGCTTCGACCTTTATATACGTGCTTAATTTATGAAGTTTATTATTATATACTTATAAATAGTAGCTCGTGGATGATTTTTATTTGCAAAGCTTTGCACTTTTAATATTTTAGAAATAGTTTTTATTTTTAGTTTTCAAACTATATAGATTAGAGATTGAGGCTAGCTGTGCTGTCTGTAAATGCGATAGGTTGTGGCTTCAATTCGCAGTCGAGGAAATGAATTATTTAATGATTTTGATTTATTCGCTTTGATATTGAGACAGTGTAGGTTCTCACCTAAACCTACCCTGCTACATACGGGATACAGAATAAAACTGAAAAATAAAGATTAAAGAACTAACTAGTTAGAATATATAAACACATAAAATATATACAAATTAAAATCTATTCTTATATTATTACCTTATAGTTCAAATATTTATTGAAATTCCAACATATTACCACTAACCGCAGCAAAAACAGTTTAGACTGACCGCTATTAATGTTTGATCATTCAAACATGTTTACACAAGCATTAGACGGTTCATACAGTAAAGTTGGAGCATTTGACCGGACGTTTATCAGTGCTGTGCATTCACACTACGTAAATAGGATTAAAAACAAAAGTAACAAACTTGTAACAAAATGGCATCGTAAAATGCAACGAGGGATTCGCTCCAACAAACGGCTTTTGATTTAAGTACGTTGGATTTTTTATCCAAGTTCTCCGTACTGGCGGCTAAACTCATTCGAATGATTTCAGTATTATTGGGGTATTAGTTTTAAATTGTAATTAAATTGTTTTCAATTGTAATGAACGAGGTAATGTTGTAATTAGTTATCCAAATATCTAGTCCAGACGGTTAGTAGGCGCAGGGACACAAAGTGTGACTACCACTTGAGGTAATGAAATATTTGTTTTAATTCCCATTTCTTTGCTCTGGTGACGAGACAAAGCGTTGCCTTCAGTTCCGCCACTCAACTTGCAATGCCTCCAGAATTCAGCGAAAAGTGGGGAAGGGAGTGTCTTAACACTAGGTGCGGGATATACAGTGAAGCTAATTTTTGATTTGAAATAATATGTTTTCAATAGGTTTTTATAAGATTTTACTTAAACATATTTCGGCAATGCTCTACACATTCTTTTCGTAGCTATAAAAGATGTGATGAGACGATAAGCAGCCTCGTAAACGGTCGTTGTAGAATATAAAAACTTTTTTATTTTGCAAGCCATTATTAGTTAAGAATACTACGTTTACCAGGTCCAGAATAAAAAACTTATATGTACCTATAGTAATCTCTACACCTAAATTTATTATACTATTTTTTAAACAAACACATTTTAACTAGTTTTTTTTTAATTTCAAATAATGTTTACTGTAATAAATGAAGAGCAGGTTAATTTCGAAATAAATCTTGAATATCTGGAGAGTTTAATTTTTAACTAGAATTGATTAAAACGAGAAACCCATTCTCCAATTAAAACTGCAATATAAGGATTTAAAAGCACAAACGAAATACAGGTACACTTACTACTTGCTGAAAATTTTCATGAAGTCCGAAATACTATGACATTGTAAAAAAGTAAAAAATGTTTTATTATTTTAAATAACATAATTCAAGTAATATATAAGTTCTTTTAGTGTCATGCTATATCCCGCACACATTTCTTTCTCTCTTCTCCGCCGAATTCGTGAGAACTCAACGCCACGCTTTGCCTCAACACCAGAGCAAAGAAAATGAAAATATTGAATATTTAATTTCCTCGAGTGGAAATCGAAGCCACCACCTGTTGCGTTTACAGACACACTTTAAGCCCCTGCGCCACGACTGGCCTCAATAAAAAAGTTATAATTATTAAAAAAAATGTAAAAAAAAATAGAATTTCTCAGAATACACTCAAATTTTTGGACATATTATTTACATAAAAATCTTAACAACTAATTGCTTTAAGTCTTTTATTAAATTTCCATTTTTCTAAGTGAGAAGCCTAAAACCTATCCAGACAACGTAATAGTATAACGTGGACTGGCGTAGGCCGGCGAGAGACATCGGCTCGAGTGGAATTCTACAAGAGAGGAGTACACTCCTGTATGAAACATGAAAATGTTTTAATAACTTCACGATACTTATACCAACCGTAACTCGGTTTTAGCCATATCCAGCGCTCAAATTACAAATAGTATCTAGAAATAGAGTAAATTTTTAAATAAATAAAATGCAATTTATTAATTATTAATAGAAACGAGTAAAGGTCCAAGCGTACGTGGTTAGTAGTGGCGCAGGGGCACAAAGTGTGACTGTAAACGCGACAAGTTGTAGGTTCGATTCCCACTCGAGGTTATAAAATATTTAATATTTTTATTTTTCCGCCGCTCAACACGCAATTCGGTGGAAATTGGGGAACGACGTATTTTAACACTAGGTTCCCTATGCCTACCCTGCTGTGTATGGGCACAGTGTGACGCTAAAAAAATAAACAAAAAATGTTAACTCTTCGAATTAAAAGGTATCTACCAAGTTACAGCTGTAAATTTCCTTATTCTCAATTTCAGACAGAAGAAACCTTGTTATGAATCACTCTGTATTCCATTTCCCGCCCACATTGACAGGTTCGCTGCGTAGTGAATGACAAAACACCAACTTAGCCTCAATAGCTCGGTGGGCGGAAAGACATCCCAGACAGACATCCCAGTTATTTGTCTATGGGTTGTCTCTATCTTGTTTGCAAAATAAGTAAATACGAAAACAATGTTACATTTTAAAAATATCTGCTTCACGCTGTATCCCGCATATACCAAGGTAGAGAGAGGAAGCCTAGTGTTAAGACACTCCGTTCCACACTTTCCGTTGAATTTTTTGAAGCGTTGCGTATTGAGTGGCGGAACTCTACACGGGACTTTTCCCTCGGTGCCAGAACGAAGAAATGAAAATATTAATAAATAGATTCTGAAAAAAGAGTGGACAGTGGCGATCGAACCCACAACCGACACGTTACAATCACACTCTTGTGCTCCTGCGCCACGACGGCCTCATATCCCACACATTTTAATAGAATAGATTATTTATTGCTGTATGATTATAATTGCGTAATAATAAATCATTATATATGACTCAAAAATGACGTCATGAGATACATTACAGGCGCGGATCTTCATATTAAGTTAGATTTTTTTCGAACTAGAGTTTAAACAAAATATTCCATTATTTAATATTTTATCAGCTTCACGCTATATCCCGCACATAGCAGGGTAGGTTAAAGGAACCTAGGCTTGAAGCACTCCGTTCCCTACTTACCGCCGAATGCCGGAGGCATTGCGTCTTGAGTGGCGGAATTCAACGCTGCGCTTTACCTCGACACCAGAGCGAGGAATAAAAATATAAATTTCAATTAATATTTCATTTCTTCGAGTGGGGATCGAACCCACAACTAGTCGCGTTTCCAGTCACACACTTGTCTGCGTCACTACTGGCCTAATATTTGATAAAAACAAAACTATGAATGATTTTGACTGATTGTACGACAACTGTTATCCACTATAGCATTGATTTAATAGATACTAGTATAAAACGTGATTTAAAAGATATTGTAAAATTTTCTCATATATTTACATCATATAAATATTATATATACAATATTTTTCTATATCATGGGATAAAAAAAATCAGATGTTCTCTTACTCTTACTTATAGTTTTATGAAATTGATTTCTAGCTTCGTTTCGTCTACAGAAAAAAAATGAATAAACAGAAGTTGATTGAAACAATATTGCTAAATTTTGTTTTGTACAAAAAAAAGGACTAATAAATTAAAATTAACTAATATTGAAGCAGCACTATATTACAGATAGATTAGATAGATATTTTTATTGCTTGGCAATCATTTTTGTGGAACGAATATATAAAAGTCCAGAGAGAGGCCAGTCGTGGCGCAGGGGGACAAAGTGTGACTGTAAAACCGACTGGTTGTGGGTTCGATCCCCACTCGAGGAGATAAAAATTTACTTAAATTTATATTTCCATTTCTTTGCTCTAGTGGCGAGGACAAGCGCGGGGTTGAGTTCTGCCACTCAACACACAATGCCTCCAGAATTTGGTAGAAAGTGGGGAACAGAGTGTCTTAACACTAGGTTCCCTCTACCTACCCTGCAGTGTAAGGGATACAGCGTGAAGCTGAATATATAAAACTTATATACTCTTTAAATAAGTCGAATCTTTATTCGTAAGGCCAGATTTTTTTTGTAAATGGCGCGGCGTTTTAAAAAATAAAACGAAGTTAACACACAAATATGTTTTGGTAGAATAAGGTCATCGCCGCAGTATTTGCCTGCATTGCAGTCTTGATAACTTAAAGGCGATAAATTTTTTTATCGAAAGCCAAATCAAATACGCGAATATGCAAAAATCTTTAATATCCCGTCAGTATTTGCCAAACCCGGAAATCAAACCTACTAATCATAAGTATTACATTGGATATTTTTTGCGTCCAATATTTTATGATTCCCTTCGTTCAATAGAGAAATGATTTTTTGTACGCAATTTGTGACCATAAAGAATATTTTGTGATTGGTGCACTATTATAATTTTATTCTTATTAAAGATTTATTTTGATCAAGGAAGACTAAACTTAGATATAAATTTAACGTAGGTACATATTTTTGAATAATATTACCTTGTTAAACAATAAATTATTTTAAATGAAAATACAGCACGGTCGTGACGTGGCTGCCCTAAAGTAAGGCACACACTTTTCTTGTCTTATCTTAAAAAAAATGTAAAACACCTTAAAATTAAATATGCCTAAAAGCGCAGCTTGCTTGTCACGACTAACCATACTGTTTACGATGATATGTTAATATTATTGTATCAATACTCATAAGCATATTTAAATAAGAAACTGAACTTTTCTGGTTTTGGCAAATGCTTATTTCCTTACTGCATTTTTTACTTTAAATAGCATGCTATTTTATATTAATCCCAAAATACAAAACTTAACTTCTGGCTCTTTAAATAACAATAAAGAACATTCACAATTAAAATTATCCTCAAAGAAGATACTCTAATAAAAAGATAATTTTAAGAGCAAATTACAGAAATTGACTGCCGATACCAATAAGAAACACACTGTATACGGTCGGCGGGCGGTCCACGGGGCGTCGTTAATTTGTCATCTAAACGCCCCGGTCAGATAATGCGCGTGCGCCACACGCGCNTTTAAATAACAATAAAGAACATTCACAATTAAAATTATCCTCAAAGAAGATACTCTAATAAAAAGATAATTTTAAGAGCAAATTACAGAAATTGACCGCCGATACCAATAAGAAACACACTGCATACGGTCGGCGGGCGGTCCACGGGGCGTCGTTAATTTGTCATCTAAACGCCCCGGTCAGATGATGCGCGTGCGCCACACGCGCTGTAGTCACATATTCTGTTTTTGTTATAACCTCCTTAACAATATTATTTATTGTTCTGGTATGTGACCAGGTCTACTATTTCTACTATATGAGTTAGATAGTTCTATAGGCACAATTAGTAGTGGTTTTTGCACAAAATATTTGTGATCATATGATAAATTTAAAAACAAAGATATTTGTTATGTGTTTTATGAAATTATGAAATAATTAAACTTTACGTCTACTTTAAAATTATAAAACCATGTTATTTTCGTTTTAATTTCATACGAATTGACATATATTGTAATTTACCACCACTGAAAACGGTAACAAATTTAGACTTTATATATGCAATAATTATATAAAAATCCATTTACATATACCCTTAAACGCACTTTAAACCCGTATACTGTAAAAATCAAAGTAGTAATTACGTTAGTGAACCTTTCGGAGTAGAGGCGACTGTCGGCGGCACTCCACACTCCAGCGTTCAAACACTGAACGACCAGCTGAGAGCTATATAACTACAGTCTGTCAGCTCTGACGAGCACTATTTGCTTTTTACGTCTGACATTTTATAATATCGGTTTATGCATCATACTGTATTAATATATTTTATGGTGAAAAATTTGCTTGAGCAATACGTAATACGTTTATTTTATTTAGTTCTGTGAATATATTTTTAATTAATGTTTTTAAAGTGTGTTTGATAATGTTAAATTAGACACATAATTATATACATTTTTATTTTTTCGCTTTAGTGTCGAGGCAAAGCGCGGCGTTAAGTTCCAACACGCAATGCCTCCAGAATTCAGCGAAATTGAAATGATATAATACAGTGCAATAATGTCCATATTCACCTATACGCAAAAAATCTATATTAATAACATTTACTTTTAGTACTTAGCTATGACGTTATAACTACTATTTAAAATATAACTATTAAATTCTCTTTCTCCAACATTCAATTAATAGAAATAGATATAATAGATATAGATAGATAGAATTGATAGAAATAGATACAGTTGAGTTTCTCCTTTCTATGCTTTATGATCATAACAATCTCTCATTCAATGATCTAATTTTACAGTTCATGCAAAAGATATATCTTATCAAGATACCTGGTCCCTCTGCGTACTATACTAGTAGCACTATGTATGAGATATTATGAACCATATTGCAATATGCGAAATATACTTTAATTATTCATAACAAATTTGTTATAATACTATTCATTTAAATATAATAAATATTTACTTTCTAAAGTAGTAGTTAGAGACGATAATATATTCAACTCGATCATTTTAAACACAAAATACGCGTGTTCTACACATTTAGCTGTCAGACGTTCCCTCTTATCTCTGTCGATCAAGGTTAAAAATAATAAACTGGCAGGAAGAGACGTCGGCCACGTTTCCACTCATAAATAAAATAAACTTTTTAGTTTTCCCATTAGAACGCAGCACGCCACAAAGTCCAAGGCAAACCATTTAATTTTCTAATCCTTCGAGTATCTTTCAGTAAGTTGTTTCTTCGTAATAAAGTTGTTTGGAACTTCTGATCAAGATAACTAACAAGTTAAGTAAGGCGCGTATTAAACAGAACTTTATGTTTACAGTGGAGTTTCAGGATGGGCACTGTTTTTGTTTTAAATCAATTGTGCAATAGTAGGTTGTAGGTTCGATTCCCACTTGAGAAAGTAAAATATTAAATATTTGTATTTCTTCGCTCTGTTTCGAGGGAACACGCTTCGTTGAGTTCCACCACTAAACATCCAACGCTGCCAGAATTCGTCGAAACAGAGTGTCTTAACACTAGGTTCTCTCTTCCTAGCCTGTTTTGAGCGAGATACAGCGTGATGCTAGAAAAAATTGCAATAATTTCGATTTATTTTCGATGTAATTATTCGATGAATTGTAAATCTTATATAGATCACATTCGCTTATAGTGCAAATAAAATATGTTTTTGGTATTAATAATTATCTATACAGTGTGATTCTATACTTTATCAGTGCAAATAAAATATGTTTTTGGTATTAATAATTATCTATACAATGTGATTCTATAATTTATCAACATAACTATACTAGCCATGTGTTAAACCTTTAATAAAATAAATAAATCAGCTTCACGCTGTATCCCGCACACTGCAGGGTAGTCAGAGAGAGCCTAGTGTTAAGACACTCCGTTCCCCACTTTCTGCCAAATTCTGGAGGCATTGCGTTTTGAGTGGCAGAACTCAATGCCGCGCTTAACCTCGACACCAGAGCGAAGAAATGGAAATATAAATTTAAGTAAATATTTCATCTCCTCGAGTGGGAATCGAACCCACAACCAGTCGGTTTTACAGTCACCTTGTGGCCCTGCGCCACAACTCTCCTCTGTTAAACATTTACTCGGCCCTTATTCTTCTACTATTTACAAACAATAAGTTTTAGTACAAAAAAATATTTTTCTAACTAACAGTGCAATGTAGGTATACAAAATATAATAGTTATATTGTTGTCCTTACAGTGATTCAGGTTTAAATGAGTTTTGGCATGCCACACAATCACACAAACGCTAACAAAATGCATACTGTGACTCACTATGCACAGTCATGGCGTTGTGAATTTACATTTTTAGAAAAAAGCTGCTAATATTATTGTTTTAGTATGTTTCGTTGTCTATATTATAGTATTTTTTATTTGGTTGCATTACTATCAGGTAGGGTTATTTTTAAAGCATTAAGAATTGTGGGTGTTTTCTTTTCTATGTAATAAAAATGTTAGGAATAAAATTTACTTAAACTAATAAGTAGTTAATAAACCAACCTTAATTTACCTAATATTTAAATTAAATCTATTTGTTATTAAAAATATATACTTATGCATGACAAAACAAAAAAATTAGGCAGATAAAATAAACTATTTTGCTTAGAATGACCGAGTAGTGGCGCAGGGGCACAAGGGTATGACTTTGAACGCGATAAATTATAGGTTCAATACGAAATTGCGAAAATTTCGAAATGAAATACGTAATATTTTCATTTTCGATGCTCTGGTGTGGAAGCTAAGCGCGGTGTTAAATTCCGCCACTCAACACGCAATGTCTCCAGAATTCAACGGAAAATGGGTAACGCAGTGTCTTATCCCATGGTCCCTTCTGCCTATCCTACTGTGTACGGGATACAGCTTAGATATGAATGTTTAACGCAGAACACATTTATAAATTGGCATTGACTGTCACACCGAAATTTATAAACATTATAAAGCTTTTAAAAGCTGCAGAGTAGCTTTTTATATTACGTTTAAATATTAGGTAACTATATAATGACCGAGGCCAGTCGTGGCGCAGCGGCACAAAATGTGACTGTAAAACCGACTGATTGTGGGTTCGATTTCCACTCGAGGAGATGAAATATTTACTTAAAGTTATATTTCCATTTCTTCGCTCTGGTGTCGTGGCAAAGCGCGGCGTTGAGTTCTACCACTAAACACGTAATGCCTCCAGAATTCGGCAGAAAGTGGGGAACGGATTGTCTTAACACTAGATTCCCTCTGCCTACTCTGGTGTGTGCGGGATACAGCATGAATCTGATTTATTTTATTGTATTTTTATATAATGACAAACACCAAAATTACTAATAAATATAAAGATATTTTATTACTGTAACTCGCACACATTCTTGCGTCATTGCGTCGTCGATTTAAATTGCACAAGAAATGTTAATATAAAGTAATGTATTTAAATAAACCACAACAAATAATTGCAACAAATTTCATCATTATTCTTTTAATTTCTCTAATATATAATATTATAAAAAAAAACGTTAATTTTGTTGCAAATGTTAATAAAAAATACAAAATATTTTTAAAATAATTTAATTTCAATATCAGCTAACGCTTTACCGGGTAGGCAAAGGGAACCTAGTGTTAAAACGCTCCGTTCCTAATTTTCCGCCGAATTCTGATTTCAATATAATAGAAAAATTAAAACCATAGTGATATACAAGTATAATAGATATTAGAAATAATAATAATAAAATAAACAAATTAAAAGAAAATAAATGATTAAATATGTAATAGGCATAACTTTTTTAATTCAAAATATTATAAAGCCATTTTATATTATATGTATATAGAAAAAGGGAACCCGACAATATAACTTACAGGAACATTTCACCATTATCAGTTAACAAGTAGCGACCGGCTACAACTCAGACGGCGCGTCTCTCTCTAAGTCTAGTGTCCTTAAACTGATATTATAGTAAAATTCATAATAATTATTTAAGTTAAACTTCATATTTAACTATAAACCATAATGGTTAGAGTTAAGTTTAAATTTAGAATAGTAAAATAAAATAATTTACTTGTTAGAAAAAGTTGATGCCAGTCATGGTGCAAGGGCACAAGCGTGTATGAGCGTGTAAACGCGACAGGTTATGGATTCGATTCTGATATATTTATGTATTCTTATTTCCACGCGTTAGTAACGAGGCAAAGTGCTTCGTTGAGTTCCGCTACTCAAAACGCAGTGCCTCCAGAATTCGGCTTAAGTGTCTGGATGAAAATGGAGTGTCTTAAGATTAAGTTCCCAGATTCCCTCTGCCTATCCTACTATAAGCGAGATACAACGTGAAGCTACAAAAAAAACTTTCAATTGATGTTTAATAGAAAATATATCTTTTTGTCTTAATAACATACAGCTACAAGCTTTGTAAGCACTGAAAATTATATAATATATTATAATTATATATGAAAATTTTCCTTTTACACAAATTCCTTTTCAGTTAAATCCGTACGCTTGTGGAACTCTCTTCTAACAACAGTGAGACAAGCTAAAACCTTAACGACATTTAAAAAAAGACTTAAGAAATATTACATGATACTAGAATCCTAAGTATAATTAACAAATGCAATTATTATATATTTTTTTAAATATGTGTTATGTGAATGTATTTATATATTTTCGTATGTATGTATGTATTGCTGCATTTATATGTTAATTTTTATACTATTAATTGATGACATACTCGGTGCACCTCTTCCCATTTAATTCATTATCTCCTCTACCTCAAGGTTGCCTGGAAGAGATCGCTCATTTAGCAATAAGGCCGCCTATTGTACTATCATCATACCAATAATTACGAACATCTTTGTAATGCAATAATTAAAATTAAATCAAATCAGCTTCACGCTGTATCCCGCACACAGCAGGTAGGCAGAGGAAACCTAGTGTTAAGACACTCCGTGCCCCACTTTCTGCCGAATTCTGGAGGCATTGCGTATTGAGTGGCAGAACTCAACGCCGCGCTTAACCTCGACACCAGAGCGAAGAAATGGAAATGTAAATTTAAGTAAATATTTCATCTCCTCGAGTGGGAATCGAACCCACATCCAGTCGGTTTTACAGTCACACTTCGTGTATAATTGGTGTATAATAAAGAGTATTCTACTTTACTTCACCTTACTTTACCAAAAACAAAACAAAAAATGTAAAATAAATTCATTCACTTTTGTAGAGTGAAAAATATATAAAACACAACAACAAAAAAAAATGAAAACAGTGTATATTTAAAACATATGTTATGTATCAACGTATCAATCACGTTGTTTATTTCCGCCTCGTCGAAGAAGTGACACGCTATTTGAGATTTTTGTTTTGTTCTGTTCGAACATGTCTACTTAATATTTCATGTATCATTAAAAACTGTCACACGCGGTGTAGAATGATAAAGATTTTTGTTCTTTTTTTCTAGAATCACGCAACCAATAGGGCACACAATAGATTAGTCAGAAGGAACATAGTTTTAAGACACTCTGTATCCCGTTTTCCGCTAAATTCTTAACACACTGCGTGTTAAGTTGCAGCACTCAACGCCTTGGTACCAGAACAAAGAAATTAAGATATTACTAAATAATCATTCAATCCCCCAAGTGGAAATCGAGCCCACAAGCATCGCGCTTACAGTCACACCATTAAGCTCCTTCACTTGTTTTCAACACTGGAAAGCAATCAGTAGTTATAGCTTCGAAGCAAAATTAAAAATATCGAGCAGCACATGTGCTCGTCGAAAAAACTGTTCCACAAAAAAAAATCTAAAAATACCCATACTTCGTGTCGCCCTATGAAAGGAATGTATTTAAGAACAATAATTTACGTTTTCCATTAATATAAATAGTTCAATATTTTTGCATATCAAAAATATTTTTTTCTTATAATTTAAAGTAGATATTTATGGGATATATATCTAATATATATTACGTTCCTATATTGGGCGTAGCTATCAAATGCAAGTTTGACGTGGACCTCGTTACTAGCTTGATGCGTATTTAGTAAGCGATCCCGGTAGTCGATTTTTTTATTAATATAAGCACATACCTACATTTAGGGGATGCATTTAAAATAAGTACTTTATAGATTTGGGCTTACCAACATCGATGAGTAAGGGAAACGTGTAAAACCTACCACACTAATTGGTGGTTCCTTTAGTCATGGTGGTAAGCCCGCTGTACACGTAAAGCAAACTTTTTTAATATTTATTAACACACTAAAACTGATTCCATCAGTCCATAATGGATGGTATAGTCTATTATATAACTTAATCCTTAATATTTTTAATTAAAATTCGCACAAATTTCTGCATTTATTACGTTTAGATTCAAAATTAATAACCTAACATATCTGTTAATTTTATAATGCTATAAAATCACCGTTCACTCAATCCAACTGGAATTAATTTCAAGTTATTTTTTTTATATGACTTGTGTATATTTATAATAAAAATGCAAATTTTAGCCAACCATAATTTTATCAACAAATGTCATGCGAAATGTCATTATTTTATTCCAAAAGAATCAAAATATAAGACCACACATAAAAGATTGCAGTTTCACATCCCCGTATTGGTTGCACCAAGCCAACAAATTGTTGCAACGGCTTAAGAGACTGACAAAATGCGACATGGCGTCTACAAAAGAGCTCGTTTCCCGCTGTGTTATCGAATAATCTGATGTTCAATCTCTCGGGTGGGTTGTGACAGGTAGCTAGCATGCCGGAATCCCGGGGAGTCCCGTGGAACGTGGAAATTCCGACGACTAAACGCTTAGCGCCCGCAATCGCTCCTTTGTAATGCGACAGATTTTTCTAATTTGTTCGTATATATGATTAGCTTTTAATGATTAGATACTTAATTTAAAATTTAGGTAAACTATTGGGAAAATCTTATTATATTATATCTTCACTGTCTTCGTCTCTAAGTTTTTTTCGGTTTTGTTTGTTTATTTAATGATATTATACTTTGAGCGATGAACATGATAATAACACCATGAGAATAATACCATGCCAACCAGATCGAGGAAACTAAACTTTGAGAACATAATAAAAATCTGTATAATAAAAATATTCTTAGTCGAAATTACTTCTGTCGGTTTGTAGTTAGTATTATATTGTGATATATTCTTGGACTGTGATATGCACGAGATGCAAGAACCGGATATCAAAAAAAATATTATTTACAATATTAGGTGTTCAATTGTTGGTTATTTTTTGAAGTTAATAATCAGGGCCAAATTATGTCTTTTTACGCTTAAAAAAGCAAAAACTAAGTAAATATATTAAACAAAAGACCCAAATTTAACTGAAAATATGTTGTATAAAATATATTTACCCTTTTTAAATATGTTAATAAACATCCATGCTTGATCTCGACATAAAATATCGTACCAAAACGACATGGGCTACGTAAAATGGTGCCCTCACTACAAATTAATTGGAAATATATGCGCATGCGAAGCTACGAGCGAGAGCTATGTAATATAATAAAACTAAATATGAGTTGCGGCAGTGAGACGGAAATAGCTCTATGAGTCAAGTCTTATCTACGCTTTAATCTATTGAACGTAGGGAAATAATATTACATTTAGAAATTCGACTTCCACTGATATCATGTAATACAAATTGAAAATTGAATAAAAATATATTAAACTCAGTACATATTATATGCTAGTGACACGCTCGCGGCTTCGCCCGCTTGAATTATACAATTATTAATTCACTTATCTGCATTCGTTTTGTTTTCTAATAATAATATCATTTTAAAAATAATATCTTTACCTATTTTGAATAGTAAATTTTCAGGTAATGCAATAAAACAGTTATTTATATCAATTTTATAGAACAATATTCTTTAAAATGATGTAACTTTTTTTATTTATAAACCGATTGAAAAAATCGGCTAATCTGTTTCTGAGATTAACGTGAAACAAACAATTTTTATGGATCTTCTTTGAATCTTGATGACGTTATTAAATGCCACCAATCACTTTTTTTCTTACATATTTTCCATTTACAGATACCAATTCGTTACGATTTTATTATAAGTTTAAATTAATTAGGTATGAGTATGAAGCAGTCGAGAGCTAAATATTTATAGCGTGTAAAATGATTACATAAAAAATGTATAAATAAATAATTATTTATTACTATATAATATTTTTTGCGTATTTGGTACTTATTATGAATCTTTTGTTACAGGTAATGACATCTTTTCTTACATTGGGAACTACTTTACCAGACCGATCGGTAAGTTGTGTATTAGGAGTAACAGATAGGTATCATTACGGCTAGTTACTAAAGCTACTCAGCGGTCTACGTCATTCGTATACTGTGTCGTTGCCGTCTTTAGATTACAAATCAAAGTAGTTTTTATCAATTTGTTTTTTACATACAATTATTTTTTGTATTTTTATGTTATTTTATATATTAATACCTAGAGACATATACATTTTTACTTGTAAAATAGTATTTTTTTACCATTCTTTTATTTGCCTTACTCTAGTTAAGCTATAAAAATAACTGGAAACTAGTGCAGTGAGATATTATACTTCTTTAAAAAATAATATAATATGAACAAAGGAACTTTATCATTTACTCGTCAAATGATAAGGTTCCGCTGGAATAAGGATCTTTTATAATTGATTTATCTTTTTTATGTTTATTTTTTTAATATTTAGTCGTAATTTTTTTTTGTATTACTCATATTAATTCTAAAGAATACGTTCATTACTTTTAGTGTTTCATCTATTTTATTAATTATATGAAGATACGTTTTAATTATTTTATCTATGTTATACTGTTATGATATAAATTTTCAAATTGTTGTGCTTCAGATTGAAGCTTTAATAAAAAAATCTTATCGTATTATTCTATACTAGAGTAAAATATTAAAATAATCGTATTATTGTATTAAAAAACAACATAAAAACTTCTTTTAATTAAAAAGAACCATTATTTACAATAACTTTAAAAATGGATGTTAGATTATTACCAACGCATCTAACAACCATTAAACGCAATATACCTACACAAATATTATAATATACTATAAACATCTCTACATATAAAAGAACTTAAAAAACTACTCTGCCACTAAAGTAGGGTCAAACGCGAATGTCAATCGCGACGTAACCGCGTCTAACATCCATTATTACCACATTCTATCACATGAAAATTTTATCATCCTCACTACCGGCTGTGAAAGCGTTCTTAAAGCGAAAGGAATCCGTTCTTTATTATTCTTCAGACGTGACGCTTCGCTTCGCTTGCTATAGAAACGTCCTAGGGATGTGCATCAACGATTATTATTGGAGGGAAGTGCGACCCTTTTATTGGTACAACCTCTCGTGTCTCCCTTTTACCGCCTAATTAACCCTCAATTCATAGTCTCACTTTGACATCGCTTACGAGTAAGTTATTTTTTTTATTTTGATGTTTTATTTTTTAAATGGAAATTGTGTTGTGCTAAGAATAGTAAAAAGTAGAAATGTAGAGTTGTTGTAATTGTATTTAAGTTATAGCTTGTTCCATTAAAATTTGCAAAATCAATTTTCTGTTTAGTGTAGTTCTTTTTAGTTTTCTTTTTTAATTTCGTGTAGTGTGATAAAATAACAAATAATGTATTTATTTTAATAAACATTAGATCGCTTCAATATACATTAAATAAATATATTTTACATGCAACTACGTCCGTATGCCACGCCACGATAAACGAACTATACAAAACAAAAAAAAAACTTCCAATTCGAACCAGTAGTTCCTATGATATTAGCGTGTTCGACTAACTTTTTGTAAGGAAATGGGACCAGAAAAAAATATATTTTATATATATAAATATAGTAAACATCTTGACATCCCTATCCGCTATGAATGAACGACCCATTACTAGATCTCATTGTGGTATACAAGAAGGAATAAAAACATCCAGCTTTGTTCCGTCGTCTATTGCTGACTGGTGCTGGTTGAATTTCCTTCTTCTCTATATTTACATAGTACTTCATTATTTTATACAACATAATATTTCCAAAAAAATAAAAATTAATGTATGGGAACGGAGTGTCTTAACACTAGGTTACCTCTGCCTACCCCGCTATGTGCGGGATACAGCGTGAAGCTGATTAATTTATTATTATAAATTATTATATTTTTGGAAACTAACTTTCTTACTTAACATAAATGTTAACAATGTTAACAATGTAACAATTTGTGATGTTTATTCTCATAAATTAAAATTTATGAGAATAAACATCACAAATTGTAAAGCTCATAGAATTAGTGCAAATTCCGTTTAATATTAATCGTTTTAGTATATATTTTGAAAAATTATAATAGTTTAAATATGGTATCAGAATTTTTGAATTAGGCTTTATTAAATTTAATACTTATAATACACTATACTATTAAATATTAAAAATCTGCTTCACACTGTATCTTGCACACGCAGGGTAGGTAGAGGGGACGTAGTGTTAAGACACTCCGTTTCCCACTTTCCGCCAAGTTCTGGAGGCATTCATGTTGAGTGGCGGAACTCAACGCCGCGCTTTGCCTCGACACCAGAGCGAAGAAATAAAAATATAAATGTAAATCAATATTTTGTCTCCTCGAGTGGGGATCGAACCCACAACCAGTCGATTTTACAGTCACACTTTGTGCCCCTGCGCCACGGCTGGCCTCACTATTAAGTATTAGTAAGTATAATTATTAGTGTGCGTTGTATAATTTACACACTTGATAATTACAGATTTTCTTTTAAATATCAACTTATTTATGCTATTAATATATTTGTAATACTTTAAAACTTTTTTAAATTAACCTAGAAATCTTCTATATATAGATAAATAATATCAATATAAAGAAATCTTATGGAAAAAAAAAACAAAAATCCATCAACATAAGTAGCCAACATTAAGTATCAAAATTCTCAAAGCCGAACGTACAACAGTAACGGTCCTTGTGAACCGTTAAACTGGTTCTAGCTGTATTAAACCATTTGTACCTGATATAATGGAGTCGTGGAGATATGTCCGGCTTCCGCGTTTACAAATTGCAACCATAATATCCCAAGATTATGTTACTGATTTACATAGGAAAAATTTGTTTACATTAGTGTTTTATCGTATATTTTGTTTTTATTTTATTTTCTTTATATTCAGGTATAGATTTTTTACAGTTTATTTGCATAGTAAACTCTTCGCTTTTCTTCAAGCGCAGTAAAACTATAAAAAAATCGTATCACAACCTTTATTTTTACTGGACAAGCGTAGCGCTTGTCAAAGCTTTCAAAAAAATATATTATAATAAAAAATCAGCTTCACGCTGTATCCCGCACACAGCAGGGTAGGCAGAGGGAACCTAGTGTTAAGTCACACCGTTCCCCACTTTCTGCCGAATTCTGGAGGCATTGCGTGTTGAGTGGCAGAGCTCAACGCCGCGCTTAACCTCGACACCAGAGCGAAGAAATGGAAATATAAATTTAAGTAAATATTTCATCTTCTCGAGTGGGGATCGAACCCACAACCAGTCGGTTTTACAGTCACACCTCGTGCCGCTGCGCCACGACTGGCCTCATATTATAATAAATACTCATATAGTCTCCAAACATGAAATGAAATTAAACTAAACATACATCTTTTTTTCAGTAAAGCTATTCTATTTTTATAAGAAAGGTATATATGGTATGTAGATATTTATCTATTGATATAGATATCACAAAGAATATACGAAAAATTACTACAACATGTCCATATATACTATACTACTACTACTACTAGATTTCCTCTACTTATTTAAATAATAACTTATTCATACATGAATTTTAGTTTTCCACTCATTTACATTCTTATATTGCTTATATAATTAAAATATCCTTATAATATAGATAAAACTGCCTATATAGATAAAATTTTAACACATATTTAACTTTAATCCACTTATCGAGTAACACCACCAGTAATGATTTAATGAACTCCATTAACTCCGAAACTACCGCCGAACGAATCCGGTTTTTTGTTTTCATTTCAAGCAAAAAAATACTTGATTTAATTTCTAAGAAACGTTCAATTTATATTTAAATAGCGATACGTGTTAAATTATAAAAAAGGTATTATAATACATTTTTGCTTACTGTAAATTATTTTGTTGTGGCATTTTGATTATTTGTTTGTGATATATAATGCCATATGTTTATAATAATTGTATAGGAATAGGATATAAATCAAAATAATAATATTTAAAATTGATATAACAAAAGGTTACAAATAATTGTGTAATTAACAGGTTTGGCCACAAAAATATAACTATTTATAATATATGAGAAACATAAATGAGAACAGAAACAGAGCCAAGTAAAATGTTAAGCACACAAAAGATTGGAAAGATCTACATATATGGCTGCCGAGTTCGATGTTCACGGGGTTAACTTCAAGATCTGACAATGTTTAAACATATAAAATATATCATAATATTTTAGGTTTTTATTTAGTAACAATTTAGACGAGGTACGGAGTGTTTTAACACTAGGTTTCCTCTATTTATTCTGTTATATGCGGGATAAAACAGCTAAAAAAAAATCAACAAGCAAGACGTAACATAATCTAAAGCTCCCAAAGTATACTTGCACTCAATACAGCTTACGAAATAGGAAATTATTTGTCTAATCTTATTAGATATTATATGTACATAAAATATCATCCATTCACATAGTATGTGAACGTTTGAAGAATGTCATTGTCATAAACCTTGATATTTATGACGTTTCCTAGTCTTATTCGGGGCCGCGTCACGTTACTAGTTATATTATATTTATTTGTTTATATATTGTATTGAGATGTTACTTTTTATATTAAAAGCTGTTTTCTGAAAACTTCTCGTTACAACCTTTTTTCATTCTTTTTCCCTTTTCTCAAAAAAAATATATATTTAAAATTTCAGATTGCTATGACTGAATATGAAAAAAAAACTATTCAGTTAGAATAAGGTAATTGTGAGTTTTCAATCCAATTTAAAACTTATAATACACTCTAAACAAACAGCGTAGGGTCAATTTCTTTTTAGAAAATGCATTTTACGCAAACAGCTTGTGCGTTAGGCAAAAGTGTCATACAGTCTAACGGTACTGTGGGGCTCACCAGTGAAATCAAGACGCCACAACATTACTTGCGCATGCCACTTCAATACCTTGGATGAAGACCTACCTATTGCGGGCCAGCATCACTTTCAAGGTGTTTTTTAGGACACCAGCACCGACTTACAGTAGAGTCGCCCTGGCTCTTTTAGCTCCTCTAGGGTAAGGTGAGCTAGAGATGCACGTATTGCAGTGGTCTTCTGATTTTTGATTTTCGATATCAGAGCGGTTCTGCAATCGCGCTGGACTCGCGTGCCCGCTCTGCCACTTTCTTCAATGCTATCCAACATGACATATAAAACACTACATAATGAGAGGTCCATACCCACTACAACCTTCTACGGCCATGCGGTATGAAAGCCCAGCGTTGAGTTTCGCAAATCAACACGCAATGCTTCTGGAATTCACCGAAAAGTAGGGAACAGAAGTATCTTAATGGGATCGGAGTGTCATAACACAAAGTTCCCAGATTGCCTCTACCCTGCCCTGCTATGTGCGGGGTACCTCGTGAAGCAAAAAAGCAAAATAATAGTAATAAGATTTATCTGATAAATATTTTTTTATATATCTACCACAACCCGTTAAGGGCAAACGAATAAAGACATGCTGTTAAACTAATCTACCTCAGTCGACGGTGGTTATTATAGTCGTGTGTTTACATTGTTTCTAATTGTTATTTCACGTCATATAAATAACGGCACTTAAGGAGCTAACAACTTTTTACTTAATAAGGAAAATTTTATGACTTGGCTACCTTTCGCAATGACGATAAAGGATCAAATGTGCAGAATGTTTACACAAGCAAAATGTATTGACAGAGATAAAAAAAGTTTCTTGGAAATTTATATTAGAATAAAAATTTTAAGAACAGATCTTGTTATCGGAGACTGAACTGAAATCAAAAACATCGTTATCACACAAAAAGCTTAAACGCGTTATAAATTTTGTCGTAATAGATAAGAGGAGATAACGGTTGACCTTAACCACAGCGCTTAAGTATTTTATCAGTAAACAATAAACACTCAGATAGTGATGCCACTAAGTGAAATCGACTTTCCCTATTATCATTTTACAAAGCAGCGGTGCAGCAAGCTGACTAATAAGATAAATATAGAGATTTTTATATTATAGAATTAAAAGAAAATGAATAGAAGTCGATTTATTTAAGTATTTACTATTGATTTTTAAAGTTTACTAAATGTTGAAAATTTTACTTTTCTTAAAAGTTCTATTTAGTTTTGTTTTTATGATTTTGATAAAAATAAATCAACACACCTAATTAAACATTTCTATTGAATCATAAAACTTCATATAATCAGTATATAAACCATACCGTAAACTGCTGCTTTTACTGATACAATATATTAAAATTTTATAAATTGGGCGCAATTATTAAAATATAATTATATTGTAACAAGGCCGTCTTGGCGCAAGAGCACAAGGGTTGTGACTGTAATGCGACGGTTGTTTCAACGGGGTTCAATCCCCATTCGAGGGAATGAATTATTATTTTCGAATATTTTTATTTCTTCGCTCTTGCACCAAGGCAAAAAGCCCGGCGTTCAGTTCCGCCACTCAACACACAATGCCTGTAGAGTGTCTTATTTATCGCTAGGTTCCCTCTGCCTACCTTCCTGCAGGATACAGCGTGAAGCTGAATAATGACGTAAAATCATGGTCACAAACGATTATGTCACAACAATCTTAACTTAATGACGATCGGCCCTACAGAAACCCAGGACTCATTTACACCCGATAAAAACCAACAGGCTTGTCCCTACAACAAAACATTACAAAGGAACACGGCGCTTTGCGGAAGATTGCCGTTATTATCTCAATAAGCCGCTACCTGTCTCTTTCCTTTCATTCGTCAAACCAACGTGTAAGAAAAGGATGACTGCATGTCGCTGTCTTGAAAGAAAAGGTGAGGTGACGTAGTCAGGATGCGCAAGCGCAGCTGGCTGGAACTTTTGTGTTTTTTGTTCTTTTCTTCTCTGTAAAAAAAAATGGTTTCGCGCGGCTTAACTCGGAACCGACCCGTGCTTGTTTCCGTAATGGGAAAGGCAAAATGTTAACGAACGTTCGACAATATGTGTTGAGTTATGTGCTCGCACCGACTCGGGGCTATAATTTAAAAGAATTATCGTTTTGATTGTGAGCCCACAATTGTTTTAACTATTGTAATATGCATTGAACATGTCTAATTATAATTAATATTCATAATAAATGCTATTAATATATTACCCGCGCCTTTTGGCAACGGTCTAAGAGGCGCGGGTTCAAATACCACTACGTAAAAAAATTCTATACGTTTCCTATATAAGTATTTTTCTTTCCAAAAAGCAACAATAACAGCGTGAAGCTAATTTTATTTTTCTTTCCTAAATGTGAAATAAATACTTTTAATACATTAAAAATATATGACAATATTCACTGTAAAACCGCATAAGATAGAAAAGTTTTACAAGAGGGAAAATATTTATGTAAAGTCAGCTTCGCTGTATCCCGCACACAGCAGAGTAGGCAGAGGGAACCCAGTGTTAAGACACTCCGTTCCTCACTTTCTGCCGAATTTTGGAAGCATTGCGTGGCAGAACTTAACACCGCGCTTTGCCTCGTCACCAGAGCGAAGAAATGGAAATATAAATTTTAGTAAATATTTCCTCTCGAGTGGGGATCGAACCCACAACCAGTCGTTTTTACAGTCACACTTTGTGCCCCTGCGCCACGACTGATCGAATATTTAAGTAATAATAAATACACGAGCCCTCGTCATCATTCTAGTCGTAGACCGTCTGTATCGCCCTCGCAATCGACTTTAATAGGGCTAGTTTAAAAAGCAATTAAATTCAATCAAGCAAGCATCCCTAGTTTTCTCGAAGCGATGTCAGATAATGAATACATTAACAGTCCACCATGTCGCGGTGTGGATGTCGTGGTGTCGTGCGTCTCGTAGCTGGAGGCGTGGAATTCCATTTGCGATGTAAAAAGCGACGCTCATCGTATATAATATAAGTGGATTCCGTAAATTTCGTACAATTATTATGTTTTTTTACGATTGCGTCTAGATAACTGTTCAAATATACCTATATGATTATTACTTATTAATTTATTTATTTATTACTATTTCAGTTATTATAAGTAAAATCATTAAGGTTAGTTCGATTCCCACTCGATGAAATGATATATTTAATATTTCCATTTTCTACGCTCTGGTGGCGAGACAAAGCGCGCCATGTCTCCAGAATTTACTAATGGAGAACAGAGAGTCTTAACATTAGATTCCCCCTGTCCATATTGTGTGAGAGATACAGCGTGAAGCCTAATCAAAAAATACTTCTTTATTAATTACTATTTCAATAATTACAAGCCATCGATAAGAATGTTAAAAATTGCTCTCTTTACAAAAATAATTAATATAATAATGCAAATGTCAGTTTAAATAGAATAACTTTTGAAATTACCATAAGATGACATCTCAGTACGGATTGAAATATTTAAACTCATTAAACAGCAGGAGTTTTCAGTATTAATTAATCACAATACCGATATTATGTATAATTAAATATTTTAATAAAATATTAACATCAAAAGTCAGTATATTAATATTATGGTTGTTTGTTCGATTTAAAATGCTGATACGGTATTTATACAGGCTGTTCGAAACCATGTTATACTAGTACAGTTATTCAGGATCTTGTTTTAATGGGAAAAGTCAAAATTATTATTATGCAGTTAATATTAAATTTTTTATACGATTGTTACGAATTAATTATGTTGTTAGCATCTCTGTAGTGAGATTTTAGGACCGCTTGAGCGCGTCAAGCGGTTTCCAAGAGACGCGGATTCAAATCTCGCTTCGTTCAATTTAAAAAATAAAAAATAAATTAGCTTCACGCTGTATCCCGCACACAGCAGGGTAGGCAGAGGGAACCTAGTGTTAAGACACTCCGTTCCCCACTTTCTGCCGAATTCTGGAGGCATTGCGTGTTGAGTGGCAGAACTCAACGCCGCGCTTAACCTCGACACCAGAGCGAAGAAATGGAAATATAAATTTAAGTAAATATTTCATCTCCTCGAGTGGGGATCGAACCCACAACCAGTCGGTTTTGCAGTCACACCTCGTGCCGCTGCGCCACGACCGGCCTCAAATTTTTTATACGTTTTCTAAAAAAGGATTTTTCTTTCCTAAGTGTGGAACAACAGTTTAAAATTGTTAAAAATGTTTTAAAGTTTTTTGTCACGTACAAACAAATTTTATATGAGTTAATTTAATAAATATCAAAGATTTTAACGCGGTTTTGAGTTCCGCCCACAAATCAACGGAATTGACTTGGAGGAATGTCTTTAATTCAGGGGAAAATAGGGAACGGAAATGTCTTAACACTAGGTTCTCAGGTTCCCTGTGCCTGCTTATGCTGGATAAAGCAGAAAACTAAAAAAAAATTAATTAGTCAACATTCAGCTCAGCACTAAATATGTATTTAATTGTAATATTTTTCTTCTTAGCCAATAGTCATATAAAGTCTCGAAATTGGGTACTAGGAGGAGAACAGAGTAGCATTATGTTCAGGTCTCTATACGTGGGATGCGACGGAAAGCTTTTTTTTTGTTGTCTCTTATGTATTTACTAACTAAATAAATCTCTTTATAAATTAGTTTAAAAATATATTTCACGAAATTATTATTAAATTTCCTTTCCATCTCTAATAAATGTATCCCACGGGAAACACTTGACGGGCGAGAGTAAAAAATATGTAGTCTATACCCCTCTCGTTGCCATAGGCTACGTGTGTGAGAAATTTCTTCAAAGTGCGATGGAAGACGTGTGGAGGCCACAAAGTGAAGGCGTATTATCAATATTAAATTCTTTTGAAATTTATATTTATTTTATTTTAGTGTATTCTTAAATAAACCAATGCAAAAATACGTTTTTACGCAGGTTTTCTTAGGGTATATAGGTGTTATTAGTTAGGCGGGGAGCGGAGGACGAAGTCTCTTAAAACACTAAGATCTCAATCTAAAAATTATAAAAAAAATTGTTACAATCATTTTTTTCTAACATCACCAAACTAATTAATCACTCTACCAATAATCTAGAGTCGTTTCCATAATATTTATTATAACCTTATTATTATAAAAAGTCCTAATATATTTAAATACAAGTATACGACAAACTTATTTAATAGAATGACATACCACCAAGTAAAGACAAACCAAAAATCTTATGTCAAATATTAACTTTTAAAAGTACCTTAATCTCTTTTAAAAATGCATTTTTCTCTTGTGTAATATTATCTCTTTTTTTACCGTATAACCTCCCTCGTGTGTTCTCCATTCAACATGACATTGGCGAAAAGCTCAACTGGCACGCTCGGAACGCCATAATAAAAAGGACAGAACAGAACAGAACTTTTAAAGGTTACAAGTCCGTAAACTACTCAACACCAGTTTAAAAGAAGGCATGCATACCAAATAAAATAAGAATCCATCAAAGGCATTCATCCTATTATATAGTGCGTGATTACAGTAGATTCTCCTGTCCACGTCGATTGACTTTGAGAATTCCCAACATTCTGACATACTTTTATGTACACAAAACTGTGGCTAAGTTAGTTCAGGAATGTTAAGTTTGGCATTGACGTATATGAACTAATTGGGATTATTGAAACCTTTACAGCTTATAGTATTTGTGAAATGTTAATGGTATTGGTTATTATCTAAAGATGTTAATCAAATATTTTAATATAATGAACTAACGTTATTTAAAAACGGTTATAATCAGCTTCACGCTGTATCCCGCACACAGCAGGATAGGCAGAGGGAACTTAATGATAGGACTCTCCGTTCCCTACTGGAGGTATTGTGTGTTGAGTGACAGAACTCGACGCCGCGCTTTGGCTCGACACCAGAGCGAAGAAATGGAAATATAAATTAAAATAAATTATTAATTAATTCATTTCCTCGAGTGGTTATCGAACCCACAATCAGTCGCGTTCACAGGCACACTTTGTCCCCTGCGCCACGACTGGCCGCTACCTAACTATTATCTACTAATGTTATTTAAAACATAAATAAAAGTTTTGTATTATTTAAGACAAAACTTCTCGCCAATTCAAATGAAATTTACCTTAAACAAAATAAAATTAACCAAGACAATGGACACCTTAATTTACAACTATTTTTATTAGTAATAAGATTACTGTAAAATTAAAATAAAATGTAAATATATATAGAAATAATGAAATATTTTAACTAAACTTATAAAATACATAAAGGAAAGTAAACATAATGATTTAATGTAATTTTTTTTATTGATAATTAATAAAGTATTTTTTTTTTCATAAATAATAAAATTCTGGGAATAACATTTTATTTTCCAAAACTTAACAAAAACATATCTTTATAAGTTCCAATATGATACTATTGAGAATAATGGTATAACGAATTTATTTGTACTATGAATTCCTAAGAAACTTGTAATTGCTGAGCAAACAGATGTGGCCAACTGTTGGAGTTGTTCAGCGCTTTGTCTATTTAAATTTACAGTTTTTACATATACATTGTATTGTATACATATATAAGTAGTTATCATATATATAAGTAGTTATCGTATTTAAAATTGTCTTAATATAGAAATGTACTTTTATACTCGATATAAACACTCAGTATCCCACTTTCCGTGTGTTGCATGGCGGATGTCAACGCCGCATTGTCTTGTGACCAGAGCGAATGAAAATAATTAATTTTTTCGACTGGGAATCGAACCCACAACCGTCGCGTTAACAGTATGTTATAACACTGCTTATCTGCCTACATACGTACAGAGTGAGTTTACTTTAAATTACAAGAGCTTTTTTTTTACAATAACAAAAAAAGTGTATACAGTACCAAGAAGGATAGATAATTTTGTTTAGCAAATGGTCAGTGGCAAACCCAAACGACAAAAATATAGTGATAATTTATATTGTTGTTCTTGTTCTTTATAATGTTAATAATATGTTTCTATATATATTTAGATAATAATCAAATTATTCATTATTTCGTATTAATAAAATTTTTTAAAGTAAATAAATCAAAAGTTCTCTTATTTCTTTATTGTGATAAGCTTCTGGTTGTCTAAAATTTATATAAATTTATCATTTTTGCAAAGTACTCTTTGTATAAAAATAGGTAAAATAATAATGCCAACGTCAGTTTGAATAAAATTACTTTTGGAACTTCCACAAAAGTATATCTTAGTATAGATTGAAACATTTAAACTCATTGAATAGCAGGATTGTTCAGTACTAATTAATCATAAATCAAAATACGTGAGTAAATGATTCGCAAGTAAATAAATTAAAAGTTATCTTATATTTTCGTTGTGATGTGCTCAAGGTTATCTAAATATAATATAAATTCATCACATATAAGTATGGCTGAAATAGTATACGTACAGACAGAGGTAGTTTTCACTTATTGTTAGCTGAGCTGAGCTTTCCGGTTTACTGCTCACCCTAACGTTAAGGGACTCTTATTAAATAATATGTATTTAATTATCTAATATATCATCCAATTTAATTATCGTAATTTGGCTTTCAGTTGGATGTTATACAGCAATAATTAAATATTTCCATATCACTTAAAAAAATATTAAAAAATTCTGTATATAATATTTATTTCAAATTTATGTACTATTATATTATATTTGAAACTTTATAATTGTATTCAATACATTAGCAAAGCACATGCGACACTGCGCTTGCGCATGCGCAGGCGCAGGCGCAAACGAAAGCTCGTGCGGCGCGAAATCTCAGGAACGTCTCTCGCAAGTGTAAATTGGCTACATGCATGTTCTCGTATTGCATTGCATTAAAATGCACAGAAACGAGCTTACGGCCGCATGTACCTAGTGTCGCGCGTACACACTGTCGCACTGTGCGCCGCGCCTAATGAGAAAGTTATCGAGCGTTTATTGCGTAGTTCAGCGGGAAGCTTCGCCGCGTCGCCGGAGGCGCTCCGCCGCAGGTGTGCCCCCCCTCTCCCCGCGCCGCCCCCAGCCCCCGGCACACCGAGGGGGGCGCCCCCCTGCCCGCCGGCTCTACGACGACGCAGCTTTCCTCGGCACGCCGCCTCGCGCCAGTCGACAGTCAGCTACGGAGGTGGGCGGTCGTGTCGCGCACGCACAAAAGCGCCGCGCCAACTGTAAACACGACGCACTGTCCGCTCGCGAAGTAACCTCCGACCAGCGCCCCGCCGGTGTCGTGTTGTGCCAAAACAGTGGATCTTGAAGTGCGGATGGAGTTGTCAGACATGTAAATAAATGTCACGTACAGTGCAGTGCCGGTGAGCGCCGTCAGATTGTGCGAACTGCGAAACGGGTTCCGTTTGGTTCATCTGAAAAGCTGTAACCGAATCTACATGAGAGGCTACCGACTTTGTCGTACCCAACTATGATACTGATACCAGATTTAGTAAATACCTACTAGGTACCCGATTTGGCAGGAAACCGCGCGATTATTACTTATTCAAATGTCACGTTGTTGCTTATACTCTTTTCTTTTATCATACTTAACTCAGTTTTATTTACTACAAACAAAACTGTTACGTAATGCTATAATTGCATACGCTCTATATTACCACTGAAAAAAATAACTAAACAAATTAATAATAAAATTTCAAAACAAAACCATAAATTTTATTTAAATCAACTTTTACGCAGTAACTTACTACTACTACAATTTTTCTAAATTATTACATTCAATATATAACTATTTAACAAACTATTTGAACTATTTAATAGGTAATGTCAATAATATTCAAAGCCCTAGTCCAATATCTGAACCGAGCTGGCGGGCTAAGCTTGTCATCGCTATCAATTAATGCCATCGAGGTGTCCTAGTTATACGAAACCCGCCAAACTGTTACGCCCGAGTGGAAAACTTATTATTAAGCTAAAAATAAATCTCGAAACTAAAAGAAAGCTTTACGTTGTACATTTTAAAGGTTTATAAATTAGGTTTGTGAGTATTATGTATTCAAAATGCAAGTAAAAACTATTTTGGTAAAGCTTTTGTCGGCAAAAATAGGTTCGACTCTTATTATCAGTTTGAATATAACTATATAAGATATTACTGTAGGTTCATTATCATCTCATACATATTAAATTTAAACATATTTTTCTTTCATATTCGTAGAACGGTACGGTACCTATATATATGTATAAAATTTACCGTCGGTATATTTTTTTTTGTAAATTTCGACTACTTTCTAAAGATCTCAAAATTCAATGGAACTTTTTTTAACATGAAATATAATAATCATACCATAAAATGACAAAATCAGGCAAGAATCGAATTATATTATTTTTTATACAAAATATAAACAAGTTTAATCACGACTATTTAAACCTTAAAAAAATCGATACATGTAAATATTGACTTTACACTGTAAGTAGCTCTTTGTAAAAAATAAAACTGTAAAAATCGCTTTGATCTCTCCAGCTCATCTTTTGACTCTACTTAATATAACCGACGGTTTGAAAACTTCTCTTTTATACAACTTTCTCTAAAGCGAGAAATTTAAGACCAATGATTCCATTCAAATAGGATAAACCTTTTGTTCTACTAATCGTATTGTGTAATTGATATGTTAAATATAAGTAAATATTATATGTTAAAAAAATAATTTAAAATTGATTGTTTAAATTAGCTTTTAAAACTCGTAGTCTAACGGAGTGAAAGGCACTTTCTCTAGCCCTCCGGCCCTCGAGAGATAACTTTATTGCAGAAATTTACGCCTCACTTCGACTATAGATATCATTTACACTGATTATTCAGATATATATTTAAAAAGAAATAACCATAATCGTTGTATCAATCCTATAATAATAAAGCTTTTAATAAAGTTTATATAAATAATAAAGTTTTATTTAAATATTTTTCAATTCGATTGATGCTTCAATCCACAGGTGGTCTTCAATTATAACTTCCCTGTAATATCTGTTTGCTGAATTCGGGATTTAACACTGACCTTTACTGAAAAAAATGGTACCATTTATTCCATTTTCAAGCCATCAGTATTAAAAGAGCATAAAAATTTCTGTTTCTATAATTTTGATATATTGTGTTTTGTCGTTTTTAATTATCGTAATATGTGTTAATTGAGATTAAAATAAATTAATCTTATAATTTTTTTTGGGCTATATATTACGCTTTTTTAAACATTTAGAATGACGCGAATAATATAGAACTAGAATCCTTTTCTTTATACAAAAACAACTGTTGTAATATACGCGCAAAATGGACTGTAAATATAAAGAATGCTAAATGAGCAAGCTGAAGCTTAAGCAAATAAACTTAAAAAGTGAGATTTTAATCGTGAATATTAGGAAAAGTGTTTTTAGTCTTCTTAGTAATTTTTACATTTAAATTTCTGGTGTTTTAAGTCTTCTTAGTAATTTTTACATTTAAATTTCTGATTTTACACGTCTTCTTTGTATTTTAAAAATATTAATATTAAAACTTTAAGTATATAAGTTTAGACATTCTTAAGTTCAATATCGAACTTTACATGTTTTAAAACTTTTAAACCTAATAATTTTACATACTGGTATATTACATTAATTATTAGTTAAAACGAGTTTATTTACATAATTAGGCAGTGATTATTTTTTTTATTTAGTCTTGCTATATTAACTTATTATCATATATTTCCGTATTTAATATCTTCATTTCTTCGCTCTGGTGTCGAATCAGAGAAAATAGAGAACGGAGTCTTAACACTAGGTTCCCTCTGCCAAACCTGCTGTGTGCGGGATACAGCGTGATACTAAGATATATTATATATTTTTTTCTACATAAATGCTATATCCGGCCTAAAGCCAAATTACGAGCGAACGAGCTCCCTAAGTGTGGTTTACGCAACCTTTGTTTATGTAAGCAATTTGTGATTCTTGTGCAACCACGTTGTGCTTTCCTTAACAATATTTATAATAATGTGACTAGTGAACCGCTCGCGGCTTCGTCCGCTAGAACCACTTACTAATCTGAATGACTTTAGTGTTCTAATAATATTATCACTTAGAGACTATATCTATATATCAAAAAATAAAATTTCAGCCCAATGCAATAAAAAAATATTACAATTTTTTCGAAACGAATATTTTATATTGATATAACTTTTTTATTTATGAACCGACTTTAATGTAAATATATATATATATATATATATATATATATATATATATATATATATATATGTTACGGGAAATTTGCCTAATACAAGTGAAAATTAATTAAATCGGTTAAGAGATAAGCGTGAATAAACGTACGGACCAACAGACAATAATTTTAAAAATTATTATTTTGGGTTCTATTACATTGATAAATGCCCCTAATAATATATTTTCTCACATATCTTTTATGTACAGATTGGAGTCTATATATAAAATATATATAGAGTATAGATTAATAGATGCTATTTTGAGAAAGTAATAAACAAATTAACAAATACATTAATATATTAACATTTTTTTAATATCGATTTTAATTAATGTCCTTCGTATAAATATACTTTTTGATTTCCTAGTGACGCTCAAATCAACTGGAAAGTGTCATTTATCGTGCCAGACTATCTCGCTGTCACGATATGGTAATCGATACTGATAATTTAAAATTTCCGATAAGGCAATTCGCATATAATAGTTTTTCTGTGCATTAATTTTTTTTTTTTGCATATTAGCAATAATTATTTTTTAAGTTGAATTTACTTATCAAGGGTTCCGTACCGTATACAGATACATAATATAATAAAAGTCCATGGGAAATACGTCTCTGTATGCTCTAATTTTCTATATATAAACCAATTTTTTCTTCATTTGTACCGTAGCTCTCACTCTTTGCTAAATTTTATAATTCTAGGTCAACGAGAAATATCCTATAGGTTTTGATTACGCGGCGAATTACATACAATAAGCGGCAAAGGCGAAGCCTAAACGCACGTATGTTTTGATTGCCTTTGCAGTATAACCAAGGGAATATGGATATTTAAGATCTTTTAAGATATAAAACCTAAATACAAATACTATTAGAATCACGCTTTATCCCGCACACAGTAGGGTAGGCAGAGGGAACCTAGTGTTAAGACACTCCGTTCCCGAATTCCGGAGGCATTGCGTGATAAGTGGCAGAACTCAACGCCGCGCTTAAAATCGACACCAGAGCGAAGAAATGGAAATATAAACTTAAATAAATATTTTATCTCCTCGAGTGGGGATCGAACCCACGACCAGTCGATTTTACAGTCACACTTTGTGCCCCTGCGCCACGACTGGCCTATTAGGATACCAAGAAATACTAAATTCGCGACGAAATATAGATAAGACTATGAAATATAAATAAAATAAAATAAATCATCATTAAAATGAATTGCTAAATTTACCATAACTTTGTCTATTATAAATTTCAAACTAAATTGATCTAAAGCCACCATGATGTGCCAATTACAACAAAGGGTGTCGTACCCTTCTGGCCAGTCGTGGCGCAGGGGCACAAATTGTGACTAAAATCGAGTGGTTGTGGGTTCGATCCCCACTCGAGGAGATGAAATATTTGTTTACATTTATATTTTCATTTCTTCACTCTGGTGTCGAGGCGAAGCGCGGCGTTGAGTTTCGCCAGTCAACACGCATGCCTCCAGAACACGTCGGAAAGTAGGGACCGGAGTGTCTTGGACACTAGGTTCCCTCTGCCTACCCTGCTGAGTGCGGGGGATACAGTGTGAAGCTGTCATTCCTTTTTTTAAATGTTGATACCATCTGCTATACCACAATTATAAATTAAATTATGAATCTATGCAACGGTACTTGTATCCCATAAACAGAAACAATAGTGCGATATGGAAATTGTTAATAGAACTACCTGGGTGGAAGCCAAGAATGCTTGCCAAAAGATTCTTAACTACTATATTATTTTAAACCACTAGATAGGGCTGTTAATCAAACATAATCAACGTTAAATATTAACAATCAAAACCGTTAAAACCTTCAAGCAAGTAAGTAAGCTTTTGCTATTGAAAAATTACAAATATTCTATATTATATCATATTTTCCACTACTCCTCCTTCTGGACGCCTGCCAAAGTAAACTGCCAAATAATCACATTCATCCATACATTATTTAGGGAACTCGCAAAATGTTAAAAATGGTGTAATATTTATGAAAAATACTAAATATTCAGTAAATTTCTTAGATAGTTTTAACATGTTTGATCAATCAGAGCACACAAATTACGACCTAACCGGCGTATGAATATGTATTGGTTTATTTAGAAAGAGGTGCTCGAAGTTATCTTGATTTATCATATGTATAGTCCGTCTTTATTAGGGGTAATTAAGTATCTGATAAATAAGTACCTTAATTTATGTTCCCATCGCATAATATTGATATGAGCCTAACAAAATAAATAATTTTGAATTAGATTCGGCCATGTCAAGTTGTGGGGCAGGTAGCTAGCGGAGGGGGCCGGGTCTTCCGTCGACTTCCACAGCTGTCATAGCAGCTGCCTCGTTTTGATCGCACGTGCGGCTACACCTATTATTAATACCTTTTTTTTAGTTCAAGAAGTGTTACGGAAGACTCTGGTAAAAAGGGATTGTAGTGCACCTTTTTGACCAACGGATTTCTTCGATCATGTCTCGAAACATCGATTGTGTTTGGTTGTTATTTATTACCTGAAATAATTCAAAGGTAAATCTAATCGATATTCGAAGGAAAATCGATTAATAATAATAATAATAACGGTAAATTATATTTAAACTAGATAGATTGAGGCCAGTCGTGGCGCAGCGGCACTAAGTGTGACTGTAAAACCGACTGGTTGTGGGTACGATCCCCACTCGAGGAGATGAAATATTTACTTAAATTTATATTTCCATTTCTTCGCTCTGGTGTCGAGGCTAAGCGCGGCGTTGAGTTCTGCCACTCAACACGCTATGCCTCCAGAATTCGGCAGAAAGTGGGGAACGGAGTGTCTTAACACTAGGTTCCCTCTGCCTACCCTGCTGTGTGCGGGATACAGCGTGAAGCTGATTTTATTTAGATAAATATATAATGAATGAAATTTCATTAGAACGATCCGACAAGTTCCAGCGGAACACGTGACAGTTGTTTATGTACGAATTCAAGGCCACTGCATATTGCGTCGTTCGATGCTCATAAACTCTAGCCAATAGCGTATATATATATTTTTTTCAACAGTCGCACAAACTCGTCGTAAAACTGAAACTTTTGTTTTTTTTTTTTTCAATACTAAATTGATCGATAGTTTTGATTAGTGTTGTCGGTTATTGTATACCCAATGTGACCTCTTAAAAATTTTGTTTTTTGTTTATGCACAGGAGGCTTAAACTGCTTTTAAAATTAAAGAGAATACAAGAAATCGTCTACAATTTTAAATGATATTAAAGAAAAACATTTAATAATAAATTTTTGGAGCAATACAATAGTTTTTCCATCCAATAATATTATGAAAACAAATATAATAACATTAAAAACTAAAAGCCCACTCAAAATTGAGCATTCCAAGTCTTACCAATCGACCGTCGCAGCTAGGAAGTCTACAGGTATTCGATAGTGGTAACAATAGAGCATCGTTTACAGCATTGCACCTTCTGACCCGGTAAAGCCGCATTGCAGCTCGCTGACACTACACTGAAACCTACGATATACGATTTGGTTTACGATTATAAATACGTAGAATGAGGCCAGTCGTGGCGCAGGGGGACCAGCGTGTGACGAAACGCGACAGGTTGTGAGTTCAATGGAGGAGGAAATGCAATATTTCATATTGTCATGCCTTTAGAATTCGGCGGATAGTGTGTAACGGGAACGGAATGTCTTAACACTAGGTTCCCAGGTTCCCTCTGCCTACCCTGATATGTGAGGGATGTTAAAAAAACATATAATAAATATATTGCCATTAGCCGCCAATTGCGTAATAAAAACTATCAAGCTCAATATTTTAATTAAAAATCCTATCTGTCCGTATGTTTGCATGATGCAATCGATTACAAGAACAAGTTATTATGGATTTAGTTCATGTCGTGACACGCCGTTTATGGTGTTAAAGGTCAATTTGTAACAAATAAAGATCAAAAAGAATTATTTAATGTTTTTTTTACAAATCAATAAATAAATGAGCTTCACGCTGTATCCTGCACACAGCAGGGCAGAGGGAACCTAGTGTTAAGACACTCCGTTCCCCACTTTCTGCCGGATTCTGGAGGCATTGCGTGTTGAGTGGCAGAACTCAACGCCCCGCTTTGCCTCGACAACAGAGCGAAGAAATTTAAATAAATATTTCATTTCCTCGAGTGCGGATCGAACCCACAACCAGTCGCGTTTACAGCCACACTCTTCTACCCCTGCGCCACGACTGGCGTCATATTACTTAAAAATAAATATAATAGTTTATTCATCATCTATATTTATACAGAAACATTTTTATGTGAGACAGGCGGTTTGCGTTTGGAACGTAGTGCCTTTACGAAGACCAGTGAGATGGAATCATAAAGGATTGCAGAAACCGAACTCTGCTGTGATATCTTCTGTGATGTGCGTGTCAGCATATGGATATTTTTATATGTGATTTACCAGTGCCCAGTACAAACCGAGTACAAAAAAAAACGGATTTAGCATATTTATATTTACATTGAAACAATGAAGGAGGAGTGTAAACTGTGTAGTGTGAACGGATGGTGCGGGTCCCAGGGGTCTACAGATTTTTCTATATCCTCGCTAATGAGGCCCGCTGCGCAGCATCCAGAGCAGGAGACCAGGCACGACGCGGTGCTCCTCTCTGCCTACCTGTTCAAACTAGGTGACTATCCATTGTATACGCTTCACGATTACTACTCCAACGCCGGTGAGTATCGTGCACTTAGACGTAGAAATTGCACCTCGAATCTCCAACTAATATTTAATTTGTAGTATCGTTGTATTTCAAACTCAATTCCTACTATTTTTTTACGATTTTTATTATTTTTTAAAGAGTTATTGCATACTTGAGAATAAAATTAATATTTAGGAAACGTATAAAAAAAATCCAAGAGGTGCGTGTTCATATCACGTTACGTTCAAATTTTTATACGTTTCACAAATAATTAAGTTACACTCTTTACTCCACTTTGTTGAATAGTGCAATGCTGTTAAGGTCATAACATAGTTTTAGATTACGATTAACTTTAAATTTAAGTGTACTAATCCAAATCTATATATTTATACCACAACTATATAAAGATTGAGGCCAGTCACGAGGTGTGACTGTAAAACCGACTGGTTGTGGGTTCGA
>JAAIXJ010000593.1:199152-241433 GCA_013403705.1 Heliconius hermathena | reverse complement strand
ATGTATGAAGAGGTTGATGACAGTGGACGAGGCGAAAGAAAGATAGTATGTAGAGATCGTAGCGTTTGACGCTCGGTTCTCTCTTACTACCCCGCTAAAAAGCGTTTAAAGCGTGAAGCTAAGCTAAGTACAATGTCGATATTAATATAGTATAATAATATTTTTCGTCGTCATCCATCGATTTGGTAATGAAATGAAAAATAAACTATTATTTAATTTGAGATAATAAGTTATTTACTATAAGAACGTTGGTAGTTTCTCAAATGGTATAAGATTTTTAAAAAATGCCGAAAATATGCTTTCTATAGATACCTACTTATTAAACAATAAAAAATTACTAATATTAAATATTCTCAATTATATAAATATAAAAGTTAACGATACAATATGTGATCGTAATTTTTATCTTATATAATAATTTATTGTTCAAATGAGTTCTCAAAAATAAACAGTGCAGAGAAAAGTGATCATATTCAAATGAGGATATAAATAAATATTGATCACGGTCGGTTCACGTAGTAGTAAATTAATAAATTAAAATTGACGAACGTTGTAAAGTAAACGTTAAATACAACTAAGCCAATTTTAGATACTAATACACTCAAATTTATTTAGTAAATCACCTTTATCAACACTAGCAACCCGCTCACGTCTTTGCTCGCTTGAACAACAAAAATATTTCAGTCAATTCAATAAAACAGTAATTTTACAGCAATTTACAAATTAGTTTATATAAATATATATTTTTTATTTATGAAACCATTAAAATAAAACTAATACTTAAGGTGAAGGGTAGTTTGCCAGAATACAATAGTGCCAACTAGTGTTGCCAAATTATCGATAGTTTCGCCATCGATAGTTTTAATCTAAAAAAGCCTATGCGATCGATACAACAATCGATAGTATCGATCTTATCGATACTATCGATTCTATCGATAGCTTAGAAGAATACAATACAATCGGCTAAGTGCAATACTATCGATACTATCTGTAGTATCGTATCTCCTAATCGGAAAATAATCAATACAATCGATAGTATCGATACTATTAAATGTCTAGGATACAATAGTATCGATAAAATCTATTGTATCGATACCATCGATTATTTTGCACTATCGATTATATGCTAATTTACGATAGTATTGAGTACGATTCTTTCGTTTTTATTATATTTATTTTCATGTGTAGTCACTAATCATTATGATATTAGAAACATCTTAGTTGAAGTACCTAACTAATTGCTTATTCATACGCCATATTAAGTATTTCTTCTTTTCACCAAAAAATCAAACAAAATAAATATAATAAAAACGAANAGTATCGATGTCTTTCTGATTTGGAGATACGATACTATCGATAATATCGATAGTATTGCATTTGTCCGATAGTATTGTACCCTTTAGAACTATCGATAGTTTCGATACTATCTCTTTAATCGATACTATCGATTATAATATCGATAGCCCTTCTATCGGACTACTATCGATAGAATATCGAATTCCGATCGATAGTCCACTATCGATCGGCAACACTAGTGCCAACTGTCGACAATAGTGAGGCCGGTCGTGGCGCAGCGGCACAAAGTGTGACTATAAAACCGACTGGTTGTGGGTTCGATCTCCACTCGAGGAGCTCTGCCTACACTGCATTGTGCAGGACACAGCGTGAAGCTAATTTATAACTGTCAAATCGGTTTCTGAGACTAGCGAGAACAAGCGAACAGACAAACAGACATACCGATCGGATTCTATTGCATTGTTAAATGTCCCCAATGACAATTTATCTAATATATTTTCTATTTACAGATACCGATGAGTTACGATTTTATTACAAATATAGATGTTGTTTTTTTTTATTTATTGAATCTCCTTATGGAAACTATAAAAATGCAACGCTAAGGTTTGTATAACTTTTACATTAGAAATTTTAAGTGATTTGCAAACTTTCGAGGCATTGCGTGCTGGGCGGCGGAACTCAACGCCGGGATTTTTTAACCAAGGCAAATGCCTTGGGGCCAGAATAAAGAAATAAAAATATTGACAAATACAATTAATTTCCTGGAATGGGGATCGAACCCACGACCCACGATGGTGTCAACATAACATATATTTTTTATATATTAAGTACTATCTTACAAAAAAAAATATTTATAAAAACAAAAACTCCGACTGTATAAAACTAAAAAGAAAATAAGTCCAATAGTTTATTAGGATTAACAGTCGGGACCTCTAAGTAATTCTTCAATCNATACGCGCGAAAAACATAATCCTTCCTTAGCAGTCGGGAAAAAAAGTCTAACATAGAGAAGTAACTCCCGTCTTGTCGCCATCTTTTTCAAGCTTGCGGTTAAATGGGATTTTTTTTTCTTTATTTTTGTGATCTTAACGCTATAGAATACAGTCAATTCAGGACGTGGAAAAAAGTCTAGGCTTTTAGGCAGCCTTAAATAAATGGAAAGCATACGGTCAGTAAAGGACACGTTTTTTATAAAACACACTAGTCCATAGCGGTTATAGTATGGATGTAAGGTGATAGGGATGTACAACGTACTTTAGATGTTTTTTTATGTAGAAATATATTTTGTGAATCTCGTTTCCACGCTCTGGTAACAGGACACTCAATACGGAATGTCTCGAAAGTTGATGGTGGGTAACACTAATGCATGGAAATAAAATGAGAATGAATTGTTTTCGTTTTCCTTGTTCTTGTAACAAGATAAAGTGCAGCGTTAAGTTCCGTAATTTCACACGCAATGTGTCGAAAATTGGGCGGTGCGTAGGAACGGAGGCGTTTAAGACTAGCCTTCCTACCCTGCTATATGCGGGATACATCGTGAAGCAAAAAAAATGCTGATTAAAACCCGAACTTCTAAAACAGTAACAACACTGTCCTCTAAATTTATCCTCACCTCGTCCACTGTTCTCTGTTTCTATCTGCCCTTCATCTATAATAGACTTAGCGCCAGGCCGTCCGACAAGAGGACAAAATTGAAGGTCTAGGTTCAAATCAGAGTCAACGATATTGAGTATAGTCGGCGTTCACAGCTGGATGGCAGGCGCAATGAATTGAGGGCCAGACCACCAATTTTACCTATATAAATAGTGTGCTTCCATGCCCCGAGGATCTTTACAGAAAAGATTGGCTATATAAATAACATGCGGGCACAAAATCGACACCAGAGGAGACGAAGCAGTCGCTGTGACCGAAATCGGCCTAGATCTACTTTATTATACTATAAAATTACCATTAATTCAGGCCAGTCGTGGTGCAGCGGCACGAAGTGTGACTGTAAAACCGACTGGTTGTGGGTTCCATCCCCACTAGAGGAGATGAAATATTTACTTAAATTTATATTACCATTTCATCGCTCTGGTGTCGAGGTTAAGCGCGGCGTTGACTTCTGCCACTCAACACGCAATACCTCCAGAATTTGGCAGAAAGTGGGGAACGGAGTGTCTTAATTAACACTACGTTCCCTCTGGCTACCCTGCAGTGTGCGGGATACAGCGTGAAGCTGGTTTATTTATTTTTATTTGATTTAATTTTAACTATTTAAAAATTCACCAACACAGAACATGAACGTACGGCTATAGAAATACCACATCCATATCAACCTTTTTAAATGTGAATATGAAACATTTCGGTGTTAATTCCTCTTGTGAATATGGAACGATGGACAGGTGTTCGTAAATAATGTATGGAGTGGAAGGGTCGTCAGGAAATGCCAAAGGAAAGTTAACGGGGTCGGCTGCTTAATAGTTGATATGAAAGTTTACAGCGTTTGAGTGTGGTCGCGACGGTTGTGGGTTCGGTTATCACTTGGGGGAAGGACTTGTTTTCATTTTCTTTGGTAACAGGACATCCCGCTTAATTCTGCCACTCAAGACGCTAAATCTTAAAAATTTGGTGGAAGGTGGAGAAAGGAGTGTCTTAATATTATGTCCCGCCTACCATGGTTTCCGGGATACAGCGTGAAACTACATTTTATTTTCAAACATGTTTTTAATTTAGTGGCGCAGGCAATGATAAAGGAGAAGAGAATTACGTGTTGTTCTGATTCTTTTTTCCAAAACGAGGAAATAGAAACAATTCATTGCTCCGAGTAGGAATCGAACACACAACTATCACTGACACGTCGACCTCTACCTACCTACCTCTGACTAAATTACCTACACGCTATAAATATAAGTATTTGTATCAACAGATACTAGTTGTGTTTAGTGGGTAGGAATATCAATTCCCATCCACTTTTATGTATGGTTTAATATTTAAACACACTCCATATATTTAAAGACCATTATGATTTTGTAGTGGGGAACGGAGTGTCTTAACACTAGGTTCCCTCTGCCTACCCTGCTGTGTGCGGGATACAGCGTGAAGCTGATTTGATTTTATTATGATTTTGTAGGATAGCATTCGACTATAATTGATATTGTTTTGGGTGTTTCATTACTTCTTATTATACCGCAAATTGATTTTCCCGTTCGTTCTCACCAATTATGGAGTCCATCGTGGCCTGGTGGCTCAAAGATGTGACTGTAAACGAGACGGTCGTAATAGGAATCGATTTCCACTCGGTGGAATGAAATATTTAATGTTTTCCTCCGCTCTGGCAACGAGGTAAAGCGCAGCGTTGAGTTCTGCCTCTCTACATGCAAGAATTTGGGGGTAAGTGGAAAACGGAAGTGTTTTAAAGTTAACGGAGCAGCTTATACTAGGTTCCCAGGTTCCCCCTGCCTACCCAACTATGTGAGGTAAAGCGAGAGCTTCATTGAGTTACGCCACTCAATACCCAATGTTTCAAATTCTGGTTTAGTACTTACCCTGAAATATGAAAGCTAAAAAAAAAGATGAGATGAAACGTATTTTTAAATATATATTATGTTTTTCTAAGTAATTTAAGTTCTACGAACTTTGACTTTGCTTCGAAGTCTATAGGTTTAAGCTTGTTTCTATTATATTCATGTTTTAAATATGTGAGTAATACCTTCAAATATTTTGATTTTTCCAATTATTTATTTACATATTCCTAGTAAAATAAAATATAAAGGGAAGCCATGTATATATTTGTTATTTATTTATTGTTATGTTATTAAACTTTCTAAGTTCATTCTCTGAAACATTCCTGGAATCTTGTAGATTCTATTGCTTTATGTTCAATTTCTATGATTTTACGCATCTTTCACATTTGTGTAGGGTTATCGGAGTATAATAATGTGATAAGTAATGTCACTTTACACTCGATCCCGCACATAGGAGAGTAGGCAGAGAGAATATAATGTTAAGACACTCGACCCGTTTATAGTTGAACGCTGTAACGCCAAGACGGTCTTTACCATTAGCTGATGGCGAAACTGAACACCGCGTTAACCAGACGTGAAGGCATTCCGTAAAAGAATATATTTTTTTTCATTTACTGAGATGTAGAATTTGTTAAAAATGTTTATTTAGTTACAATTCTATTATAGCTGTTACCTATTAGTAAAATAAGAATAAATTTGATACGGCGGAAAGTGAAGGTTTGATTTTGGCTTACATTAAATCAGACCGTCGTGGTGCAAGGACACAGCGCAGCGTCTCTTTGTAAATGCGATGTTGTGAGTTCTATTCTCACTATATGTTTAAGTTATTTTATTTAAAAGAGAAAACGTGGCGTTCTGTTTCGCCACTCAATTTACCGTTGTCTTGAAAATTGAGCAGTACAGTAAGGAACTGACTTTAACACTAGGTTCCCTATTCTTACCCTGCTACATACGGTATACAAAGTGAACCTAAAAAATGATCAATTTTTTCTACAATTTCAAAACTCACGGGTGACAACCCTAATAATCAGTCATACGTCTATCTTCTTGAGTAAATAGTGACCCTACTAAACGGGTGCCTAAGCCACGTTGGGTTGCTGACGCCTGTAATGGCCCCACAAATCGGTTCGGCTATCGCGACGACCCATCACTATCCAACAGATGGCGTTCGGACTAAATATGAGTGAATGTGATGATTTAGATTGGTTTTTTTTTATAATAATCGTGGCGCAGTGGCACGAAGTGTGACTGTAAGACCGACTGGTTGTGGGTTCGATCCCCACTCGAGGAGATGCAATATTTACTTAAATTTCTTCTTTTATTTTTTTCGCTCTGGTGTCGAGGAAAAGCGCAGCGTTGAGTTTTGCCACTCAACACCTCCAGAATTCGGCAGAAAGTGGGGAACGGAGTGTCTTAACACTAGGTTCCCTCTGCCTCGTCCTGCCTCCCTCTGCTGCGTGCGGAATACAGCGTGAAGCTGATTTATTTATTTTGATTTATTTTTATAATAATGTATGTGGTTTTTATAAATATGTTATTGATTTAGCTGATTTAATACTGTTTGAAGGATTGGAATTGTCAGAAGCATAGGATATTATAGAAAGAGAACGGATGCTATTTTAACATGGAAAAGAGAAGAGAAGTCAAACAATCTACAATGGATTTGCTGGAATTAATCCTGACTTGAAGTAAAATAGTGCAAGTAATTCGGCGGGACTCCGTGTTTTCAAAGTCAATATTAAATATGAATAATTAACTTAAATAGCAAAACTAGACGCCATATTTTTTACAGTCAGACACAGTACCGCTGCACCACGACTGCATCATAAAATACAGATAAGACTTTTTTTTTATTTTTGTCAAATTTAGATTTATATATTTTTTTTTATTTTTATGAACTTTACAAGATGTACTTTTAAAAATATATATTTATAGTATAATTGTTATTACAGTTCGTAGTTCGTCTAAGAGTAAGAAAGATGCTCATACAAAATATTCTTTTATATTATTATTAGTTCTATTATTAGAGGCCATCCAGCTCACGTAGCGGAACAGCCACTGTAAGCACAATGGTTGTGAGTTCGATTCGGACTCGGTTTAATAAGATTTTTTTTACTTCCTTACTCTGACAACATGATAACGCGGGGACTTGACATCTCCACTGAACACGTAATGTTTCGAAAATTGGGCTAAAATAAGGAAGTTACTTAGTTCCCTCTTCCTACCCTGCTATAAATAAATACAGTATCCTTACTTCCCTCTACTTACCGTGCTATATGCGGGATACAGCGTGAAACAAAAAATAAATAAAAAAATAGTAAGCACTTTAGTAACCTAAGTAGGTGAGGACGCCAAACAATAAACATTTATACATCATAAATCTTAAAGTGAAGATTAGGTAATCTTGCCGAGCTCCGACGTGACTTGGAAGTGCTGAAATTACAAATTTTCCTACATTCTAGTTCTTAGTTGTAGAATGTAAAGTTTATGTATATTTCTTTGGATTTGAACTTGGGACTTTAATGGCGTTAGTGTATTGCGGAATAAATTAATTTGATCTCCAATGAAAATAAAGAAGATATATATTTTATCTGAAGCCGCCTGTCGTGTCGAAGGGGCACAAATGTGTGACTGTAAAGTGTAAACGCGACAGGTTTTGGGTTCGATTTTTACTATGGAAAATGAAATATTTAATAATTTCATTTCCATGCTATGATGACAAGGCATGACATATAGTTGCGCCACTCATCACGCATTGCCTTAAGATTTCCGTGGAAACCGAGAAACGAAAATGGCCTTATGGAGAACGGAGTGTCTCAACCCTACGCCCCAAGGTTCCCCCTCTCTACTACTCTACTCTCTCTACCTACCTTGTTCTTTATGGGATTTAGGGCGAAACTAAAAAAATATATGTTCCAGGAAATTATTTCAGTATAAACTTTAACGAAAACCTTTATCAATTTCAAAAAGCAAACTCCCTAATCAATATAACATAATCTAGCATTACACTAGCGTCGCACAAACTACATACATATAACAAGTAGCTCACCCTGTATCATTATTTTAGCTTATTTCTAAGGTTAGTAGAATTAGCGAAGAAACAGATAGCGGGCGGTAAATCTCCCAGACGTCCTTAGACTTGAGATTAGGTCTAATCTCGAGCTACGTGACTTTAAGAGACGATGTGTATTCCACTCAATATATAGCGCTATATAGCTTACATTTGTGATTAACATGTTTTTATTACAATTTTAAAGCCTCCACACTATACCAGATATGTAGCAGAGGTAAAGGTAACCTAGTTTTAAGACACTCCGTTCTCATTTAATCAGCTTAATTTTAGAGATGAAACACGTCGCTTTTTGTCTTCTTCTCAGAGTGAAGAAATGGTAGCTCATTACCCCAAATGGAAATCGAACCAACGACCGACACGGTTTCACAGTTAAACGCTGTATCGCTGCGCTACGACAGCCCTAATAACATTAAATAAAATAAAATAAAATAATAAACATTAACAGCTTTTTAGTGGATAGAATCCTAAAATAGTGTGCGACGTTACAAATAGGTTTAAAATGTAATTAACTGCATTCAAGTCACATGTCCAAGTTCAAAATAAAGTTAAAACAATAACTATAGTTATTTAGCATGTCTTTATCTAGTCGGTTTTACAGTCACACTTTGTGCCACTGCGCCACGACTGGCCTCTATATATATATATATGAGCATATGTGTGATTTAAAAATTGTTGCTATTAAATTATAACAGGCGTTTGGCTTGAACATTCACTGAGGTCTTAATAAGGTTTAGCGTTGAGTTCTGCTAACTAAAGACCTTGAGATACAAAATATTTTATTAATCGTGGCGCAGGGGCACGAAGTGTTACTGTAAACGCGATTGGTTGCGGGTTCGATCCCCACTTGAGGAGATGAAATATTTACTTAATTTTATATTTCCATTTCTTCGCTCTGGTTGGTTGAGTTCTACCACTCAACACGCAATGCTTACAGAATTTGACAGAAGGTGGGAAACGAAGTGACTTAACACTTGGCTCCCTATGCCAACTTGCTGTGTGCGGGATACAGCGTGAAGCTGATAAAAAAAAGTCTAAAAGCAATAAGGATTTTATTTTGCTCTAATTTTAATCTTGACAGTATTTAAATTTGTCTTTAAAAAAAAAAATTAACGATGGTTGGGGATTCGATCCCCATGTAGGGAAATTTCCCTACCAACTTGTGTAGAGTTCCACCACCCAACAGCAATGTTATTCGTTGTTAATGACGACTGGCCTCTTTTTTAACATTCTAAATTATTCTCTAGTTACTATTTGATAAGAATTATAATAGTGACAAGTACTTAAATTAGTTACACTACTATTGAGTACTCTGAAAAAATCGCGAAACCGTCTATCACCAAAACAGCTCAAAAAACTTTTATTATTAAGCGATTGTAAGGAAGAAGACTGGGATTTGTAATTTTTTTTTATTTTTGTTACTTACTGACTGACATTGACGTGCTAACCTATACGCTAAGAAAAGTACTCGATACTTCGAAATATCGACACTTTTTATTCGATACTACTCATAAGTACGCTATCGATACTTTCTATTCGATACCGTGTCCCTAAGCTTACTTTGTATTTTTGTTCATTTTATTTAGTCTGGTTTTTTTTATATTAAGAATTTTTTCTGCTTAATATAATACTTTTTCGATTTAATTTAATTAATTAGGCTTATAAATTAAAACCGTTAATATTTATACATTCATATTTAAAAACATTCATTTAGTTCAAAAGGGCGAAGCCGCGTCACAGTCACGTTAGTACATGATACATACCACAAGAGTATGCACTTCAAAAATTCTATCTCACCGTGAGATAGTTTTTAAAGTAATAATATAGAACTGTCAATTAAAATACGCAGGTTTTCGCCACATTACGCATTCGACATAAACGTAACGATAGCGCGATCTAACTTACAACAACGCCATCTAGTTTTCCGTTCGAAATGGCTTTATTTAGACGAGTCGATTTAAAATGATTGTTAGCTATAAATACGTTTTCATGGATGCCGATGGGGATGCTCTTGAAACCAATATCCAAGGTTCAATCCTCAATAAATGTTATTTCCTCTCTCTCGGAAGTGAGAGTCGCTAAATCCACTACCGTCCGCTAGTTGAGGGTTGCGTTCACTAAAAAATGTTGTAGAATTCGATAGAAATGTGATATTTGATACTCTTGACGCGTTTTTGTACTAAAATGACAAAATTAGAAGTGGAGTTAGGAATCTAGTCAATATAAACAATATTACCTTTTATTTTTTTTTTGTGAAAACGTCTATAAAATGGTACGTTCAATACTTATGTATGGTGTTTTGAGGGAAACATATAAATAAGATTTTAAGCAACAACGAAATACGTGTCGATTGGCAAAATTTAAAGAAAATTTTAAACTATCCAGTGTTTAAAAATTTTATAATAAAGGTGATACGAGGAAATAAGAAGAGAGAATTCGACAGAATTGATAGTACTAAGGTATTTGTGATTAGATTAGTTATATGTAATTAGATATGTGAACCTCAGGCTAAAGAGAAATGTTTCAAATGATACAGTATATAATAATCTTATTAAACTTACATTTAAAAAATAATAATTTAACAATTTAAAGATAATTTTGTGTTGAACTTTTATTTTTAATTTACTTATGAAGATGTATTTATTTTAATCATTGTGGCTTAACTACATAATTGGCATTTAAAATAAAATCTTATATTTTCTTATATGTAGCAAGAAAAAAAATTAAAGCAAACTATTACACTATACAATGACTTACTTTTGACAAAAAGTTAATCTTTTGGTTATATTTTATGTATTTATTTAAGGCGTTAATGTATGGCTTTAAGTTTCATTATACATGAATTTCTTCTCTTCAGGCATTACGGGAGTTAAGTGTTATCAACCTGGAATTGTTTACAATGAAACCTTAAATAAACACAATTCCTACCTAAACAAATAGAAAAAGGACACAGTAAAATATGTAAGTACAAAATATAGACGTTTTACTAGTTTTATTTTCGTGATCTGACTATTTTAATTAAATTAAAAGTATCAATATTAATAAATAAACAATTCTAAATGCTGTTAAGCTAAAGTTACGTAAATTTAGTTCGCAAAAGTGACCAGTAAACTATATTAATAAATTAATGTCTTACTTGAATAAATATTAATAGACTTGAGTATATTAAAATTAAAATACAGTGTTCGTAATAGATATCTCAAATCTTACTCAAAACTGACTAAAGTTCACCGGCTATATAGTTTTACTAACCTGGGAACAACACTAAATTGAATTAAATACCTTGCGAGTGATGTGTTATATTAAAGGAAACACTTAAAGGAGATATCTAAAGTCTACTTCTTCAAACCGTGATAATTATGATATCCCGTGTCCTTATTTGTGAATTGAGGCCGCTGATTATTTTATGTTTTTAAATAATATACTGGCATTTAATGGTTTATACTAGGAATTTCCATTAACAAATTTGAGACTGCAGCTAGGAATTATTTTCTTAACTTCTCTATCAAATCCAGAAGCAAAGTTATCAGCAATCTGTTTAGATGTAAGATTTTGCGCTTCAAAAGCTTTTGTTATTGATTCATCAATAGACAACGTCACTCGCCCTAATATTTGGTTAAGTATCTGATAAACTTTTTATATATNTATATATATTTAATTTTTTTTTTCTTTATCATTATGTTATGCCATTTATTCCGTAATTTATTATAGTCTAACCTTATTTCGAATCGTAATTTTCTTACATAAACGATTAACATTATCATCAATCCAAGGAACGTTATATTGCTTATTAGGCCTACTTTTAAAAAACTTGGTATAAGTTGCGGATTTAATTGCATTTTGGAAAGCATTGTAAATAAATAAATAGATATCATTTGGTAATGTCATGTTATTGGTATTGTTCCAATTGACTTTAGCTAATTCTTTCCGCATAGTATTGTAATTATTAAATTTATTTTTGTCAACTTCCTGTACATGCGCAGATGTTGCATCATTCATACAAGTTAATATACTGCTTCGACGATCGGCCAATGCAGTATATAATACCGCCGTGTACGGACGTAGTGTGGGAAATCGTAAAAAAATATGATCAATACAGGATTTAGTGATAACATTTAGTTTATTTTCAATTCTTGTATATTCTGATATTCCACACGACAGTCCGCACTCGCTAAGTGTATCCAAATACGAATCCCTATGTAATGTGACTGATTTGAGGTCAATATTAGTATCGCCAATTAAAATATAGTTTTGTTTTGAGTTAAAGTTCGAAACGCACGTACTAAGCTCCTTAATAAAAAAGTTTTTATAAGTGGTAGGTGGTCTTTATACTGCACACAAAATTACGTCTTAGCATGAATTTAATTTTAATGTACCAATTAAATTTTCAAACATTATAGATTTATATGGTATAATAGTAAATTTAAAGTGATTTTTTACATACATTATGATGCAATACAAAAAACTACGGAATCGATGTAGCAAAGTCTGTAGAGATGCCCAACGAAAACACTACACGAATCAGTCACTAATAATAGTCCTGCTAAAGTATGGAAGTTTCTCGATACTATGGGCATCGGGCGACAACGTAAAACTACACTCATAAACGACAGAATGGATCTTGATCCACTTAATAAGCATTTTACTACTGTGAACCTCTTAAGCCAGAGCATTAAATCCAGTACTCTCTTGTCACTATCCTCACAACCTTTCCCCTCTTTTACTCCTTTTAATTTCCATTCAGTTACTGTCACTGATATTAGACGGCATATTCTTGTCATAAAGTCGGACGCAATTGGCGCTGATGGGGTGAGCCGTAAAATGGTTTTTATGACATTGAACGTTGTGCTTCCTATACTTTGTCATATTTTTAACAGTTCCCTTTCTACCAATTCTTTCCCTAGGTCTTGGAGATTTGCTCATGTTATCCCTATACCTAAAATTACCAATCCTACATCTTTCACGCGCTATAGGCCTATATCAATTCTTCCCTTTCTGTCCAAAGTACTCGAGAGAATTGTACATCAACAACTTTTGCTGTACCTAGCGAAAAACAATATATTATCATCTTTCTAATCTGGTAACTGGCCAGGACACAGCACTGTTACAGCACTTAATAAAGTATGCGATGATATAAGAAGTGGGGTAGACAATCAAGATATTACCATACTAGCCTTATTAGATTTCTCTAATGCTTTTAACACAATTGATGTCGACATACTTATAGCTTTACTTAAATCAATTAATATATCACCAAACGCTATTGAATGGTTTTATTCTTACCTCATCGACCGTGAACAATGCATTCGTGCTAATGATAAACAGTCCTCACATAATCGACTCAGTGCTGGGGTACCTCAGGGTGGTGTACTTTCTCCGTTACTTTTTTCCATATTTATAAAGTTCTTAACTCCATTGCTGACATTATCCTTTCATCTTTACGCTGATGACTTGCAGATTTATAAGACAACGGCGGTTGATGACATTGCTAATGCCATACGACATGTCAATTTAAACTTAAGCATTATTAGAACCTGGAGCAAATCATGTGGTCTGTCGATAAGTCCTAGCAAGTCTTAGTTGTGCATCCTCGGTAACACAAAGCAACTCTCCAAAATTGACTACTCCTTACTACCTTCCGCAATGCTTAATGATTACAAGATGGAGTTTGGTACTTGTGTGAGGAATCTGGGTATCAGGATGGATAGTTCTTTGACATGAGTTCCTCAAATAGCGGAGTTAAGTCGAAAAGCTTTCTCTGCTATTGGGAGGGTAAAGAGATGGAAAAATTTATTGCCCCTTAAAACAAAAATATCGTTAGCTCAATCTCTTCTTTTTCCCATTCTGGATTATGCAGATTCTTGTTACCTAGATTTGTCACAGCAATTACTAAACAAGCTCGAACGTCTCCAAAATATAATAATTAGGTTCATTTTTGGATTGAGGAAATATGACCATATTACTCAATATGGAGTTCAACTTAAATGGTTGACCATCAAGCTTTACCACTTATCCTTTTATACTCTATCTTGTATCTGCCCTTAACTCCTTCATACCTCAAACAAAGATTTACTTTCCTGGGCTCCCACTCTCAGTCTTTCAATCTCCGTTCAAAATATGACAACGTAGTGGAGGTACCATTATGTCGTACCAAGTGCTACAGTGAATCATTCATCGTAAAAACGGTGAAATTATGGAACGGGCCTCCCCGTGTTCATCAGGCAGTCGACATCAGCTGATATCTTTAAGCGTCGTCTTAAAGAGTTTTATCTATCGCTATAGTCATTGTATCTGTTTTGTGGATATATGTGTCTAATTGTATCTCTATATAAATGTATGTATGTATGTATTTACTATTTATTTATGTATGTATGTATGTATGTTTTTATCTATTTATGTATGTATTTATGTATGACCAGTGTATGTATATATATATGATATATTAAATAACAAAAATATCTTTATGCAAAACTATCCGCCAACAATGCTCTCTTAATATTAGATTTTATAAATAAAAGGTTGCCTGTAAGAGATCACTTATAGTGATAAGGCCGCCTTTGCACTGCATTAAAATTATAAATGTTATTGAATTTATGTTTTATCTTTGTGCAATAAAGTGTTTTGATTTGATTTGATTTGATGCCACCACCCCGTTTGTCATTTCGTAGTTTCGTGTGCATGTTGTAGCCTGGAATGTTATATAGTTTAGAAATATTACTATCTGATAAACCANTGGAATGTTATATAGTTTAGAAATATTACTATCTGATAAACCAACCTCAGTCAATACAATTACGTCGATACAACAATTCTGAATAGTTTGTTCTAATTTATCAATTTTTTAAATTATTGATCTAATATTGAAATGAAGACATGATAAAGTTATTTGATTTTTGAAGGGTATTTTTTTTTAAAAAATCGTGTACATTAACACAATTTAAAATTTCTTCATTTTGTGCATACATAATAATTTAGAATTAATAGATTTAAATTATATTTAGTTCATATAAATTATTATTAACTTATGATTGAGAACTTTGAGTTTTGTTTACTAGGGATACTATATCTTGTTCTGAACGAATGTAATAAATTTTGCTACTTGGATCTTTTCTAATACAATTACATATGATTTAGAATACTTTTTTTTTAAATATTACTAAACGAGGCTAGTATAGAAACGGGTCGAAAATTATTGGGATCAGATGTACTACCCGATTTAAATATAGGTATAATTTTACTAAATTTTATTAGGTCAGGAAACACACCATACTCTATACAATTATTAAACATAGTTGCGAGGTGAGGAGCAACAGCGTCTATTATATAACTAATCAATTTGACAAAAATACCCCATAGATCTGACGTTTTCTTGATATCTAGGGACTTAAATGTCTTAATAATGTCTCTTGAATTGACTGATTTAAATTTAAAATCTACATTACATTTATACGCTCTCCTTAAGTAATGATTCAGCGACGGTTGTGGAGGATATAAGTTTATCGGTTGTTGAAACTGAAATATCAGAAGAGAATATTTCAAATACACATGCAACTTTTTGATCTGAGCTGGTTAAACCATTGTCAATTTTTAATTTAAATTCAAAGTTATGATTCTTAGCATTACCAGTTTCACAATTTATTATGTGCCTTTAATTTTATCAAAAGAATTTTTAATTTTATTGTTAATATGTAAAGATTTTGCTCACTATAAAGTTCATATAACCGTTGTCTACTCTTATGAATCCCCACAGTCGCCCAATCATTAAATGACAAGAAATTACTGGAATTGACAGTTTTTAGAAGTAAATATAGCATTGAACTCACTTTTTGAAAGAGATGAAGAAAGGACGGAATGCAAGATCAGTGTAAATGATAAGATATTAGAACAAGTGAATGAAGTGGTATACTTGGGAAGTATGTTCAGTAGAGACGGAAGATACGAGATGGATGTGGAAAGGCGTATTGCTGCCGGTAACAGAGTTAACGGAGCCTTAGCTGCATTGATGAGACGGCGAAACGTCAGCACAGCTGCGCGTTTGGCCGTACACAATGCAGTTTTGGTACCGACTCTGTTATACGGCAGCGAAACGTGGGTATTACAGAAGAAGAATGAAAGAAAGATGAATGCTGTGGAGATGCGATCTCTTCGTAGGATATGCGGAGTCAGCTTAGCTGATCGAATCCGCAATGAAGAGGTACACAGAATGGCAGGTACTAGCGAGGATGTCACAGTGAGAATGAAGAAGAACGTGCTCAGCTGGTTTGGGCACGTCGAACGAATGAGTGATGAAAGAATGGCAAAAAAGATTTATGATGGAAAAGTGAGCGGTAAGAGAGGTAGGGGGAGACCTCGGTTGACCTTCGAAAACACAGTATCAAAGATACTGGAGGAAGGTCACGTAAAAAGCATGAGGACCCCCCGAAGGGCATGTATGAAGAGGTTGATGACAGTGGACGAGGCGAAAGAGGTATGTAGAGACCGTAGCGTTTGGCGCTCCGTTCTCTCTGACTACCCCGCAAGGGATAAAGCGTGAAGCTAAGGTAAGGTAAGGTAAGGTAACTCACTTTTAATAACATTGAAAAATTTCTCATATAGTAAATTGGGTTTATTTTTATATTTTAGGTATTATGTTTTGCTATTATATTACTTCAAAATTTTTCTAGACGACCAGTTGTCATAGATATACAAACATTTTTTTTTATTAATTAGGTACATTTTGAGGTCAGTCGTGGCCCTGCGCCACAAAGTGTGACTGTAAAACCGACTGGTTGTGGGTTCGATCTCCACTCGAGGAGATGAAATATTTATTTAAATTTATATTTCCATTCCTTCGCTCTGGTGTCGAGGAAGAGCGCGGCGTTGAGTTCCGACACTCAACACGCAATGCCTCCAGAATTCGGCAGAAAGTGGGGAATGGANCACGCAATGCCTCCAGAATTCGGCAGAAAGTGGGGAATGGAGTGTCTTAACACTTGGTTCCCTCTGCCTACCCTGCTGTGTGCGGGATACAGCGTGAAGCTGATTTATTTATTTTATATTTTTACCAAAGTAAAAAGAAGCCAACTGTCCACAATGATCTGAGCTTAACATATTAATTATTGAATTTTTACATGTTATGAAGTTTGTAAAAATATTATCAATACAATTTGCAGTACAATGAGTGATGACCTGAATCTGATACAAGTGTCTGTATACACTTACAACAATGAAATGCTCAAGCTCAGCACAGGCCAATTCAATAGTTTGTTCAACAGAGAGGCTCACAATGTCTTTACGTTCTTTAAACTTGTAAGATTTATTCAAAATTATTAAAGAACCACCGCAAGTTGCTTTTTCTCTGTTGAACATACTAGCTACTTGGTGATTATTAAAATTAATAATCACCTGCTTCCATGATAGCTTCAGAGCTTCGAAGCCAGTGCTCTGTAATACAAAGTACATGAATATTATTAGTATTTAAGAATAACTCAATTTCTAAGTCTTTATTTAACATCCCTTGTATTGATGCACCAAGTTTGTATCATTATCATGACAAATAGTATTTATTTTTACATTATTGTCACTTTTATTTTTATTACTGTATAACAGTTTGCCAGAGATGGCCTCTTTTGTCTTATTATTTAATTTAAATTATTTGGAACGGATTCCAAGCAAGTCAAAGTATACCGTTCAAGAGGTACAGTGTTCTTTATAGCCATAGTATTGGCTAAGTTAAATTGTAAATAATATGAGAGCATACTTGCTATCTGTCTTTTATAAAAATAAGATAGGTNTTTATTCAAAATTATTAAAGAACCACCGCAAGTTGCTTTTTCTCTGTTGAACATACTAGCTACTTGGTGATTATTAAAATTAATAATCACCTGCTTCCATGATAGCTTCAGAGCTTCGAAGCCAGTGCTCTGTAATACAAAGTACATGAATATTATTAGTATTTAAGAATAACTCAATTTCTAAGTCTTTATTTAACATCCCTTGTATTGATGCACCAAGTTTGTATCATTATCATGACAAATAGTATTTATTTTTACATTATTGTCACTTTTATTTTTATTACTGTATAACAGTTTGCCAGAGATGGCCTCTTTTGTCTTATTATTTAATTTAAATTATTTGGAACGGATTCCAAGCAAGTCAAAGTATACCGTTCAAGAGGTACAGTGTTCTTTATAGCCACAGTATTGGCTAACGCCCAATATTAATAACCTATCTCCAACGTCAATCTTAGATTGTTTCATATATCTATCCTATCTAGAGATTGGATAGATATATGAAACAATCTAAGATTGACGTTGGAGATAGGTTATTAATATTGGGCGTAAGTTAAATTGTAAATAATATGATAGCATACTTGCTATCTGTCTTTTATAAAAATAAGGTAGGTGTAGACTATCACATGTCAAATTATTTTTTTTTATATTAATTACATTATTAATATGAAATTAATTGATTTTACTATTATTATCATTTAATGTCATATAATTACTATTTATTAATGTGTGTAACATATTATTTAAATTAAATCTAATATCATTTTCTTGTGGCAAATTCTTTATATAAGGAAATGTAAACGTTTTTTTTTTACATTTAACCCTTATCTTCATTTTGTATAGTATACTATACATACAACTTTATAAAAATATACGATAGCTATAAAATATTTTTTTATTAAGTTTTATTGAACATTTGGTAGCGTGTGGTGGTGACTAATGTTCGTAGACGATTAGTATCAATAATCAAGTCTTTTATAACACAAATTATTTATTGCACATAAAAACGAAAGTCATTAAAAAATCAATAAATAAGAAACACAATAAAAAGATAGTCCACACACAGTTTACAAATAATACAGAAGGAGTGTACATATATCGGAAACAAAACTACAAGAACGTTCACTAGAAGGTAGGTACGGTAAGTAGTGGCCGATAGATAGCGAGTGCAAGGAATCCGCGACGGTTGGGTGTTTGCGACTCACTGGCTGGCGATATGTATATCGCGATCAGCTGTGGACGACCCAAAATGACGTCACACGGCTCAGGTAGCAATTGCCGTGTAGATTATAAATAATTTTAACCGACGTTGCTGATATGTGAGTCGTGTGTTTTATTTTATATAAAATAATTAAATAAATATTTTTCTGTTTAATGATTTGTGGCATTTATATAATATCATTGATTTTTATTAAATATAAGTATATGTCATATTAAAATTTTTGCTGTATGAATAAATAAGTATGTGACATTATAATTTCATATAAATAAATTAATTAAATTAGTGGGAGTAGCCCACATCACTCCCCCCCAGAGACCGTCTTACGGGTGAAAGTAGTCAGGGAAGCGAACTACGCGTCCAGAGCGGGTTTTAATTTCTTCCTGAGTGGTAGTAGTGGGAGTTGGAAGGTTTGAAGAGGGATCGGGAGTTGGATTGAGCTTGTGGCTGTAGGTAGGAGTGGGATTTGGATCTGCCAGTATGTATGCAGATTTTATTCGATCTACAGATACAGTCACTTTTTTGCTCCTAACCATGATTGTAAATGTTTTTTCATTTCTCTCCACAACTTCATAAGGACCAGTATATGGAGGTTGTAATGCACCTCTTACTGAGTCATCCCGTAGAAAGACATGGCTGCACGAACTCAAATCTTTAAATACAAAAATTTTATTTCTGCTATGTCGTGCAGCTGGTGAAGGTCGTAGCTGGGAAGCGATATGACGGATTCGGGTGGCAAAATCAGATAGATCCGTACTTTGTGGAGGTATGGGGTGGAAAAATTCTCCCGGAAGTCGTAATGGCTCACCATACACAAGCTCAGCGGAAGAAGCTTGGAGTTCTTCTTTAAATGAGCTTCTGATTCCCAATAAAACTAAAGGCAGTGTGTCAAACCAATTGCTGTTTGCGTGACACATTAGGGATGCCTTCAGCTGACGGTGGAACCTCTCCACTAAACCGTTGCAGGCTGGGTAATACGCGGTAGTACGGCGATGTTTAAATCCAATCATTCTTCCAAGATATTGGAAGAGCGTGGATTCAAATTGCCGACCACGATCAGTCACTATATCTGTAGGACATCCAAATCTGGATATCCAAGATATGAGTGCCTTACCAACGGTTTCCGCTGTCATGTCTGCCATGGGTATCACTTCAGGCCATCGTGTAAATCGGTCTACTATTGTAAGACAATAACGATGGCCTTGCGATGGGGGTAGGGGTCCAACTATGTCTAGGTGAATGAAAGCAAATCTAGCTCGAGGCAATTCAAACGTGCCTAAGGGTGATGATACGTGTCGATGCACCTTAGCTTTTTGACACGCCAGACATTTTCGAGACCACTCTCGACAATCTTTACGAATTCCTGACCACACAAAGCGCTGCGCTATCAGCTTAGCTGTAGCATTGGCACCAGGGTGGCTTAGGTTGTGTAAGCTGTCGAAAAGCGGCTTTCGTAAAGCTTTGGTAACGAACGGTCTGGGTGTCTTTGTACTTACGTCACAGTAGAGCATAGTTGGACTGTTAGGGAGAGGGAGTTTTTCTAGACGGAGTGGTGATTCACCGTCTAAATATTGATTAATCTCAGGATCTGAGCTTTGGGAAGAAGCGAGCAAGTGTAGATCGATTGGCATTTGCAGTTCATCGATACGTGACAATGTATCTGCGACAACGTTGTCCTTACCGGAAATGTGTCTAATATCGGTTGTGAACTGCGACTGTAATCGAGGTAGCGATACTGACGAGGCGAACAGTTTGCTTTTCTCTCATGAAAAGCAAAACTAATCGGCTTATGGTCAGTATACACTACGAAATGTCTCGCTTCTACCATATGCCGAAAGTGTTTAATACCTTCATATATGGCCAGAAGTTCACGGTCATATGGCGAGTACTTCTGTTGAGCCGGAGTGAACTTCCGTGAAAAGAATGCAAGTGGTTGCCACTCTCCATTATAAAATTGCTGCAAAACTGCGCCCATTGCCAAGTCAGATGCATCAGTTACCAATGCTAATTTTGACTGACAATCTGGGTGAGCAAGTAATGCAGCATTGCACAAGCTTTCCTTGCATTGATTGAAAGCTTGTAAGGCTTCATAAGAAAGTTTGATAGGGTGGGAAGCTTTAATTGACCCTGTAAGCAAGGCGTTCAAAGGTGCTTGCATTTCAGCGGCGTGTGGTATGAAGCGCCTATAAAAATTAAGCATACCTAGAAAACGCCTGAGCTGCTTGGCTGTTTGTGGTGTGGGGAAATCCTTAATCGCTTGTACTTTGGACTCGAGCGGGATGGTGCCTGATGCAGAAATATGGTATCCTAAAAATGTCACCTCTTTTACGCCAAAAACGCACTTTGAAGTGTTGATGACGATACCATACTCTTTCATGCGACGAAAGAGTTCGTGCAAGTGCCGCTCGTGTTCAGACTCATCCTTGGAGAATACGAGGAAATCGTCAAGATAACAGTAGCAAAAGTCGAGGCCTCTGGTCATCTCGTCAACAAACCTTTGGAAGGTTTGTCTTGCATTCCTGAGACCGAAGGTCATGTAGGGGAACTCGAACAAACCAAAAGGTGTGCTTATTGCTGTCTTCTTGATGTCTTCCTCGTTGACTGGTATCTGGTTGTACGCCTTCATTAAATCTATGGAAGAGAAAATTTTACAACTAGAGATATTATAAGCAAAATCGTGAATGTGTCTGATTGGATATCGATCAGGAATAGTACGTGCATTGAGGAGTCTATAGTCGCCACAGGGGCGCCACCCATTTTCTTTTTTGGGCGCGAGATGTAGGGGTGAAGCCCATGAACTCTCGGAAGGGCGCGCGGTACCATTATTTAGCATAAGTTGAAATTCTTGTCGCGCAATTTTTAATTTGTCAGGTGCTAATCTGCGGGGAGTGCATGAAATGGGCGACGGTTGGGTGTTTGCGACTCACTGGCCGGCGATATGTTTCGCGCGGTCAGCTGTGGACGACCCAAAATGACGTCACACGGCTCAGGTAGCAATTGCCGTGCAGATTATAAATAATTTTAACCGACGTCGATGAATAGTGGGTCGTGTGTTTTATAATACATATTTAATTTAAATAAATAATTTTCTAATTAATAATTGATGATATTTATATAATAAATTAGATTCTGAATAAATAAATATGTGAAATGATATTATGTAAAAATAAATTATTAAATAAATTAATTTGAATTAGTGGGAGTAGCCCACAAACATATGACATTTCTAGACATTTATTTATATTTTAAAAATAAAAATAGTAGTTTATCTGTTATAATTTAAAATCAGTTGTCAAAAACAACAGTCAAGATGAGCCGCTCAGGTTTATCTAAGGTAAGTTTTATTTTATTTTTATGTTTCTAGTCCTAAATATGTATGTTTATTATGAAATACACATGCCTAAATGTTTTTTCTTACATATTTTTATATATATGCTGTTGTCGCTATGTAAATTAGTATGTTTTTGTCGTGTTTTTTACTAACGTATATTATACTATACGTTGCCGCAGTTGCAGTAAGTTCCCTTTCGTTGGTGGTGTATAGAATAATATACATTGCCGATTTAACAGGATCAATATTTTTTGGAACTTTACTATAAAATTTAAATTTTATGTATGTCTGTCTTATATACTAAACCAATTTTATAACAATTTAAAAGACTGTTATACTGATCTTTGACTGCCTCGTTGATATAATGGTTCTAGAAAGCTACACACAAAGTTGTGGGTACGATTCCCAAACAAATATTACTATTATTATTACTACATGACTACCTACCTATATAAATGGACAATAACATACATTACTATTTATTTATAATACAATATGGTTTAGCTTATTTTTGGTGTCGGTTTTCTTGCTTGTTTCTTTTGCTTTGGTTTTAGACTGCTATGGTTGAAAAGGCATTCATTTTATCTTGCGCAGCGCATTTTATCTTTAGTGCCTGAGAAGAACAAACATTGTCATTTTCTTATGTATGCTGATGACCTGAAAATATACCGAACAATTGAATGCTCGGAAGATCCAGCTAAAATCCAGGATGATTTGGATAGATTTTCAATATACTGTCGTGTTAATGGATTGAATCTAAGTCTGAACAAATGTAAATCTCTGACAATTACTAAGAAGAAAAGCCCCATTGATAGTACGTATTGGCTCAGTGGTGTCTTACTCGAGAGAGTCAAACAAATTAGAGACTTAGGAATTACCTTAGATACAAAGCTTCATTTTGACATTCATGCAGAAAATATTGTAAATAAGGCGTTTAAAATGTATGGCTTCGTTCTGAGATCGTGTAATGGGTTCAAAGATTATAGAACTTATTTATACTTATATAAATCTCTTATCAGATCTCAACTAGAATATGCCGTAGCTATTTGGAATCCACTTTACTTAAACTATATCAATGGTATTGAAATGGTACAGAAGAAGTTCTTAAAATGTATACATTATAAATGTACTCATAGTCAGTTATCTTATGATTTGTTGTTAGACAAATATGATTTACTAAATTTAGCCTCTAGACGTATACAGCTCAGCACTATGTTATTTTACGACATATGCCATAATAAATATGATTGTATAGATTTAATTGGGAAAATATGTTATCAAGTACCTGTTAAAGCCCATATTCGAACTACTCGTCAACATAAACTTTTTGCAACTTCCATATGTAGAACTAATGCTGGTGTTAGGGCACCAATTCGCCGCATGCTCGAATTATATAATTTTAATTTTAATAACATAGATATTTTAGGCTTGCATGCTGGTATCTTTATGAGAGCAATAATAGAGAATCTCAAACATAAAAATATTCAAATCACAGTCACTTGACTGCAGATACTTTCAAATCTGAACCCAAGGAATTAACTACCGTAGGGCGGTCAGGTGACTGGTCCTCTTATTTTCTAACTTGTCTAAGTAAAATAATGGCTTTATGTTATATACCAACCCTTAATAGCATAAAATTTCAAATTTTATAGTTTATTTTAATTTTCTTGTATGTGTTATCTACACTGCGTTTCTGATCGTATATCGTTCATGTGATCACTGATGTTGGGTCTACAATTATTAACTTTGTAACTATACCTTAGATCTAAGACTTATTGTAAATCTGTTTTGTGATCCTTTTGATTCTAAATAAAAAAAAAAAAAAAAAAAAAATACAGACTCCGACACAAGTGACGGAGCTAGTAGCAGAGATGAAGCTGAAATGATTGGATAAGCAGAAAGTTCTCCAGCGCCATCGATAAATTCAAATCTCGAAATGTTAAACTCCCTACAAATTTTTGATGATAAGATAGGAACGCATGCATGTGATATTTATGTTGCTACCACCGAAGTGCCTCTTACACCTCATTCATTCAAAAAAAAGACAGCGTAGCAGAAGAAATAATTTATCTTTACATTAGAGAGAAGCACAATTTCAAGAAGGAGAAATATCAGGACCCACATTGGAAAATGTACCATTTGATTTGTAATTGATTGCATTCGAACACAGTGTTTATCCGTAGAAGAAGAGAATGTTCTAGTATCGACGACGAAATTATTATACCGTATAAATGGAAAGAAGCAGACAATCGACGTTAATATAACCCAAATAAGCCTTGTAAATGGGGTTTCAAGAACTTAGTCAGAGCCGGTGTGTCTAGCATCATTTATGACTTCTTGCTCTACGCAGGAGATGACACTTTTAGGGGTATCGAATAAGAGAAAAAAACTAAAAGTATAAGATAATCTTTAAAAGTATAAGAGGAAAAAACTATGAGTGTTGGAAGTAAAATAGTTTTAGCTTCATCTAAGACTACTAAGTCGAAACGTTTCAGTGAAAAATTTTGACAATTTCCCGGCAAAGCAAATATTAAAAAATGGTATCTTAACAACCATGCAATGATATCCGCTATGACAAATATGACCATTGGCCGCAGATAACCGAATATCAAATGTGCAAGTATTGCAAAGCTGCAAATTTGAAAGCCAGGGAAGTACTATGTGCATATAATGTAAGGTTCATCTTTGTTATGTGAAGAATCGAAGTGTTTTTCGGAATATCAACAACGCAAGCAATAGGATCTCTGAATCAGAATAAAGAAAAAATTGTTTTAAGAAAGATTTATTTTATTAAACAATTTTACTTCGACTAAGATAGTTATTTTTATTAAAAATGTGTTATTTACAATAATCTTTTAGTATATATTAAAAGTTACCAGTAACATGCCAACTCTTTCAAAACATAGCAATGTATAGTATAATATACATTCTTAAAAATGCGATAATCACTGTACGTGTAACAATGTAATATACATCGTGTTTTTCTAAAATTTTCATATTACGATTTTTTTATTGAGGTTCTTTATAGCCCAAAGAAGCTACCAATATACATTTTTTTTGCTTTTTTTCAAAAAAAAATCTTGCCACGATAAGGGTTAAATTCTCTATTTGTAAATAGTAGTCTTGTAATAACTTTTCATTCACATTCCCCTTCCCCCAATCAAAATAATTAAAATTGTCGATACTTTTATGAGTACGATACTTTTTTTCGATACTACTTTCTATTCGATACCGTGTCCCTAAGCTTAGTTTGTATTTTTGTTCATTTTAATCGGTTTGGTATTTTTTCTAATATTAACAATTTTCTCTGCTTATGAAACTGAAAATAATTTTACAAATGTATTTTAAAAAGTAATCATTTAGTTCAAGCAGGCGAAGCCGCGTCACAGGTCGCTACTACATAATACTAGACATGGGCGTTATGAAACGTAATCGGTTTCAGAAACTGCTTACGAGTCGAATAACCGCATAACTAGTTTCGGGGACAAACACATAACGATTATTTGACATACGTAGTTTCATGACAGTAAGCAGTAACACATTTGTCAAAACTCAAAAGCAGTTGTAGCACAACTGTAACTTATTTCAAATAGATTATATTATAAAATAGTAATGTCAGTTACATCGATTCTAACATCGTCGCATCTCGCTCTATCTTACTACGTTCCGAACGAAAAGAGAGACAGCAATAGATGGAATTTGTTACATTGTAAATAATTTTCATATCCATTCTTAGAACAAAAACGTCATTAAAATATGATTGATTACACACTCCATGAAAAGAAAAGGTGATGCTAAAAATTAAAATTAGTAAATACATAAGTTAAATTCTATGGAATTAAAAATAGTACTAAAAAAGAGAAAGTAAACTGATTATAAATAATATTTTTGAATATTTTATAATAGTCAAATTAAAAAAAGCGAACCTAATTATAAGTATAGATTATTATTATTAAATATTAAGCGGACTTTATTATATTATTAAGTGAATATTGCTTAATAAATATAAAATAAATCAAATAATCAACATACAATTTTTTTATAAATTAATCTCCAATTTTTTAACCTTTGAATTAATTATATCCCTTTAAAGTTGCGATATATTTAAACATCGTTGCACACATATTTACAGATTTTGAAAAAAAAGTTAATATTTCTCAAATATTAAAATTCTAGTAATAAGCATTATTATGATAGGTAATAACCTTAAGCATTTTTGTAATCATAACACTTTTTACCGTTATGATTACAGATAACATGCAACGTTTTCTGTAATCATAACTATAAAAGTAAGCGTAAGCAAATGCTTTGTAACTAGTTACAAAAATAAGCAGTTTTGAAAACTAGTTACTCGTGTACCCGAAACTAGTCGCAACCGATTATGCCTAAAAGACGTTACGACCCACGTCTACATAATACATACCACAAGAGTATGCACTTCAAAAATTCTATCTCACCGTGAGATAGTTTATAAAATTAAATTTTATAGGTTCAAATGCGTAATATGGCAGGTCATATTACGCATTCGACATAAACGTAACGATAGCGCGATCTAACTTACAACTACGCCATCTAGTTTTCCTTTCGAAATGTCTTTATTTAGACGAGTCGATTCAAAATTATTGTTAGCTATAAACACGTTTTCACGGATGCCAATGGGGATGCTCTTGAAACCAATATCCAAGGTTCAATTCTCAATAAATGTTGTTTCGTTTCTCTCGAAAGTAAGAGTCGCTATGTCCACTACCGCCCGCTGGTTGAAGGTTGCGTCAACTAAAAATTGTTTTATTTTATTTTATTTTATTCTGTTTATTGGTCCACAAAACAAATTACAATCAAAATACGTTCACATAGAGAAAAAATCACAAACATAATAACTACAAGTGATTGCATTTTTCTAGTTGTAGACACAGCATGCGTTTATAGTGTTATAATAAATAGCCTAACTTACGGTAACAAAGAAAAAAAAACTAATAGATACATAGATATGTAAACATTAATTGTTGATGTGATATTTAATACTCTTGACGCGTTTTTGATATCTAAAATGACAAAATGACAAAATTTGAAGGGTAATGACAAAAATCACAAAATTAGGAGGAATCTAGTCAATATATTTATATATTTTTGTGAAAATGACTAAAATGGCAGGTTTGATACTTATGTATGGTTGTTGAAGCACTTTTTTAGTATAAAGTTACATAAGTTAGTTAAGCAACAGAAGTCTCTTAATGTATAGCTATTTTTTTTATAACAGGCGTTTGTTATAATAAGAGTATGTATCATATATGACGGTCATTTCAATTCATTTTTTCCGACTGCTAAGGAAGGGTCATGTTTTTCGCTCGTATCTTGTATGTAGGTATGTATGTATATATGTATGTCATATCTCCAGAACCTTTAAACGGATTTAAATAATTGAGATATCGTTAGATTCATATTAGCAGCCCAAGTGATCTTAGAGAGGTGACGTTAACAAAAAATAATCATGGCGGCTGTGGGACGCCATTCGACTTAGTGAAAAAAATTTTTTCGTTTCGAATACCACAATATGGGTATCAAATTCAAGAACTTAATACGAGGATTTCAAAAAGGTATATCATGATTATCATCACTATAATAAAAAAGTGCCTAATAAAAAAGTGAAAAATAAAAAATATATTTGTAAAAACAAAAACCCTGACTGCATAAAACCAAAAAGAAAAAAAAACATATCCAATAGTTTATTAGAATTAACAGTAATCTTATTAAACTTAAATTTAAAAACAATAATTTAATTATTCAAAGATAGTTTTGTGTTGAACTTGTAGTTTTAATTTACTAATGAAGATGTCTTTATTTTAATTATTGTGGCTCAATTACATAATTTATATTTAAATTAAAATCTTATGTATGTGGCAAGAAAAAATAAAAGCCAACTATTACACTATACAATGTTATTTTGAGTTTTTCTTTACAGTTAGATGACAAAAAGTTAGCCTTTTGATAAAAATTTTTGTACTTATTTAAGGCATGGTTTTAAATTTTATGACATCATCACAGCATTGTAAAGTTTAGAACACTAACTGTTAGTTATAACGGCGTTAGAATTGGTCAAGAGAGGAGAGCACAAGGAGAGGAGATTAAAGTAAGTAAATAGGTAAAAAAAAAATGCTCAATTTCCCCCTTGTAATTCTTTTATTACTTTGAAAAGTTCCAGGAATACTGTTAAACGATGGCCGTGCGAGATGCAGTATTGAATCATGCTGCACAAACAAAAAAAAACAAAAATATAAATCTAAATAAAATGCATCAAAATAAAATGCATCGTATCGGATACAATCATCTAAGAGGTAGAACGAGGCGTTAACGTCTAACTGCTAATTGGAGCTCCACGCGTAAGTGTTATTGCCGGGTCTTACACTTTTATGTTTATTTTCACTGGTTTCTGGAGTTCCGTGGCACTTAGTACGTGGTTTGTGGGGCAGTTTGTACGGAACCGGTCGTTGCGTGCGATTTTTTGTTTGTGTTGTTTTTGGTATGTAAAACGAAAAATTCTGGTTTTTTTTCGTCGTCGTCGTTGCTGTACTAATCTCATACATTCACTAACCACTCTCTTCCGCTATTCAACACGCAATGCCTCCAGAACTCGGCGAAAAACGGGGAACGGAGTATTTTAATATTAGGTTTTCTCTGCTTACCCTGCCGTGTGCGGGATACAGCGTGAAGCTGAAAAAACAATACAATTGTTTTTATAACTGATTCTTGTTGTTTTTACAAGAAATTGTAATTATTTTTTCAAGAAATTATTTGTCAAGATATCCTTATGGATACCACATTTACTAAAATTATAATAAGGTTAGTTAACTGAATCGTTGGATTTAAGATTATTGCCACGTAGATTATCTATGTGAATATCATCGTACTGACACTCAAATTATATAATGGCTTTATAGCAAAGTGGTGGCGTTGAGTTCCGCCACTCAAAAATGTCTTGAACTTGGATGAAAAGTTAAGAATGAATTGAGTCGGAATCGAACCAACAACCACGTTGCCTGACAGTAAACGCTGTAACGCTGTTCCACGATGGCGGTTTCCGTATGGCTATTCCGCCAATATCTAGTTTATTACATAAAATATTTTTGTTTTCCTTTTACTTTCGACCACCAACGAATTATATCCAAGTGGGAACGGAGAGTATAGTCACACACATTTCGAAATATGTATACTTTTGTAGTAGAAACTTGACTACGGAACTTCATCTCAATATACTATACCATAATACAATTACAATTCTTAGTGTAACCTTTAATTTGGTTTTATTCCCTTGAGCGACTGTTTCTCGTGTACAACATTGTATGCTGTACTAAAAAGGGTTTGATGACTAGCGCAAAAGGTTGCGGGATCTATTCCTAGAAGAATTAATGGTGCAAAGTGAACGAAGAAATGATAGTCGTCAAATAGTTAATAGCTTCAGTGGCTGGTTTTTTTTTAGTTTGAGTTTGTTTTTTTGTTTGAGTTTACATATTAGAAGTTTGGTTAAAGAAGTTACAAATCACTTTCTCATTTTAACGTTTATTAAGGTTTCATTTCTTCATGATTTTTGACGGAACACCCGGATAGGCAGATCTTTTCCCCATTTTTCTCTTTTTTCGAGACATTGCGTGTGGAGTGGCGGGACTCGAGACAATATAAAGATAAATAAATCAAATCAGCTTTGCGCTGTATCCTGCCCACAGCATTGTTACCTACCCTGGTGACCTAGTGTTAAGACACTCCGTCTGCAATATAATATTTCAGTCCCCCGAGTTTGGATCGAACCCGTAACGTTCGCGTTTACAGTCACTCGCTTGTGCTCCTGCGTTCTACGACGCGACGGCCCTAAAAATAATTTAAATATATGATAATATTAATCCCTTGATTAAGAAATCGAACTCACAACGAACAAGCTTATAGACAAACGCTGTGCCACTGAAGACCTTCAATTTGTTCTCATTATTCCCATCATTGAGGCCAGACGTGGCGCAGGGGCACAAAGTGTGACTGTAAAATCGACTAGCTGTGGACTCGGTCCCCAGTAGATGAAATATTCATTTACATTTATATTTTAATTTCTTTGCTCTGGTGTCAAGGCAAAGCGCAGCGTTAAATTCCTCCACTCAATACGCAATGCCTCCAGAACTCGGCGGAAAATGGGGAACGGAATGTCTTAACACTAGGTTCCCTCTCCCTACTCTCTTGTGTGCGGGATACAGCGTGAAGCTGATTTAATTCCCCAAAAGCAATCAATTTACATAAAAACAAACTATTTAATTTTAATTAATAATAATTCTAAAGTTCATAAGAGTATTCAATAAAAAAAACAGAAATAAACCTGTGATCTATAGCAAAACGCTTTAAGCTAGTTTCAGTTTTAAACAGACTTGGCTATGTAGTGCATACCGCTGCAGGCAGTAACAGCGTCCTTCTTTAGACTTCAAAGAAGTTTTTATGAACATTTATTCTATAGGTACTTTCAATACCTAAAATAAAGCGAGTATAAGTGATATACCTTTTCTTTATATTAATTTTTCAGTTCCCGCTCACGGCAGGGTAGGTAGAGAAAACCTAGTGTTAAGATACTCCGTTTCCCATTTTCCGTCGAATTCTGGAGGCATTGCGTGTTGAGTGGCGGAACTCGCGCGATTTGCTTCGACATTAGAGAGAGAAGAAAATATAAATTTAAATAAATGCTTCATTTGCTCGAGTGGGGATCAAACCCACAACTAGTCGCGTTTACAGCCACACACTAGTGCCCCCACGCCACGACTGGCCTCATTTAATATTAATATGGTCAAATAAAATACAAGATGATTAAATGAAGTAAAAATTAAACCTAGTGAAAATACACTTTGTTCTCTAACGATCTTCTCAATTTTCGAAACATTTTCTCAAAATTTACATAAAATATTTCCATTTTATGTAAATTTTAAGAATATGTTAAAAAATAAAACTTATTTAGAAAACGTATACGTATGAACGTAGCGGGAGTCGAACCCGCGCCTCCCGGAAACCGAGTACCGAAACCGAGTGTAGTGTCTTAATATTGGACTTCCTCGGTCTACCCTGCTTATTGCGGGATCCAGTGGAATAAAGCTAAAAAAAGGATAAAGCTTAAAAAACATTATTTGTGTCAAGAAAAATGGCTGTATACCTAAAGATTTGTATCCCATCATTTTGCTCTACATCCACACTTTCCGTTTATTCAGTTCATAAAATTATGATACAAGCTCAAAGAGAGAGAAGAAACGAAAATATAAACCTAAATATTATCCCCAGAATCGAACCCACAACCACCTTAACATTTTACCAATTCACAATAGTATCTATTTTTTATGTAAACAGTATCTTATAACACATTCTCCAATTGTACTCGATATTAGGTAGCGGAAACACCTGCTAACAACGCATGTCAATACCGTTATTACACCAAACCAATATATTATCAAGGAAATATGTTGAACACGGTTTTAGAGTGGGATAGCTTTAGCTATTTACTTTATGAAGTGAATGAAAGTTGATATTGGGAAACAGCTTCACGCTGTATCCTACACATAGCGGGGTAGGCACAGGGAACCTAGTTTTCAGGAAAAACGCCTGATATAATATAATAGCAACGATCCTTGAATCACATATTTGCTAATAAGCGAGTTGTAAATAATGATTTTTTGTCTTACAATTACCCTAACATAATATGTAATATGTTTCTTCGTTTATAACTTCGAGAAATAACGTGTCCATACAAAAATTTGCTATTTTAATTATTATTCTAGGAAGTAGAAGGAGAATTCCACTTCACCCAGACATGGTCCCCATTTAGAGGGTCTTGATACAAATTTATTTTTATTTTTATGTTAAATTAATTCGGCTTCCAAACTAATGTTAAGTTGTATGTAGTTAAGTTATAATTAAATATATATATGAAACCTATGTTATAGTTATATGTGAGGCCAGTCGTGGCGCAGGGGCATAAAATGTGACGGTAAAACGAGTGGTTGTGGGTTTGACCTCCACTTGAGGAAATAAAATATTTATTTATATTTATATTTTCATTTCTTCGCTCTGGTGTCGAGGTTGAGCGCGGCGTTGAGTTCCGCTACTCAACACGCAATGCCTCCAGAACTTGACGAAAAGTGGGAAACGGAGTGTCTTAACACTAGGTTTCCTCTGAATACCCAGCTGTGTGCGAGATACAGCATGAAGTGCAAAGTGGACTTAGAAGGCAGACCCTTGCGTCAAGCGTTGAGATTAACGATCGCTAGTAGAAGAATATGAAAAAGAATGGAGAACGGAGTGGCATAACACTAGGTTCCCTCTGCGTACCCTGTTGGATGTTGTATAATATCATGAAGCTGAATATTTTTATCTCTTCGCAATGGTGTCGAGGCAAAACGCAACGATGAGCGTCACCACTCAACTGAAAATAAAAATATTAATAAATAATAATTAATTTCTCCTAGTGGAAATTGAACCCACAATCTGTCGCATTTACGGATAAACTCGTGCTAATGCGCCACGATTGGCCTCCATATAGAAAAACTTTAATGTTCATTTAAAATTGGATAACAGGTATAACAGCGATAACAGGTAAATTAGATAATAGGTGTGGCTGGTCTGTAAGGAGATAGATGCGCTTTTTTTTAAGGTACCCATGTCGTATCGATCTGGAAACATTGTCGCAGGTAGGCCACTCCACAGTTGCGTGGTGCTTGGAAGGAAGTTCCTACGGAATCTCACAGTGGTGGAGTGCCACATATTCAGTTGGTGTGGGTGGTATTTTAGCTTGTACGTACTATGCGGTTAGAAAACTCGGCGGTCGGTAACAGCTCGAACAGTTCTTCAGAACACTCCCCATGATAATTGCGGTAGAGAACGCACAGCGAGGAGATATCTCTACGCAAGGTCAAAGTGTCAAGCCTTTCACATAGCATTGCGTTCCCAATGATTCGAACGGCCCTACGTTATATCAAATGGATCAAGCTGATACTAAGGTGCACTAGTCCAGAGATGAGATCCATAGATACTCCATATCAGGCCGAACCTGGGCCTGTACAGGCCAATTGGTATACTTTATTACATTTAAAAATGTTATTCACTTATTTATTTTTATAAATATATTGAAATTTAGTTTCAAATAAAATAAAAGTAGCTGGGTTTAACAACAAAAATTATACTTATCACTTTTAGTCATAAAATAAAAAAAATATTTTTTAGTCATAAAGTAAAAATTAAAATTGGCAAATTCATTAATTTAAATATTTTTATTCTTCAAATGACAATTGATATGCCTTGGTACTTGTATCTTTAGTGGGAAACCAGGGTGAACATAATGTCACCACACTGTATTTCGCTTTCAGGCGTCACTCGCGGAATGATACAAACGTTTGACTGTAAATATAATGTTGTAGGTTCGATTTTTACACTCACATATTTAATATTTCCATTTCCTCGCTCTGGTAAAGAGGCAAAGCCAAAAAGGAGGGAATTTCGCGCGGCAATATGTCCAGAATGCGGAGGAAAATGGCAGTGAAGAAGTCTTAACACTAATTTCCCAGGTTTGTTCTGCCTAGCCCTACCCTGTACGGTATACAGTACGGGGTACAGCGAGAAGCTAAAAAAAATACTCCATAAGAAACATACAGAAAAGAATGTAGAGCACACACATATACATTGTAACTTAAAATACGCACAGAAGTGAGGCCTTAGCATTTTCCTCTGAATTTTTCATTGTTCTCTAACAATACGAACGTCAAGTTCGCTACAAAGAATCGAATCTGTAATTACAAATCGATGGTTCGCGGGCCACCTGCGCCCGTTTCTATTATTAACGTCGCTATGACGTGAAAGAGCTTGCTTTCTGCGAGTAATAAAGAAATTTTTCTAAGTTATGTTTCTTGGGAATCAAAAGATTTATATTCAGGTTAGTTTTGACGTGATAACGCCGGCTTCACGGAGGTAAAAACGTGACTCATTGTCACGTTCTGCCTGAGCTGAGTGTGGAAGCGAGAGCGCGGGACAAGATAGAGAGGCACGATCAGTCTAAGCTATCGGCTTATGACGCATTTTTAATCTGCATAATTTGGGCCGGTCGTGGCGCAGGGGTACAAGCTTGTGATTGTAAACGCGACAGGTGGTGGGTTCGATTCGCATTCGAGGAAATGAAATATTTAATATGTTGAATCCCAGCACGCAATGTTTTCAGAATTCGGCAGAAAATGTGGAAACAGAGATGAGAAATGGGTAAATAGGGGAACAGAGTGACTTAACACTAAGTGCCCTCTGTCTACCCTGTTGTGTGCGGGATACAGCGTGAAGCTAACACTGAAAACTCGAACTTTAATGACTATGAGTATATTTGATGTGGGCAGAGTTATATATTGTAATTGATTCTGTAATCAGTGAAGTATGTAAAATTTTTGCTTAGACAGGAAATTGTTAATTGGAATCGAGTATAAAAAACATGGGGCTGTTGTGGCGCAATGGAACAGCATTATATTGTAAACATAATGGTTGTGGGTTCGTATATATATATTCTAACATTACTTTTAATGTTCCTACTCTGGAAGATAAAATGTGGAGTAAAGTACTCAACAAAAAATGTAACTTAAATTAAATGAAAAATGGAATACGGAGAGTCGTTACATTTTCCTTCTGACTACCCTTTTATGCGGGAAATAAAGTGAAGTTTCTGCTAAAAATATTTATTATAAAAAAAAATACAAAAAAGGAAAATAATTATAACATTAAGTTAACATTATATACATTCACAAGTTTGATACCCGTCAAGTGCAATAACGTTTGTTCCAGTCTGGTTGATTTGTTGGGGTTCAGAACCACATGATGCTTAAGCTCCTTTAGTCTTTTAACCTTTAACTACAGTGTTTTTAATACTAATAAATACATCTGTCTCGATTACCGTTGTTGGATATGAGAATCGGCAATTTTACAGTAGATTGTTTTAAAGATTGATTATTTTTATAGCTTCACACTGTATTCCGCACATAGCAGGGTATGTAGCAGGGTAGGTAGAGGGAACCTGGGAAACCAAGAAGTGTTAAAATATTCCGTTCCTATCAACACACTTCCGTCTTCACCTTCTGACCGCCAAATTTTGAAGGCATTCCGAGTTGAGTGGTGGAACTTACCGCGCGTTACCTTGTTACCAAAGCGAAGAAACGAAAATGTTAAATATTTCATTTCTTATAGTGAAATTGAATTGATTCCACAACCAGTCACATTTGCATTCACACGCTTATGCCACTGCGCCACCACTGGCCTCATATATAGAACAATCTCTATCGCAAATAAGATAATCAATCATAGACACCAATAGCCGTAAATCTCTTTATACGATTCCTGATTTATTGCATTGTAGATACTATTTATGGTAATTATGTACTTATACAATTTGTTAAAAATTGAGGCCAGCCGTGGCGCAGGGGCACAAAGTGTGTGGTTGTGGTTCACTCGAGGAGATGAAAACTTACTTTAATTTATATTTCCATTCTTTCGCTCTGGTGTCGAGGCAAAGTGCGGCGTTAAATTTTGGCACCCCACACGCAATTCCACCAGAATTCGGTAGTAAGTAAGTGGGGGGAGTGTCTTAACAGTAGGTTCCCTCTGCCTACCCTGCTGTATGCGGGATACAGCGTGAAGCTGATTTAATTTGATTTAATTTAATGTTAATATCGAGAAAAGTGGGAAATGAAGAATCTAGACCAGTGGTTCCCAACCGGTGGTCCGCGGACCACCAGTGGTCCGCAGAGGCCTAAAAGTGGTCCGCGAACGATTTTAATTTTAGGGGATGGTGAGGCGTTGGTCATCACGCAGTGAGTGAGAAGAGCATGCTATAGAGTAGTAGTAGTAGAGTGTGCTTCGGTGTCAAATATAAATTATTTCAACATACATATTTATTAAAATATTTTAAAATATTTACACATTAATTCATAGATTTTATAAATTAAGTATGCCAGTTAACGTAAGGAAGTTATGACGTCGCAACGTATGGTATTTTGACAATATGCAAAGTTATTTAAATTCGAAGTACCTATTGGATTTGACTCATCAATTCAATTATATTTTTAAATTTGTCGGTGAATAATAATATCCCTAAATAGTAGGTAAGTAATTTTTTTTGTTTTGATAAATCTTTCGTTTGTCATTAAATGAAAATTTTCACTGCATCTATTTTACCTCACCATCATCGCCACACACAACACCAGAGGAGGTAGTGCCGGCCTTTGAGGTGGAGATAGGCACGTTTATGGTACCCAAGTAGTATCGACCTGGAAACACTGCTACAGGTAGACCATTCCACAAATGCGTGGCGTGTGGCAGAAAGTTTCTAAGAATCCGCACAGTACGTCACAAACTTAAATACCATCCTAACCACCTGGATACCAGGCATGTGGAGTGCCTGAGACGTACTGTGCGATTGAAAAATTAAGCGGCAGATGACAGGACAAATAGTTTAATGAAACATTGCCCATGATATCTCAACCGCATGGTTGAGAACACACAGCGAGGAGACGTCTCTACGCAAATCCAAAGTATCAAGCTTTTCATAAATCCTCCCTTCTGTTGGCTCCCCAACGACTCATATGACTCTACGTTGTATTCGATCAAATGGTTCAAGCTGCCTGGCTGTTCAAGCTGGGGTGCAACAGCCTAGAAATGAGATACTTTTCTCATATGAGGGAAAACTTTGGCCCATTACAGGGCCAATCGGTGTTTTGACGTGAAGGACTGTCTCGCTCTGCTGATATCCTCAATTTCTTTAAAGCCAAGTTGGCCTTGCTTTTCAGATGATCGCGATACTAGCAGTCACTGGAAACACTAAGGCCCAATATGATGAAACTGGCCGCGGCTATACAACGAGTAATCTAGAGAACCGGTGACCCGATAAATGGAATTTTTTTAATGGTTAACGCGCAAATTTCTGTCTTTTGAGATTTGAATTGTAGCAGGTTACTTTAACCCCATAAGGAAACGTTCCGGAGAGATTCTTCAAAAGAAGGCACAAGTTTATTTCGGCACTGGTCAATATTTTCCCTGGAAAGACTTGCTGGACCGGAGTATACAACAGCGTTCGTTGTGCTATCCAGATGATAGCACTTAGCAATATATGTTAGAATTAAACAACATGTTATTGATATTCAAAAGAAACAGTGTAGGAGACACACGCAGCCTTGGAGGACGTCAGCGTTCACGAGCAATATTTCTGAGTAAAAGTCCATCGACAACGGCCTTGATGTTGCACTCAGTGAGAAAACTGGTGATACACTTACATACATTCTGAGGAAGCCCGTAGAATGGAAGTTTTGCAGAAGCGCCTCATGCCACACTCGATCGAAGGCCTTGTCCATATCCAAACTAACTGCAAGGCCCTCTCCCTTGCTTTCGATAGCTGCAGACCGCCGCGCAGCCGTGGGTTAGGTAAATCCTAAAATCACAAATTCTACCATGACGGAAGCTATATTGATGGTCATTGGTCAATTGGTGATCCACCAGATATTTCGAATTCCGGATGTGAAGTCAGCAGATGGTCCATACGGATGGTCCAAGGATAAGGAGGCATTGTGGTTGTCCACGTCCGGGAGTCACGTAGGTGGCTCAAAAACTTGTGACAATCCATTCGCCCTAGCAAGGTCGAATACAGCTCTCCCTGCGTGGTCTGCAGTGCATGGTCCAAGGCAACTGGTATTATGCGCATTAAAATTGCCAAGTATTACGATATGAGCGGCGGAGATCTGTGATAGTATACATTACTCGGGAACAGAGGCCTGAGTCAACTTGGAGCCAGATAATTGACCTATGCTTGTTGCCACTGCCGGCGACGTGAATTTCCCACATATATTTTAATCGCTTCTAAGACACCATCAGTACCAGGGTAATCTTATTTTAAGCCGATGGGATGGGAGCACATGGCACGTAGTAGCGTCTTTTGAGATTTCTAAATTAATATTATAGCACAATCTAAAAAACCTCACACAGTCGGAAAAACACACGTGAAATCATGTTTGATCAAAGCCGTTAAAGAAGTTTTTAAATTACAGGCCAAAAAATCCAAACATCCCTCTGCCTAATAACACGGTCAAATGACCGTGCTTTGCCTTGTTACCAGAGCGAAAAAATAAAAATATTAATAAATAATAATTTATTCTCCCATTGTGAATCGAACCCACAACCGTCGCGTTTACTATCACACGATTGTTACACTGCGCCACGATGCTTTCGCGGGAAATCACAGAAGTTTCTCGTAAAATTTTTATATATATATATTTTTAATGTAAGTTCCTATTCAGTTTCAATTAGTTTCTGTTTGATTATCACAATAATTTTTTATTATACCTCCTACATAGTGGTCCCTGCTACCAAGAATTATATAAAAGTGGTCCTTGATCAAGAAAAGGTTGGGAACCCCTGATCTAGACACTAGGTTTAACCTAGGTCTCTTTGCTTACTCTGGTATATGCGGGATAAAGTGTCAAGCTGAAGAAAATCTATATATTTCTACAGGTAGGTTCTACAAGCGACTGTAAATGCGATAGTTGTGGATTCGTTTCCCGTTTGAGTGAATGAACTATTTATATATTTATATTTTCTCGCTCTGGTAACGAGGCAAAAGCGCGGCGTCGAGTTCCGCCACTAATCACGCAATGACTCGAAAATTCGGAGGAAAGTGGGGTAGGGCCTTAATATCGGTCGAACGACGTGTCTTAATAGTAGATTTCAAGGTTTCCCTATGTTTAACCTGCCATGTGGAGGATGCAGCGCGAAGCTAAAAAAATCTATTGGCAGCGTTAAATACTGTATGTTGTACTTTTGTATTAACGGATTCGATACAATAAGATATTCATGATAACTATAATAACAATGTGTCAAATTAAATGCTATTAATATGCCCAATGATTTCCTGAAAAAACAAACCTATTTATACATATTGTAAAAAAAACGTATTTTGATACTATGAAGGGTATCATAATTAATACAGTACTTCCGTTTGACCTAGAATTATGAAATTTGGCAGCTATAATCTACAGGTGGTACTAGTTCAGGAAAAGTCTAAAACTTTTAGGATTTAACAGTAATAACGTTAATAGGTGGGCAAAGTTAAGTATTAAAGCCCCTAGTTCCTGTGGTATCAGATGAAAGGGCTCGGGCTAAGCTAAATTTGAATTTCAGAAAAAGCTCAAGGCCTCCAATTTTTGTACGAACACACAGTGGGTGAACATGAGTCGCGCTTATCCGGTTTTTTTATTTACGAACCGATATGAATAAAATAAAAATGTTAAGGGAAATTTAATTAAAAACAATAGGGAAAACTTCATTTAAATCGTACTTATTTTAGAAAACGTATAAAATTTTGAACGCAGCGGGACTCGAACCTGCGCCTCCTGGAAACCGACCAGGGCCAGGAGGCGCGGGTTCGAGTCCCGCTGCGTTCAAAATTTTTATACGTTTTCTAAAATAAGTATTTTTCTTTCCTAAGTGTGGAATAACACTTTAAAAATGTTTAAAAAAAAATAATTTAAATCGGTTAAGCGGTTATAGAGATAAGTGTGCACAAAAGCACAGACAAACAGACAAAATTTAAAAAATCATTATTTTGTGGTCTTTTACATTTCTACTTCTAATAATAGATGTACTCGTATCTTTCATGTACAGACATCGTTTCAATTTTTTATATGTATAGATTACAAGGAAAAGAATACAAAATTTGTAGATTATGCATTGTATTTTTTTGTAGCACTACGAAAAAAATGAAACATTAAATATTTAATTTCTTCAAGTGGGAATCGAACCCACGACCTGGTGCCCCTGAGCCATGACTGACTTTAAATCCATTATATACACAATGATATAAACAAAATACGTCGTGTCCATATAAATTTAGGGTTTAAAATACATTTAGACTACAAGGCAGAGCTTTTATAAAACAGACTCTATCTTGATAGTAATAAAGGTGAAAGATTAATTAGTATTAGCTGCCGTTCTATGTAAGCGATTACACGATGCGGTTGTAATGAGACGATCGATTGTACAGCCACAGGAAGATGATTGTTTACGTACATTTTTAATATTAAATTTGAAATAAAATAATAATAATTTGACCAACTGATTGACGTGGGTTCAATTCCCGCCCGATGATATGAAATATTTCATATTTTCATTTCTTCCCTTTAATAATAAGGCCAAGCGCGGTGTTTGACTCCGCCACTCAACGTTACTTGTATTTAACAAGAACATCTTGGAACAAGATAATCTTGTTTCCGAGTGGGTATGAAACCCAAAACTGTCCCATTTACAGCTAAACGCTCTGCCGCCCTAATAAGATAGATTTTTAATATTAAATATTTCTATATAATATTTTAGAAATATATTAAAAAGAGTTTAGCCACCGTACCCATTACAGATGTTGATGAATCCGATTCATTTAATATTCGGTGTAGCATTGTATGTAGTTTGTAGTGTTATGTGCTATGGTCTTAATGTGTAAATTTGGAATAGTAAATTATAGGATATTTATGTATAACTAAGTGTTAAGACACTACGTTCCCCACTTTTCGCCGAATTCGGTAACACGCAATGTGTTGGGGGAACTCAACGCCGCGCTTTGCCTCGACACTAGGGCGAAGAAATAAAAATATAAATTTAAATATATATTCAATTTCCTCGATTCACAGTCACACTTTGTGCCCCTGCGCCGCGACCACTAAAAGATTAGCGCGATTACAACGATAAAAGATTCTAATCACTAGACACATCTTGAGCCAAAGCATTATTTATTAAATAAATATTTAAAGGTGTTCGGGATTTTATTTTTTAATGACTTGAACTTCTGTTTCGCTTTTACGATTTTTTCCCGATATAGAATTTGAACCTGAATACTGTAATTTAGTTTTTTAGCTTTACGCTCTATCCCGCTTATAAGGTAAGCAGAAGGCATATTAAATCAAAACAATCCTTTCCTAAAAGTGATATTACGTGTCCAGTGGCGAAATCCAACGCCGCACTTTATCTTGTTCCCAAAGGGGTACCGAATTTACAACCATCGCGTTTACAATCGACGATGTCCTAGTCTCAATTCAAATAGATTTTTTATACATTTCTAACATTTTAACTTAGTCAAATATCCCTCAAGTTGTACTCTAACGCCAGGTGCGCTAACTCATGCTATATTTATGCCGCTGTACCTACTACCGATGTCGATGAATCCGATTCATTTATTATTCGGTGCAGCATTGTATGTAGTTTGTAGTGTTGTGTGCTGCTTGTGGTCTTAATGTGCAAATTTGGAATAGTAAATTATATATTCATATATAGAATGACCTGGTAGTGGCAATTTTTTTTGTCTGGATTTTAATGATGTAAAAAAAACCCCGTTTGTTCTGTTCTTGTGGGTATTTAGGAAAATCTGCTCTTAGAACACTCCTCCATTTCTTAACCTGTCCATATGTGAAATATCAACTTTCTAAGTAAAGTAGTTTCGTTCGTGCATTATCCGTCAGTCACTTGGTAAAGGAAGAGTTTCAGATTGATTTTGTTTTTTAATGACTTCAACTTCTGTTTCGCCGTCACAATTTTTCCCGATTTCAAACTTAAACCTGAATACTGTCTTTTTATCTTCATATCGCCAGTCTTTCAAATACACTCCCCTTACAGCCGCGCCCAGTATCAGTATATTGGGCCTTAATGTTTCGAGTGACTGCCAGTATCGTGATCATCTGGAAAGCAAGGCCAAGTTGGCCTCGAAGAAACTGGGGATCATCAACAGAGCGAGACGGTACTTTACGCCAAAACACCGTTTGGCCCTATATAGGGCCCAGGTTCGGCCTCATATGGAGTACTGTTCTCATCTCTGGGCTGGTGCACCCCAGTATCAGCTTGAACCATTTGATCGCATACAACGTAGAGCCATTCGAATCATTGGGGACCCAATAATCTGTGAAAGGCTTGATACTTTGGCTTTGCGTAGAGACGTTTCCTCGCTGTGCGTTCTCTATCGCATTTATCATGGGGAGTGTTCTGAAGAACTGTTTGACCTGTTACCTGCCGCCGAATTTTCTAA
>JAAIXJ010000593.1:157464-197907 GCA_013403705.1 Heliconius hermathena | reverse complement strand
TTATATATATATTAATATACAACGATTTTGAGTTTGGCAGAAAAACATCGTTAGTTATATGTTAATAATATAATGTAATTACACCCTATCATTTCACACTTATTTTAAGACGTAGCGTATTGGATAGCAGAACCTGACACCACATGTTTAGTTATAATTTTATAATTAAGGAATAGGTACATGGTTAATATATAGCTTATTTCTAGAGTTCCGTTTTAAGGAAAAAAGAAACCCTTATAAGATCACTACGGCCCCATGATTAACTGAATAAAAAAACATTTCTACATTTATTTAAAAAAAAATATGGCCGTTTATACCGCAAATCGAAATTATCAAGGGAATCAAAATTAATAGGGTCCTTTCGGTTGATCTAGAATTATGAAATTTGGCAGCTAGGATCTACAGGTAGTACTAGTTCAGGAAAAAATCTGGAAACTGTATGAATGTAAAAATATTATATTATATCACTAGTAGCCCGCTCGCGGCTTTCCTCTCTTCAACAGTACGATTATGTTTTTAATATTATTTAAGTATAATATATTCAGAGAAATTGATGGTTGTTATTGTATGATCATGTTATTATACACTTAATAATGTGAAAAGATTAACGCGGTTTTATCTGCGTAAATTCAGGGAACCAGGAATTTCGTCATAAAGAATAGCCTATATGTTGCCTCATAACTTCCTCTATTTTCTAGTTGAAGTCCCGTAAAAATCGGTTCAGCTATTTCAAAGATTAGCCCGGACAAACAGAAAGATAGATATGCAAAAAAATAAAATCATTTGCTTGTGTTTTAGTTTTGTTTAAATAATTATAAACACTTGTAAAAAAACACTTCTGTTGAAATCACAGACAAACTTCAATTTTGCAAATATAAATACAGATTACATAATTTCAAAATATGTTTTAACCAAATCCATCCATGTAAACACAGCCTTATATTTATGGCAATACAATATACAGATTGTTTGTAACCGAGACCCATGCTCCAACCATACGGTACTATAGGAGACTATAGATACGAACCAGGATTTGCGGATAAATGGGAGAAGCCGGCATTTATTTATACTTTGATTGCGTTTACTATCTTATTTTATACTTTACCCTTCTGTCATAGAAATCTTGTGGGTTTTAAGGGATTTTTTCTTGTTTGTGTTTTAGTTTTGGATTATTTTGAACAGTAATTCTTAGGTTTTTTTTTGGTTTCACGCTGTTTCAGTTGCTGTAGCATGGCAGGTTAACATATAATAGTGTTAAGAGACCGTTCAGTGCTTTACGTTCAACTTTCGAGATATTGCGTGTTGAAAACTCAAAGCCGCGTTTTGTCTACGAGATCGGACAAACGAAAATAAAAATTTAATATAATCTTTCCCCTGAGTGTGGATCGAACCCATAACCGTGGAGTGGTGATGCTAGGTCACCCCTCCCCCCCGCCTACCACACTGATTTGTGAAAAAAATGAAGCTGGTTGCATGTTACCAAAGATTATGAAAAATGATACATAAAGCACTTCTGAATCGTCAAGTTAGTTATAAATGTTAGTAGTGTCAGTCGTAGAGAAAGAAAGACCAGCTTCACTCCGTTCCCCACTTTTCGCCGAATTCTGAAAGTATTGCGTGCTGAGTGGATATAAATTTAAATAAATATTTCATTTTCTCGAGTGGGGATCGTACCCACGACCAGTTGCGTTTACAGTCACACTTTATGCCCCTGCACCACGACTGGCCTCAGGCGTAGTTAGAAATGGACTAAAATAAAATGGGGCTCCACAGGAAGCACCAGCTTTCAAATAAAAAAAAACAATCATCAAAGTCGGTCCACCCTGTCGTAAGTTATGGGGTAATGTAACAAAAAAATACAATTGAATTAAGAACCTCCTTCTTTTACAGAAGTCCGTTAAAAATATATTGTAATTTACAATAAATGTATAATATAAGATTAGCTTCCCGAATATAAGATCAACGGCGTTTAATTCTTTATATTATTTTTATCTATGTAGTAATCCTGGTACTTACAAGCAAATCCGGGAACAGACCACAGCTTATATAAGATATTCATAAAATATTTAGATATTAATAAAAGATATTCCCACATATAGTTTAGTATAAAATTGTAGCTAGAAGCTTTTCAGTACAAATAGTGCTCCCGCAAGCCGCCACACAGCCAGCCTCAAAAGTTGGCTTTGACGGATCATCTTTGTACCACATATGCACGTGGAACTTGGAAAAATACAACTTTTATGTATATATATTTCTATTTCTGTATTCATATGAAGGTTTATATTTTTATGTTTCTTTTGTTTTAGCTTTTTAGTTGAATTGTTGGAGTGTTTTGTACTAATCTTATTAGTAAAAATCACATGGGATAGTTTATGTATCCTCTACACAACATGGCAAAGAGAATAAGGCTACCTGGTGTTAAGACACTCTGTTCCCATTAGATACTTCCGTTTTCGTTCAGAAGTGAACCATTGAAGTAAACCAATGAAGCGTAGTGTTATAGTGTCTGGCAGTAAATTTCTCAGTTCAACGCGCGGTGTTGAGTTGCGGTTGAATTAGGATCCTTTTGCCTATCCCGCTGTTGCGGGATAGAGCGTGAAGCTAAATAAAAATAGATAGTATACAGAGAAATGGATTTGATTTATTTTATATCCATCTCTCGACAAAATTAGAAGGTCGTTAAGTGTTCGGTCCTAAACAAATAAACTGTCCTCAATCGACGTCAGGACGTGCGTCTCGAATACGACTTTATAAGCTTAAGCTTTTTATTACTTTTACGATAATTTTTCAAGAGCTATTTTATATATGCATATTTTTTGTATACTTTAAGTATTATATTATTTTTGTATGTAAATTAGTAAATACATACATTATAAATAAACGATTTTTCAAGATTTCGCCAACACACAAATCTAAAAAGAAGGCTGAGCGCGAGTCGGACTGCTCCATGCCCCCAGGGTGAAGTTCAAAAAAAGGAAATCTTTTTAGTCATTTTTACATTCATAATTGTTTTATTTAATTAGTCCTTTTTATCGATAAAGACTATAGATATTCTGATGTAATTCAATATACCTACGGTTAAAGTTACTTCGGGCACTCAGAATGTGTCATATGTCATACAACCTACGGACCACGGAGACGAAGCTTGAAAATAGAATAGAATAGAATAGAATTTCTAAATAAAGGAGGCAATTAAAAATCGTTGGCGGTAGTTTGATATAATAATTATGTCAACTGACAGACGATCCACCTCAGTCTACCACCACGTGTGACCATACTGCAAAGTGTTCGAAATGTCGGGTTTACTAAAATATATAATCTTAAATTACGCGATTAATCCGGTTAAAATAGCTTCATTTAAAATGTGTAATAATCGTGAAAATCAAAGAACTTATTATTTCCCTAATAACCCAAGTTGTGGTCCATGTTTAGGTTACTTAACAGAGTAAACAAGTATTTTGCAAGCATATTGTAACTTCATGCTTTGATTGCAGTGAATATAGTTTAAATGTTATTTTATTATAAAGTTCGATCACAAGATCAGGGATAAAAGATTATTGTACAATATTATATGTAAAAATGGTTCATTGGTGTGATTGTTATGAAAGAGGACGTAGATTCGATTCTCGTCCAGGACGTACATATATATTTGTATAAAGATTAATAAGCATTTATACTGTAGCTGTCGCCCATATGGACTACGCGATTAAAATTATTTCTTTATTTCCCGTTTTCGTAGGTAAATGCAAAAAAAAAAATTTTTAATATTAAATATATTTGGCTACAATTTTATATAGTACTAGTGAAACCTGAATTTAAATAGTTTCTGAGATTAGCGTGGACAAACACCCAGACAAAAATTACATTAGTAAATGCCCCTAATACAGACAGCGATGAGCTACCTACCGTACCTATGTATAGATGTATATTTATCAGCTTCAGGCTGTATCCCGCACACAGCAGGTTAGGCATAAAGAACCTAGTGGTAAGACACTCTGTTCCCTACTTTCCACCGAATTCTGTTGAGTGTCGAAACTCAACGCCGCGCTTTGCCTTGACACCAGAGTGAAGAAATGGAAATATAAATTTAAATAAATATTTAATTTCCTCGAGTGGGCATAGAAGCCACAACCAGTCCACCTCAACCTCTACTGTATATTTATTATACATATAAACCTATCTATTCAATCATTTTGTCAATCAATGAAAACCGCACTTACATTCGTAGCATGGTTAAAATATGATTTCGACTTTGTTTTATACTATAAAATATGTTATGCAGAATTTTAAATATATCTTTTTACATTAGGCCATTGCTTTTTAGTGGTGGAATTGAACGCGGCGCTTTGTTCTCTTAACAGAGTGGAGAAATAAAAATAATCTATTCCCTTGAATTGGAATCGGACCCACAACCGTCGCGCTTACAGTCGGATGCTATGCCACTGCGTTACCACGGTCTCTTTTAATTATTATTTCAAAAAAAAATCTGCTTCACGCTGTATTCCGCACACAGCAGGGTATGCAGAGGGAACCAAATCTTAAGACAACCCGTTCCCCACTTTTCGCCGAATTCTGAACGCATTGTGTGCGGAGTGGCGGGACTTACCCCCGCGGAACAACCCGCGCTTTGCCTCGGCGCCAGAGCGAAGAAATGGAAATATAAATTTAAATAAATATTTTATTTTCTCGAATGGGGATCGAAGCCACAACCAGTCGCGTTTACAGTCACACTTTGTGCTTCTGCGCCACTACCGACCTCCTTACACGGCCTCCTTATTTAATATTACTTAATACTACTCATTCAAAATGTAGAGAGCGCATTTCACAATCAGCTAAAAGACCAAGTCGAGGGAAATAAGACAGTATTGTTAGTTAAAAAATTAAAAATCTTAGAATGCCTTAGTTCACTGCAGAGGCCGACTGATTGTAAGGCGGCGGCAAAGTGGACGATGTTTCTGTAAAGACTACTTCATATTGTATCATCATTATTTCTTCTTATCCCGCTTCATGCACTATCCCGTAATTATTTGGGTAGGCAGAGGGAATCTGGTGTTTAAAACACTCCTTTTTCTTTCTTTTTATATTAATTATTCCGTCTAGTGAGAAGTGAATTCACAACTGTCGGGTTTACAGTCACATGCTTGTGCAACTGCACCACAACGGCCTCATTGTTTAAAATATACTTTTTGATTCTTCGCTACACCTGCATATAATTAATGAAAACGAAGTGTTTAAGCACTCTGTTCTGTAATCTCCATCAAATTTCCAGATATAGTGGAAATTCTGTCTGAATAGTGGAAATATAGTCCGTTGAGTGGAGAACTTAACGCCGTATTTTGTAGCAGCTTTGTTTTTGTAGTTGTTTATTTTGTAGTATTGTCTATTGTGTTACTCTTCCGACATTGGCTGCTTTTACAGGTGTGTTTACAAGTTCGATTCCCTTGTGTAATTTATTTTTTTTGTGTTAATATTTCTTCTTCTTTGGATAAATATATAAATATATATCTATTAATAATGTTGATATTTAGGTAGTTCACAACCCTCATAGAAAGGGTATCAAACGAAAAGATTTTATACAAAATTGCCATTTATTTTAAAAGTTTTTTTTATTTATATTTTATTTCATGAAACAGAAGATTTGGTCTTAGGAATTACTGGTAAGATTAAAAAAAATGCATTACTAGATATTTAATTTTATCGAGGATGGCTATATTATATATTAAATAACGTTAATCGTTTGGATTTAACTCACTGTACCTGCGGTCAGACGTACCTGTGGCAGTAAGTGTCTATGCGTCGAACAACTCTTTTAATTATATTCATTTTATCACGGGCGAAGCCGCAGGTAGAAGGAAGTTATTAAAAAAAATTGCTTGAATACGTCGTGGCCCAGTGGTACAAACATTAGACGCGACAGTTGTGGGTTTGATATTATATTTGATGTTCCCATTTTCGTCGCTCTGGTAACGAGGCACAGTGCTGCGTTGAATTCACACTAGATTTCTTAAAAAAAAATACATAAATAAATTTGCTACTATTCATGCAATTCATAATTTTTCAGCATAATCAGTCGCGCCCTTACCTTTTACCAGCAACTAGGTCACTTTTGTAGATTGTCACAATTAGAAAGGTACAATTTACAACTACACTTTTTAATCTTTTTCCTTTGCTTCATATGTTAGAGATGAAAGGCTTTCAACTGTTGAGGTGCTGTGGAACAGTGTCTGAATGTAACTAACGTGGTTGTGGGTACGAGCTCTATTTGGGGGAATGTTTATATATTTTTTTAGCTTCACTCTGTATCTCGCACGTAGCAGGGTAGACGAAGGGAACCTGAAAACATAGTGTTCTCCGATCCCATTAAGAGACTTTCTCTCCCCAAGTTCCGCCGAATTCAGTGTATTGGAATTGAATAGTGGAACTCCACGCCGCGATTGGCGTCGTTACCAGCGCCATGACTGGGAATTACATTTAAATTATTTAAAAGCGAGGAAAAAAAGCGAAACGTTGTGTCAGGTAAAATAGGATGTAAAATAAGGAACGAAGGGTATACACACTAGGTTAGTATGAAATTATATTTTGTTTAGCTTCAACTCCGCATATGGCAGGATAAGAATAGGGCAACTGGGAACCTGTTAAGACACTCCGTTGTCATTAAGATACTTCCGTTCTCCACTTTCCGTTAAATCTGTAGACATTGCAGGTTGAGTTGTGGAACCTAACTCTGCGCATTGCCTCGTTAACAGAGCAAAGAAATGCAAATGTGTAATAATTTTAATTTGTCGAGTGGGGTTCGAATTCACAACCTGTCGCGCTCACAGTCGCATCAATAAGGTCAAAACCTTATTTAGTTTTTATACAATATGCTTATATATAATTATTTATTTACTAATTGGAATTATTTTCGTGTTCTAATAACATTATCTTCTTAAAATCCATTTTCGTATATTGAAAGCTAAAGTTTCAACCAATTCTAGCTATTCAAGCTAAAGTATCAATTTTCTCAAAATACTTTAAAATTGATATAACGTTTTATTTTTGAACCGATTTAAAGAAAATAAATGTTAAGGGAAAATTGCATTTAAATAATTTACGCCTTTCCTGAGATAACAAATGCGCAGACAAACAAATAAACAATCACACGAACCGACAAGCAGACAAAAATGTTAAAAATGTTTCGAGTTTTATAACATATATATTTAAAAATAATCTATTTTCAACGCAGCGGCACGAAGTGTGACTGTAAAACCGACTGGTTGTGGGTTCGATCCCCACTCGAAGAGATGAAATATTTACTAAAATTTATATTTCCATTTCTTCGCTCTGGTGTCGAGGCAAAGCGCGGCGTTGAGTTCTGCCACTCAACACGCAGTACCTCCAGAATTCGGCAGAATTGTGGGGAACGGAGTGTCTTATCAGTAAGTTCCCTCTGCCTACCCTGCTGTGTGCGGGATACAGCGTGAAGCTGATTTTTTTTTATTATATAGTCATTTGTTTTGTATACGACATGGCAAGAAACTGTCATATATTCGTACGTTTAAAATAAATCGACATTATATTATATGAATTACATATTCCTTGTAGAGATGAATAACAAGTGATGTTTTTTCAGGGTTTTTCAATTTATAAGCGAAGAGCGTTTTATAATTTAAAAAAAAAACAGGCCATCGTGGCGCGGCAGCACAGTGTTACATAATCGCGACGATTGCAGGTTCGATTGCCACTTGGTTGATATTATTTTCATTTTTGTTACTCTGGTAAAATGGCAAAGCACAGCTTGTTTTTTCCACTCAAAAAGACACCAGTCTCGATGTAAAAAACCTATCTAAATATATCATAGTAGGCAGAGGGAATCTAGTGTCCGAACAATCCGTTCTCTAGTTTAAACTGAATTTTAGAGACATTGCGTTTTAAGTGGTGAATCTGCGTCTCTTTACTTTGTCTTTCTACTTTTAGTAGGAATCAAACTTATGACTGTTAATTTTACAGTCCGTCGCTGTGCTACTGCGCAACCATGGTTATTGTCATTAAGATATCCATCATAATATTAAATTAAAAAAATGGTTAAGCGTGAGTCGGGCTCCCCCAATGAGGGTTCCTTGCCAAAATTGGAGGCCTCGAGCTTTTTCTGAAATTCAAGCTTACCTTAGCCTGTGCCTTTTCGTCTGATACCTTACTTGAACTAGCAGCTTTTATAACTTAATAGCCTTAAAAGGGGGGCACCCCTTTTAAGTAAAGTGTTGTAAGTGTTCTTATAAGAGTTCCTTTTTCTCTTAAGAGGTACGGAACTGTAACTGTGAACCGATTTTGATTATTCTTTTTTTATTTTATGTTTTCATGAGGTCTCATTATATATTATTAATTTGGTCAATTTCTATGAATTGTCTTAATTTTTTTTTAAAAAAAGTACAAAGTTACAAACGGACGAATAACTCAATATCGCGTCAACCGATTCTTATTTTATTGCAAATCCGATTTAAATTGTAGTAATTTTTTTTAATTATACTTATTAATTCTGGTATCTAGCAACAGGATCCTTTTACACACCCTGCTATATGCGGGATACAGCATGAAACTGATTATAAAACACGCTATTTCCTACACATTGTGCCACACAGAAACAACTGGGGCGTATAATCACGATCGCTCGATCATCCGCCGTCCCCCGAGTGGCTGTTTGGGAAATCATCGCTAATTGACGCGTTTAACATTTTTATTTTCAATAGATGTTTAATATTTTTTTTTTATTTTAAACTTTTTAAATTATGGTATTTGTTTTGTTTCGCTATCTTTAATTACTTTGGGTGGTGTTGAGGGACTATTAGATATATGAGTGGAGGTTGTCGATTAAATTGAAATATTTTTTTTTTGTTTCATGCTGTATCCCTTGCATAGCACGGTAGGCTGAGAGAACTTGGGGACCTTGTTTTAAGATACTCAATTACCACTAAGACACTTCCGTTTTGATTGCATGTGTTGAGTGGCGGAACTAAACGCCACGCTTTGCCTCTGGTTTCAACCAGAGCTAAGAAATATTTTATTTCACTTCTCGAGTGGGAATGGAACCCACAACCGGTTATATGTAAATATAACCGGCGCACTCTTCACCATAACTGGCCTCATGTAGTGTACATAAGAATTATTGTAACTTTAAATATGTCAGAAGCGATTATATTTAAATTAATAATTTTATTATCCGGGTGGGAACTCTGGTAAAATAAAGCGCGGTGTTAAGTTCCGCAACTCAACACGCAATGTTTCGAATTCGGCAGGAAAGTAAAGAAGCACAACGTTCACTTCTTTCCTCTCTATAGGTTGGTGGTGACATTGTCTTCCCTATTGTGTAGATAAAGCGGAAAATAAAGCTGGCAAAAAATTAAGTCTTATAATAAATTTTAGAAAACTGTGCCTTTAATATAAATTAACCTTTTTTAGGGTCATGCTGTATCCCGCACATAGCAGGGTAGGCAAAAGGAACCTAGAAACCTAGTGGACCTAAACCGAAACCTAGATATTACGTAAATATTTCACCCCCCGGCGTGGGAATTGAACACAAACTTCGTGCACGCTTTAACCACTTCGCTACGATGGCCTCTATTAACATACATACGAGTATATTGTAATATGTTACATATATTTCGTATTATATGACTATCCAATCTAAGAAATTGATAAGGGTGTAGGTTCAATATAAAATGTACACATTATTGGGATTACTTAGAAAAATCTGTAAGTCGAAGATGGCGATTGCCTATGGGGATCTTGAAGTATTTTATTTCATACTACCGACCCGCTCTCGGAGTTAAACTGATATATTATAGCTTTTATATTTATAAACTTATTGAAATAAATCAAACAGCAAATGTTAAGGGAAGCTTACCAAAATACATTACTGAAAACTACATTGAAATTGCTTCAACAGTTTTTGGGATTAAATTCAAGTTTAATTAAAATTCAAAATATTCTTTATTCAAATAGACTAATAAGCACTTTTGAATCGTCGAATGAACATACAACAAAAAAATAAGCTACCACCGGTTCGGAAGGCAGTTCTGCTGAGAACAGCCGGCAAGAAACTCAACAGTTGCTCTTTTCAAAGTCAATGGTATAATATATAGCTTTATTACATTAACTGGCAGCTATCCTGCATCACATTCAATAGACATTAATTCCATACATGTTAATCCTCTAAATATTCTTGAACAGTGTAATAAGCTTAACTTCTTCGTATTTTTTTTAAAGCTACTTTAAATTGTGGTAGTGGCAAACTTATAATACACTGCGAGAGTACATTACTGTGCACAACTTACTTATAATTCCTTTATTTTGTAACATTTGTCAACAGATTGGTTATATAATTCATATATTTAATCATTTTTCATTATCTTGAGGAACTGCAAACATAACGTGCCTGCTTGAGAGGATGCCAAGGGCGTCCCCCTCGTGCCTAGTGCGTCGTGCTTGCGGCCATAAGCAGAGTGTTGAATTATATTAATTTTAAATTTTCTCGAAAAGTATACGTACAAATTACATGCTATAAAAGCCAAAGCTTATCTTCATAAAATTTCCTTGATGATGGAATAACAATTCACTCCTAAGTTTCTATATTTCAAATAAAAAACGTTTAAGTGTTACTGCAATTTTCAATTATTTTTTGTTAAAAGATGCCATATTGTAACTTATTTATAAAATATATATATATACGGTCGCGAACTTTAGTCTAGAAATAATTAAATTTTATATTTTTGTAGTACAATGTACAATTAACTATTTCTGCAGCGCACACGGTTAAAGTAATATGACGGCGTTAGTAATTATTGTTATTTCATTATTTAAAACTAACTAAGAATTAAACCGTAATGTTATATGCCGTAGCCGTAGTCTATTGTCTTCGTAAGGAATGTAGCTTTCATACAAAATAAAAAATAAATCCGAACAGTAGTTCCAGAGATCTTGGCGTTTAAGCAAAGAAACAAACTAACAAACTGACTCTTCCGCTTTATTATATTAGTATAGATATGTTATGTTGAGACACAAGGGCACAAGGTTGTGACTGTAAATGCGACAGGTTATGAGTTCGATTCCTATTCAATAAAAATGAAGTATTTAAAATTTTTATTTCTTTCGCATATAACATATAATATAACAGAGTAGGCTGAGAAAATCTCAAAGACTGTTTTCCGCTTTCCACTCGAAATGTAGACATTGAAAATAAAAAAAAAACCGAATAGGATTCGAACCCGCAACCATCGTATCAGGCCATTAGACGCAGGTAGCACCAAAAATATACAATACACTCCTTACATACATATGTATGTAAATAATGGAACATCAATTTTCATTAATTGACAAAATTACCTCAAACAGGTATTTTACTTCAAATTGAATAATTATAACAATCCGACTTGTTCGTTGGAGGCACTTTAAACTGCGGTAATGTATCAATAAATTGTGTTTTAGAAATTTATTATTTCTACATAATTAGAAATTATTTGAGGCCAGTCGTGGCGCAGGGGCACAAAGTGTGACTGTAAAATCGACTGGTTGTGGGTTCGATCTCCACTCGAGGAAATTAAATATTTATTTACATTTTATATTTTGGTTTCTTCGCTCTGGTGTCGAGGCAAAGCGCGGCGTTGAGTTCCATCAATCAACACGCAATGCTTCCCGAACTCGGCGGAAAGTGGGGGACGGAATGTCTTAACACCAAGTTCCCTTTGTCTACCCTGCTATGTGCGGGATACTGCGTGAAGCTGATTTAATTTAATTATTTTTTTTACATTACTTACGAACATCTATGTTGTGACGCAGTGGGAAAGCTCTGACTGCAAATGCAATGATTATTGGTGATTTGATTGATTCGATATCTATTGTAAGAACTTCCTTTCACTCAACCGTGGAAAGGTCTACCTGCGGCAATGTTTCCAGGCCGATGCGACCTGGATGCCTTCAAAGAGCACTTCTATCTCCAGCTTAAAGCTGGGAAAGCTACAGGTAGCTCCTCTGGTGTCGTGGGTTGGTGATCACTTATCACCAAGTAACACGTACGCTCGTTTTATTCATCATTCCCCCGAGTGGCATTTGAAGCCACAACTTATCGCGTTTATGTTCGTACGCTTGTAGCTCTGTGCCGCGAGATATTAATCTTTTTTTTTATTTTGTTTCTCCATAGCACAATCACTGAATCTTAACAAAAAGTCAAAAAATCTCAATTTCATGTAAAAATCGAGTTTTACTTTAATCTACATTTAATAAACACAGTTATAAATTGCGCGATATCAATGTGCGGTCGGACTCCACATAAATCCGTCCGACTCACACCGCTCTGACCTGAGGTTTTATAACAAAAATATAAAAAATATACCCTAAAAAGCTTTATTTTTCAAGAATTTCTATGTTATAATGTTATTTATGTACGTTTTCTTGTTTGGGGGTGTGCATATTTTATATAAGGGATGGTTCAGGCTGTTTCTATATATATACTTAGTGTGGGCAAAATTGGACTATGTAAACGGATAAAGATTTTTTTTAAAGTATATTCGAGTGGTATGTAAAAAAAATTAAATGGCTTCACGCTGTATCCCGCATATAACACAACACTATTCAGCCTATTTTTCACGACATTGCGTGTCGAGTGCCGGAAGTCAACGCCGCGCTTGTCATATTGAGGAAACGAAAACAATTTATTCCCTCGACCAGGAATCGAACTGACAACCGTCGCGCATTTTTATTAGATAATAATATCCACAACTATCATAAAACTAACAACTGAGCCATAGGTATACTACCTTACTCGATGCAATCAAACGATATTAATTCAACTAAAATAAGCTGCCTGGAAAGAGTATAACCTATTTAATTTGTTTTTGAAACGTCACGGGATATTAGTCAAAGTTTAATTTTATTTGTACCTGTGTTTACACTTTCGTGGTCAGGTGGTCTTATAGCGGTTAGACGATGGTAACGAGTTCATTATATGGAAATATACAGGACTAGACGGCGCGCGCGGCTTCGCCCGCTTATTAGGAGTGAATTCTAAAAAAACCACGAAACACGTGTTCAATAAAATATTTTTAACAGTCTGAATTTAAATTTTTATAAAAATCGGTGGCAATTTAAAGATTTTTCCATATAAACTTTCAACCCCTTATTTGAACCCTTAGGGGGTGAATTCTTAAAAACCATGAAACACGTGTTCAATGAAATATTTTTAAGAGTCTGAATTTCAAATTTTATAAAAATCGGTACAGATTAAATTTTTTTTCCATACAAACTTTCAACCCCTATTTCATCCCTTTAGGGTTAAAATTTTTCAAATTCCTTTCTTAGTGGATGTCCAGAATGTGAAAATAAACATCTGCCCAAATTTCACGTTTCTACAGCGGTTACGGCTCTGCGTGCGTCTTACCTCAGTCAGTCAGCACAAGTCCTTTTATATATATAGATGATCTCAATCAACCATCTTGAGGCGTCGTGCACACACTACGCCCTCAAGTAGAAGTGCGTGGAGTACAGAGTGGCTTGACGATAGGTTACTTTTGCCTACCCAGCAATATGTGGTATTTTTTTTAGCTTCACGGTGTATCCTACATATGGTAGGGTAGGCAGAGGGAACCTAAGAATTAAGGCACTCCATTTCCATTAACTTCACTTCCGTTCCCCACTGTCCCGCGAATTCTACACCCAATACGTAATACCGTCTTGTATACTTGCAGTGGTAGAACTACCCTTTGCCTCGTTACTATAGAGAGGAAATGAAAATATTAAATGTTTAATTTTTTCGAGTAGGAATCGAACCTACAACCTGTCGCGTTTAAATTGCGGGCTACTTGTACCATATATGTAGATTACGATATTATTCTCCTTTCCAAGCCGTCGTCGGTAGTAAAATTGGGCCAATCGTTGCTTAAATCAATATTTAAAAGAAATGTTTATTTGTTTTGGAACACGTGGTTACCGTTTTTACTACGCAGGTTTATATTGAGTTCTTTATTAGTAGCGTGTACAAGAACAAATTACTTTATACGTATTTCTTTTAAATAGTTTCACGCTGTATCCCGCATATAGCGGGGTAGGCGGAGGGACCCCCACGCACCACCTAATTTTCGATATATTGGTTGGCGTTGCTTTTGGGAGCAAGGAAACAAAAATGATTCAACGCCCTGACTAGGAATAGAATCCAATACTATATACCATAAACAATGCCAAAACATATTTAGGATATTTAAATGAGGCCGCGAAAACAGCAAAATATGTTGCCTCGATATACTCGTATATACATATATCTTATTTTGAAAATGTTATATGCGGGACTCGAATCTGCGACTCTAGAATACTGTACAAGTAATATAATATTCAAAACATATTATATCTATTAAATAATAATATATATTATATCAATTTAAACTAATTTTTCGAAGATATTTTTATAAACTTCAATGTCATAGGTAGGTATGTGAATGTAAACGCGATTGGTTGTGGGTTTGATCCGCATTTGGGGGAATGAAATATTTAGATAAGTGATGATGATGAAAATATAATTTCATTTGTTCCTTCTGTGTCAAAGCAAAGTGTGGCGTTGAGTTTCGCCATTCAGCACGCAATAACTACAAAATTCGGTGGAAAATGGGGAACGGAGTGTCCGAACACTAGGTCCCCACTGCTTACCCTGCTGTGTGCGGGATACAAATGAATGTCTAATATAGGAATCGAACTCACTATCTCTTTATTATATATTATAATACTATTTAACTTAACACTACACGACCCCTTCTTTGGCATTTCACGAGCTTTTAAATGAGTCTCCTTTATTAAAAAGTTACCAAAGCTCTAAACTTTAATAAAGTGCACAAGTGCTTGTATTTTATATATCTAATACCTTGAAAGTGAATGTTTCTAAAGTTTTTACGTTATTATTTAACTTTTGAGTTCAGAGTGTGTGGCGCAGTGGTGGGCGTGGTGGTATTGGGTTCGATCGAGTAAATTTTTATATTTTTTTTTTATTTCCGCCGCTTTGGTAAGTTTGAAATACGGCGTTGAGATTGAGACGCCTGTTAATACCCAATGTGTTAAATTCAGAATAAATGAGAAGCAGAGTAATGGTTCTCATAAATAAGTAGAAAATAATTTTATTTTGTACTTCATATAGCAAGATTGGAAACAAGTGTTTTAAAACTTAACACTAGGTTCCCAGGTTCCTTCTGCATTGCTAAATGTGAGTTACAATATGAGGTGAAAAAAACAAATTTGGTTTTATTTTCAAATTTCACGCTTCTCTCTGCATATAACGATATGCAGAGATCCTAAAGTAAAGACACCCCATAAAAGCAATAAAAAAAATCGCATAAATGATACAACTGACTTGAGTACTAAACATCGTTTTAAACATTTTTAGTATATTTGAGATTCAGCAATGAAAATTATTTTTTTATGTGGACTTGGATGGTTTCTAAGATTCGGGCTTAAATCCCGCTAAGTTAAATTTTTTATACATTTACTAAAATAAGTAGCGTGTTGATTTTTGATAACTTCTCATTGTATCCCGCGTAGACCAATGAAACTTAATGTCCAGAGATTTTGTTCCCCACTCACTGCATTAATTTTGAGATGTTGCGTAACTCAACGCGACGCTTTGTATTGTTACCAGAGCAAGGAAATAAGAATAATTATTTGAGATCGGGCATCAAACCCGCAACCATTGCCTTTACAGACCAACACTGTACGTAATCTAATTTCAAAATGCTTCTTATTACAAGGATATTACACTTTTAGTGATTTATAGCACATCACTTACTACTGCTACAATTACTGTTTTTTTTTTGGTTTCATCTTATCGCAGTTCTATGTTTGTTCAATCAATCAATCAATCAGCTTCACACTGTATCCCGCACACAGCAGGGTAGGCAGAGAGAACCCAGCGTTAAGACTCTCCGTTCCCTACTTTCTGCCGAATTCTGGAGGCATTGCGTGTTGAGTGGCAGAACTCAACGCCGCGCTTGTCCTCGACATCAGAGTGAAGATATGGAAATATAAATTTAAGTAAATATTTTATCTCCTTGAGTGGGAGTCGAACCCACAACCAGTCGGTTTTACAGTTACACTTCGTGCCGTTGCGCCACAACTGACCTCAATGGCTTGTTTGTTGAATATAGAAAATTGTTCTTTTTAGGTTGTTTTGTTGTTGTTGTATTGTTTTTTTCGTACCTCTCTGTCTGTGTGTCTGTCAAGACCATTCATCTGATCACGTATCGAGATAACGTGGAGATATCAATTCGATATTAATATTAAATATTTAGGTCTTATCTCTAGGTCCCATAAAAAATTAAGCTAACGCAATCAAAATATTCGAACATTTATACATTGTTTTTGCTTCATTTTGTACGAAATTTGCTTTCGTTATTAATAAAATACTTCCTGTGGACCTACAGTGATGTATTTTGGGACGAAGTGGGAAGTTACGTAATACAAACAAAGGAAAAATCTTACAATTTTATTTCATGACAACATACGATCGTAAACTAAAGTTTTTCAACTTTATACGCCGCGTAAGCAAAATTTATAAAGTATTTCTTGTAAACAATACAATTGGAAAATTAGGAAGTGAAGGAACGTGCAAAAAATAAAAAAAATTGGAAGTTTATATTAATATTACATATAGATAAAAACAATTAAAACGTTATGATCCTAGTACAAACTAAAATTTGTCAACTTTTATAAGTTGTATTTCCCTTCCCTTCGTTGACCTACAATTCTGAAATTGGTACCGAACCCTCTGTGGACAAGTCTGACTCGCACTTGACCGGGTTTTCTTAGACTTAAAACGTAAACGTATACGTAAACGTATCTTTCTTTGTATCTTTACGCTTTAGCAGTAGCGGGGTAGCTAGAGAAGACAGTACCAGACGCTACGGTCTCAGGAAACCAATTTCTCCTCGTCCCTTTAATGTACTCTTAATTAAATTAAACAAGCAAGGCGAAATTAAGAAAAATAAAAAAATAATAATTAAAAAACCCCCAAACGGGAGTAGAACCCACAACTATTTAATATCCACTCAAATATAATTAAATTAGGTACTAAAATACTTAAGCGAAGCAACTATACTATACTACAGTAGTTAAACGAAACTATTCTATGAAAATAGATGAAAAAGCTCGGGAACGCTTTAATAAAGCACAAGTGGTCATATAAATGTAGTAAAATTGTAAAAAGCTGCTCCAGACTTTCCACCTCATTAACGACCTAAGTGATTTTTCACTTTTTTTTTTGTTATTTTCACGCTATATCCCGCGTATAGCAGGGTAGGGTGAAGGAGGTCAGCGTTAAGACTGATATATTGCGTGTTGAGTGCAGTAACTCAACGCCGCGATTTGTCTTATTAGTTATAAGTTTGTCTTATTAGTAATAAGTTTACAAAAATGTTTTCTTTTTAAATCGGTTATTTGATTTGTATGTGCTTTTTATTCAGCTTCACGCTGTATCTCGCATATAGAATGTTAGGCAGAGGGAACCTGGTAACCTAGTGTTAAGATAAACCGTTTGGCGAAACTCAACGCTGCGCTTTGTATCGTTACCATAGCGAGGAAATGAAAATTGTCCTCGAGTTTGAATCGAACCGACTACCTGTAACCCGTTTTTTAAGCTTGTTGCTCTGCATGAAAAATTGCATGAGAAATTAGTTTTTTTTTTAATAAAAATAAAAATGAATTCGAATCTTCGAGTGCATCACTACACAACGGCATGTAGCATCTAGTTCTATACCCATAACATGTTATAAGCGGTAATAGAACTCACGACCACCACAGTCACACACACAGCCAGTCGTCGCAAAGGAACGTAAGTGTGACTGTAAGCGCGACATGTTCTGGTTTCGATTCCCACTCGAGGAAATGAGATGTTTTATATTTTCATTTCTTTCTCTCTGGTCTAGGCAAAGCGCGGCTTCGAGTTCCACCACTCAACACCAACATGTGTCTTAACACTACGTTCAACATGTGTCTTAACACTACGTTCTCACTGCCTATCCCGCTGTGTGCGGGATAAAAAAAGTCTAATCTATACATAATACGGACAAATTAGGTTCACAGAAAGCTTATCCTAAACTCCTGAATTCAGTCGACTTATACTACGGTATGAAAGTGTAAAGTCTACTGTATTTCAGTACGCTGGTAGCCGCGGTGAAGGACGGACGTCCTTGAGTGACCTGTCTAGTAAAACAACGCGATCGTTTCAAAACTTTTTTCGTGTTTATTATGTGAATTTTGCATTTTTGAAAAGTGATTTTTGGAAATTATTGATATTGGTGAGCTCTATTCTATGGTTTCTGGCTGTTTAATATGTAAGTTATTGGAATAAATGTTTATTGTATTAGTTTTTTACATATATTTTTTGGTTGTTATTTATAATAAATAGATATAAGCTTAGTTAGAGTTAAGACTCTCCGTTCGCGACAATTCGCCTAATTCTTATGAACGTGTGGTACTAGGTGCGAGGATTTGCCTCCTTAGTAAAGCGCAAAAATGAAATTAGTTTATTCACCTGCCTAGAAATCGAACCCATCGCCATCTTGTTTATTTACGGTCCGTTTCTGTGCCACACTGCGTCATGAAGAGAATTTTTCTTTTAATTTTTGTCACTAAAATGCTCAATTGACTTGTAATTGTGTTAAGTATTTTTTTAAAACGCTCTTATTAGTTCGACTTTTAATAATATGTATAATTATGTAATAATATCTATGAAAATAAATTGGACCAACTTATAATAGTTGTAATACGTAGCTTGAGGCCAGTCGTGGCGCAGGGGCACAAAATGTGATTGCAAAATCGACTGATTGTGGGTTCGATCCCCACTCGAGGAGATGAAATATTTATTTAAACTTATATTTCCATTTTTTCGCTCTGGTGTCGAGGTAAAGCGCGGCGTTGAGTTCTGCCACTCAACACTTCAGCAGAAAGTGGGGAACGGAGTGTCTTAACACTAGGTTAACCCTCTGCCTACCCTGCTGTGTGCGGGATACAGCGTGAAGCTGAAAAATAATAACGTAGCTTAGGTGGCTATATAATAATATGGTATCATCGAGCTAATCTGATGGTGGAGCCAGGTATTGAATAATGGAACTCTTCGGAAGTTACTAGTAAATAAATCTAGTTTAGACTCATAAAACTTAAAGCGCTTGTAGCGTGGGCGATAAAAGCCTCTCTGGTTGAGTGACAGACATCACGCAGACCTCTCTGGTTGAGTGACAGACATCACGCAGACAACATTACTGAATCTAGAAAAAAAAGTATACTTTAGAGTAGAACTCTATTAGATGACTTCCCGAAGTTCCTAGGGTTATGGAATCAGGAATTTCGCAAACAAATTTGCGGGTGACAATTTTTTTTTAATTAGAAACTATTTGCCAGAGGACTATAAAGAACTATAGAGGCCAGTCGTGGCGCAGTGGCACAAAGTATGACTGTAAAACCGACGGGTTGTGACTTGAGGAACATAAATATTTATAATATTTACATTTATATTTTTATTCCTTCGCTCTGGTGCCAAGGCAAAGCGTGGCGTTGAGTTCCGTCACTCAACACGCAATGACTCCAGAGCTCGGCGGAAAGTGGGCAACGGAGTGTCTTAACACTAGGTTCCCTCTGCCTACAATGCTATGTGCGGGATACAGCCTAAAACTGAAAAAAAAAAAAACTATTTGCCAGATAATGATGATGAAAATTGCGTAAAGGCACTGTACGGGAAGTACAGTACTTTCCGACTATTTATCGAGACATTGTATGATAACTGGCGGAACTTATTTAACGAACTGGGAAAATGTATACAATCCTTTAAACGAACGGATGTCGAACGCCAATAAAGCAATTATAAATATATTTCTTAATCCAGCTATAGAATATGAAAAGATTAATTACTTCATTTCTTACGACTCGGGAATCGAAGCCAGGACTTCATTTAGTTTGTAGCTCGTATCTTTGCTTCTAGTTCGTAGCTTCACTTAGACATGGCCAATGGCATATTAATGTAATTTTGTACTTTCAATAGGTGGAACTAACGGCTGCCCTCAAGAGAATCAAACTTACAACCATCGTGTTTACATCCAGACGCTATACCACTGCGTTACAACGACTTCGCATATTTATTATCACAGAAAATAAATAATGTATTTTGTAAAACATTTCACCATTCGCTAGAACGTTAAATAGAAACGCAAGCTGCGCCGGTCATTTAAATCGAGTTTCAATTTATACCAATTTTGAACGTTTAAAACATTATAAAATGGGTTGTTCTCAAAATTTATTTTAGTAGCTAGGTAGCTTTAATCGGGCAGTTTTGTTATATTTTCATTTGTTACAATATTTTCTTTTATATTAAGTATTTTTTTGATTTATGGCTTCACGCTGTATCCTGCATTTAGCGAGTATGCCGAGGGATCTTCCCGTTAAGATATTTCGTTACCCACGCACTCACTAATTTTCGACGCACGAACGCCACGCATTTTCTTGCCCGAGCCCAAGTAAGAATCGTATTTTGATTAAAAAAAAAACAGGTCAAATGCCAATCAGACTCGCATACAGAGGGTTCCGTACTAATTTCAGTATGTATAGTATGTCAACGGGAAGTACAATTTATAAAAGTTGACAAACTTAACTTTGCGGAACTACAATTTTAAATTTATAACTATCTTTAAGTAAATCGGCTTCACGCTGTATACCGCATACAGCAGGGTAGGCAGGGTGAACCTAGTGTTAAGACAGGCAGGACTCAACGTCGCTCTTTGGCTCCTTGAGTGGGGATCGAACCCACAGCCAATCGGTTTTACAGTCACACTTTGTGCCACTGCGCCATGACTGGCCTCAACTATCTTTAAATTTCCACTTTTTAGGTTTTTTCCTTGATTTGTACTGGAAGTTCTCACTTCTTGCCATTATTTCATAAGTAACCTATAGATTTTGATTACGCTTACGTTTTACATAAAATGCAGCAAGATCGATGCATAAATACTTGTATCCTTTGATTGCGTCGACTTTCAAACTTGATTTCTTATGTGCTTTAAGGGACCGTAGATCTGAGTGTTTGATATTAATTTCAGCTTGTTATACCTTGACGAGAGCTTAAGATCTTGACAGACAGACAGACGGACAGTAAAGTGATATATATTACAATCGTTCCATTTCTATCTTTTGTAATACAGAACCCTAACAATTAAATCATCTTCACATTATTCGAAAGTATGATTAAGTTTTGGCTGATCGGAAATAAACAAATAAAGCAATATGCAGCTTTAACTTAAACGTTAAAAAACTCCGTTCAAGGCATTCCGGAACTCAACACCACGATTTCTTTACCAAAAAATAAAAACAAATATAATAATTTCCCCCAATTGGATCCGAACCTACAACGACGCTGTGTGCTACGACGGCCTCGGTCGATGACATATTATGTATATGAATGAAGACAAAAAAATATAATATAATTAAAAATAGTTTTATTTTATTTTTGGTCCAATTTCCACTCCGGGTAACGAAATGTTTTCATTTCCTCATTATTTTAAGAAGGCTGGCAAAATTGGTTGTGCGACTTTGAGTTTCACCACTCAACGCGGATATTCTCTGGGTATATAAATAAACTGCTCTCAAGTATGAGATCGATCTTGAGATGCCGTTTTTATTTATAATTTATGAATGAAAACGGTATTTCAGTGATTTATAAATACGGGCCTAAAAATGGTGGTAGGCGCGTCTGCCTATTAGATTTTGTCTGTTTTCCCTCAAAACGCAAAAAATGATATATTAAACGTTTAGCTTACTAAATATATTACTGATTCCTTTAAACTTCTCAACCTAATTCAAATTAAGTAAATCACAGTTAAAACAAACACACAAAAAGTGACAAAAAGTTATTTTTACAAGGAAAGAAAATTGATTACAGTAGAAATCTGAATCCGTCGACAGCTGCGGAAATTATTAAGAAAGAAAGTATAATTGGTGGTCGAAATTTGGTGATTTTTTAACTTGAAACGTACCGGTCCCTTTGTTTTTTCGTTACTTTTGGGTAAATTTTGTTTGAAAGTACATATTTTTTTGGTTTAAGTTATTTGCTTGGCACTTTAAAATTATGCAAAATAAAATTGCTGCTTTTAAGGAAATTCCGAAATAGTACATTTTTTCTTTATTTTTTTTTTTAGCTTTACGCTGTATCCCGCACAACAAAGGAAAAGAGGGAAATCGAAGTCTCTTAAGGGGTACGAAGTGTCTTTAGGTTTTTAGGTTCCCTCAGCCGACACTGATACGTGTTGGATATAGGGTGAAACTTAAAAAATATTTTCCGTTTAAATTGAGAAAAAGCGCAGCGTCACGTTCCGCTACTTCCGCACCGTATCGAAAAGTAGGCGGTCTGTGAAGAACACACCACTTTTCCACAAGGTTCCCTCTGTCTACCTTGCTTTATCCAGGATACAATGTGAACCTGCTAAATAAATATTTTAGAAATAGCATTATAACATAATGGAGTATCAAAATGGCGTATGGAAGACCTATTTTATATCTGGAGTTCGACCAATATTTCATAGTAAGCCTCAAATCTATTTTATACGTCCCTCTAAATTCTTGCACAGTGCAGGTTTTATGTAATTTTGAAATTTATATTCTTATATCCTGATTCTATTGGAGGCCGTCGTGGCGTGGCTGTTGTGGGTTCGATTTCTATTCGGTATGATGAACTATTTAAATTTCCTCGATATACTAATAATATAGACAGTGACATTGAATTCCGCAACTCATCAATGTCTCAAAAATCGGGTGGTAAGTGAAAAACGGAGTGTCTTAACAATAGCTTCCCTCTGCATACCCCGCTATACGGGAAAAAGTGTAAAACTGCTTTTTTAAGTAGTATCTATACTAATATTATAAAGTTACAGGATTTGTTTGGTCGAACGCGTTAATCTCTACTACCACTACTTCTACACTACAAGTTGGTAGCTAGCACTGGCTGGTACTACTACTATATTACTGGTTTCATATGAAAAAAAAAAATTGTATAGGATAGTTCGATATGGAGAGAGGCTGTAGGCCATATGACACCACGTTAGTAGTTTCAATGTAACCTTATAACAGATGGATTTATATGTGTTTTTGAGAAAAATAAGCATCACACTGCATTCTGCATACAGCAGAGTATGCAGGGGGAACTTATGTTAAGACATCCAGTTCCCCACTTCCCACCGACTTCTGGAGGCATTGCGTATTGAGTGGCGGAACTCAATGCCGCGCTTTTGCCTCGACACTAGAGCGAAGAAATGGAAATATAAATTTAAATAAATATTTTATTTCCTCGATTGGGGATCGAACCCACAACCAGTCGCGTTTAAAGTCACACTTTGTGCCCATGCGCCACGACTGACCTGGCTGTGAACGCGACGTAAGTAAGTAAGAAGTAGTAAGTTCGATTCGTGCTTGGAGGTATGAATTATTTCTAATTCCTCTCTCTGGTAACAAGACATTTTGTTAACTAGAGACCTAGAGGTCTTTATTTTTAGGGTTCTGTACCAAGAGGGGAAAAACGAGTTCTGCAATTCATCGGTAATTGAGCAGAACAGAGTGTCTCTAGCTCTAAGTTCCGCCTTCCTACTTAGCTATATGCAGGAGAAACTAAAAAAAAAATTAAAAAGTCCTATGTACATGTAACATATTGAAATATTATAAAATTATTGAATAAAAATGACTTTGACATGTTCAAACTTGTTCTAGTTCACAATAGCGCTGTATTATTTATTATATTACGTTATATTGTATATTGTGTGAAGTTTATTTACTAACCCAGTTTCATTCAATACCATCCATCTTGAACTTTAGTTGTTTGGTGAATATTAAAATATTTTATTTTGTTAGGAATCTTATATTATAACTTTCATTTAAAAAAAAAAACTGGACAAGCGCGAGTCCGGCTGGTCCATCGAGGGTTCCGTACAAAAATTTAAGGTCTCGAGCTTTTTCTGAAATCCAACCTTAGCCAGAGCCCTTTCATCTGATACCTCACTTGAATTAGCAAATTTAATACCAAATTTTGCCTCCCTTTTAAGGCTATTATTTTTTAGGATTTAATCACAAATGTATAGTTTCAGATTTATTCCTGAATAAGTACTATCTGTAGATGTAACCTGTTAAATTTCATAATTCTAAGTCAACCGGAAGTACTCTATTAATTATTAAAGAAAAAAGGAAATCAAATTTACTAGTGTCGGAATACGCCTTTTTTGCGATATAAACGGCAATATATTTTTTAAAGTAAATTTAGAAATATATTTTTTTCAGAAAATCATAGGGCCGTAGATCTACCGTAGATCTACCGTAGGCCGTAGAAGTATATGATTTGAATTTCAACTCGATATCGCCAAGCATTCCTGAGATAAAGGCTCGCGATAGACAGACGCATAGACACACAGATAGACAGACGGACAACAAAATGATCTTACATATACAGGCTGGAAGAGGCAGCGCTCCTTTTACAGAAACAACATATAGGGTAAAATATTTCAAACTTTGATAGGTTTATGTGTGCGTGCGTCGTTCTTGACAAATGGCGTTTTATTTTAAAACGTCAATTTTATTATTTATTTTGTTTAAAAAAATCACTTTTTTAAACAAAATAAATAATAAAATTTTTGGGATTTTTTTAAATTGTATTATATTTTTATGGAGTAGTTAAAACTATGTTCTTATTTAAAGTGATGCTGACACTTCCTCCCCGTATATTTCCTTTTTTCTTTAAAAGGTATAGAACCCTAAAATAGCAGTTCGAGGCCAGTAGTGGCGCAGGGGCACAAGCGTGTGGCCGTAAACGAGACAGGTTGTGGATTCGATTCCAACTTGAGGAATAGAAATATTTATTATGAGGAGTTGCGGAGAAGCGTGGCGTTGAATTCTGCTAATTAACATTCAATGCCTCAAGAATTTGGTAGAAAATGGGGAAAAATGTCTTTAAAGGGAATCGATGTCGTAACACTAGAACACTGCCTGTCGTAACACTGCCTGCTATTTGCGGGATATAGCATCAAGCTAAAAAAATCTTCTCTCACTTATAGCGGGGTAGGTAGAAAGGATCTAGTCTTGGAACACCTCTTTTCTAAATAAAAATGCTACTAAATAAAAATGCTACATTCGGAAACAGAACATACTTATTTTATTTTATTTATTTTTTAATTTTCACAATCTATTTCACATGTAGTAGTAGGGAATCAAGTGTTAAGACACTCCGCTATCCATTTACCTCTGAATTCTAGAGGCATTGCGTGTTAGGTAGCGGAAATCGACGCTGCTCTCTGCCTCGACACCAGAGCAAAGAAGTGAAAATATTAAATATTTCATTTCTTCGCATTCACAGTCACACGCTTGTGCCCTTTGACCTCCCGCCACAACTGACCTCAATTTAATTTAATTAATATTTTTTTTTAGATTATATCATTTCGTTAATGTTATAAACAAAAGTAATACTTAAAAGTCCTCACGGCGAGTTCACGCCGCCTTGATTGTACAAGCACAGCACTTTAGAAGTAGGTTTCTGGAATTATATTTTTGTACTGCTTTAATTTTGGTCGTCGACTGAAGTCCGATTCATGAGAAGCTTAATATACAGAAAAAATAACTGGCTTATTCGATGCGGCGTTAAGTTACATCATTCAATACGCTGTTCTTTTGGATAGAAAGTTTCTTTTTAGGGTTCCGTACCTTTTAAGGAAAGGAGGAAGTATCACTTTGTTGTCCGTCTGTCTGTCTGTTTGTCTGTCTGTCAAGAGCCTTTATCTCAGGAACGCTTAGAGATATCGAGGTGAAATTCAAACCATACATATATTTAGATCTGTGGCCCCATGATTTTCTGAAAAAAAAAAACGTTAAAAATATGTAACTAGTTGTAGCACACAACTTTGTTTGTAGTAAATAGTAGCTGTTGGAAGTTTTGTTTTTTTAAGTTTTGTTGTGTTTGTTGTGTTCCCAACGTTCCGCCAAATGCTGGAAGCATTGCATGTTGAGTGGCGGAACTCAACGCCGCGCTGTACCTTGTTATCAGAGCGAGGTAATGTACATAATAAATATTTAATTTCCTCTCTTATTTTATTTCATTTCCTATTTTCAAAATAGGAATCGAACCCTCAATCTGTTGCCTCTGTAGCCGCAACCTTGTGCTTCTGTACCATGACTACTTATATATAAAAATATTATACTAAGAACTCTCTCAAATGTAACTTAGTTTAGCAAATTTCTACTTAAAATGTCTCGAAAGTCTCACATTTGGTCTTAGATAAATTATATGTCGCTTGGAAGTAACCGCTAAAGAGGAAAGTTTACTTTAGCTAGGTTTTTCTTTTTTTTTTGTTAAATTTGGAAACGGTTGTAGCGGATTGTAATTTCGATAGGTTAGTTTAAATATGGATTTTTTTTGCATCACGCTGTTTCGGTACCTAGCTTTAAGACACTCCGTTCCCATTTCTACCATTCCTCATTTTCCGCCGTATTCTGGAGTCTTTACGTGCTGAGTAACAGAACTCAACGCAGAGCTTTGCCTCGTTGCCAGTACTTTAAAATGAAAATATTCAACAACTAATCGAACTCACAACCAGTCGCGTATACAGACGCACACATGTGCCCCTACACCACCCTCCTCCTCATCCTCCATTCCACCATCAACATCCCTAACGGGTACTTAAACATCACTTTAAAACAAACAAAATTTATATAAACATTTATTCAATACCTAATAAAAATCTATCTAACATATAAAAATTAGTAGGTACTTAACCGATAAATAGTTTATCCTTTGGGTAACATTAATATTTTATTGCTCCACATAAAGCGATCCCTTGGAACGGCGGAATTTGATAGGTGGCAAGTTTTTACGACCATATTTCATTCTTCGAGGTACCTATAGATATCTATAGGTACCAATAGGTATCTATAGGTATTCCGACCTATGTATACTTAATATCGACATTCGTTCGATAGTACTACATATGATTTATGTGTTGGGTTTATGTTTTTAGTTACTTTTATCCGCGGTTTCGCCTCAATTGTTAAATGGAAGTAATTCTTGTTTGTTTTTTATATGCAATAATGGGTTTTAAAAATCCAGCTTCACGCTGTATCTCCGTGTACATAGCCGGGGAGGCTGAGGGAACCTGGAAATCTAGTGTTAAGACACGTCGTTCCTATTAAGACATTTTAGTTTTCTACATTCCGCTGAAATCTGAAGCATTGCATGTTGAGTGGTGGAACACAATGCCACGCTTTTCTAAAAAATAAAAATAATTAATATATTAGTAATTAATTAATGAATTTTAGTAATTAATAGTAATTTATCAAAGTTTTCAATGTTGTTGTTAGTTGTGTTGTTGCTATATTAATCTCTATATATATTGTAAAGCTTGAATAGTTTGTTCAGCTGAAGTCGCCAATCTAGGGAACTTCTGATTCAAGTTTGTTTTTTTATGGAGGATAGTTTATTTACCAATGGAGACAAAACGCTATATTACATCACGTCAAACATAGATTTTTATAATAAGATAACAAAATTTTAATATTATATTATAATATATAAAACAAACATGGATACGGACCAGCTGTCTGTAGAGTTATATTACCTACTTTGAAATAAAGAAAAAATAAATAAAGTAAAAATAGTAACCAATTCGCTAAGTGCGAAACACCTGCCAATGATAGATGTAAGTTATAGCTGCGTGAAACAAATTCTTCATTTCTTGATGTAATATATCTTACTGGTTCGATAGTAATACAATAAGATAAATAGGGGAAAATGGGGAATGGAAGTCTTAGTGGACATAAGGTGTAATAAAACTAGGTTCCCAGGTTCCCTTTGCCTATGCTGATATGTGCGGGATACAGTGTGAAGTAAACAAAAATATGATAGCAGAAATTTTGTAAGAAATATACTTATTCCTAATTATTAAAATTTAAATCTGTTTTTGTTTCTATATTGAAATTATATTTTTATTTTTTTATGCGTGTATCGATTATACAGCTGTTCAGTATTACCTACTGGGTATTCTCTATTATTCGTTTTACTTTTTTTACGCAGTCTGTTTATATTTATATTTTTTATAATGGCGTCCTTGTTATCTTTGATAAATTAAGGCCTTTGAGGCCAGTCAATCCCCGCTCTGGAAACGAGGCTCTCTCTCAATCCCCGCTCTGGAAACGAGGCAAGCCGCGGCGTTTAGTTCCACCACTCAACACGCAACTCCGGAGTTCAACAGAAAGTAGGGAACGGTGTCTCCAAGTGGATGTCTTAACACTAGGCTCTCAGGTTCCGTTTGCCTTCACTTCTATGTAAAAAGTGTATCTTTTAATTTACGTGTTACAAAAAAAATACAATATCTTTTTATATTAGTATTTTCTATACTCACCTTTTAAATCGATATAAAATTGCTTGTCACATTAAAAGTAGGTACTGACATTAATAATAATGTACGACACAATATTAGTTCTTATTATACCAATTTCGTTTGATTGATATCTCTTAATGTGCTTAGATAGGCAACACCGAAAATCATTTACTAAAAATCTACGACTATTTCAACAGGGTTAAAATATTACTAATATTTATAAAAAGATCTCATTCACATACGTTTGGGTGAATTTTATAAATGTTTTTCGCTCTAAATTGATATCTTTTCACATAAATTTCTGAATTTTAAACTTCAAATTTATCCTTTTACACATAAAATTAATAATTTTATACTTTAAATTCATCCCTTTACACTAAATTTGCCGTTTTTAACTTCCATATTCCTTGCTCACTTTTAATTTGTTCACTTTTAAACTTCTAATTCGCATTTTTACAAATCAAATTCTGCAGGTAAAAACGAAAGTATGAAAAGGATATAAATAATAAACTAGATGCAATCCCTACTTTCCTTTTTCCCGAGTACTAAGGAAGGGTTATGTTTTTCGCGCGTATCTTGTATGTATGTACGTATGTATATAATATTCTTTATTACCTCATATCTCCAGAACCGCTGAACGGATTTACATAATTGAGGTATCGATAGATTCGTCTTAGCAACCCAAGTGTTCTTAGATAGGTGACGTAAAAAATAATCATAGCGGCTGTGGGACGCCATTGGATTTATTGAAAAAAAAATTTTCGTTTCGAATACCACAATATGGGTATCAAATTCAAGAGCTCAATACGAGGATTTCAAAAAGGTATATTGTGATTATCATTACATTTTAGCCAATACTGTGGCTATAAAGAACATTGTACCTCTTGAACGGTATACTTTGACTTGCTTGGAATCCGTTCCAAATAATTTAAAGTAAATAATAAGACAATAGAGGCCATCTCTGGCAAAATTTTATACAGTAGTAAATATAAGTAACAGTGATGTAAAAATACATACTATTTGTCATGATAATGATACAAACTTGGTGCATCAAAACATACAAGAGGTGTTAAATAAAGACTTAGAAATTGAGTTATTCTTAAATACTAATAATATTCATGTACTTTGTATTACAGAGCACTGGCTTCGAAGCTCTGAAGCTATATTTAATTTTAATAATCACCAAGTAGCTAGTATGTTCAACAGAGAAAAAGCAATTCGCGGTGGCTCTTTAATAATTTTGAATAAATCTTACAAGTTTAAAGAACGTAAAGACATTGTGAGCCTCTCTGTTGAGCAAACTATTGAAATGGCCTGTGCTGAGCTTGAGCATTTCATTGTTGTAAGTGTATACAGACCTCCCACTGGGTTATATGAACACTTTGAAATAATTTTAGAACAGGTACTTGTAAAATTATCTGGATCTAAGAAATTAATAGTTGTATGTGGTGATTTTAATATTAATTTACTAGATAATTCCACCACTTGTATCAGATTCAGGTCATTACTAAATTCATATAACCTAGATAATCTATTTCTAGAGCCAACAAGAATCACTCATTGTAGTGCAACTTGTATTGATAATATTTTTACAAACTCCATACCATGTAAAAAGTCAATAATTAATATGTTAAGCTCAGATCATTGTGGACAGTTGGCTTCCTTTCACTTTGGTAAAAATATAATTAATAAAAATAAAAAAATTGTTTGTATACCGATGACAACTGGTCGTGTAGAAAAATTTAGAAGTAATATAATAGCAAAACTTAAATACCTAAAATATAAAAATAAACCCAATTTACTATATGGGAAATTTTTCAATGTTATTAAAAGTGAGTTCAATGCTATATTTACTTCTAAAACTGTCAATTCCAGGAATTTCTTGTCATTTAATGATTGGGCGACTGTGGGGATTCATAAGAGTAGACAAAGGTTATATGAACTTTATAGTGAGAAAACATATAACCATAGTGAATCATTTAATCATTATGTTAGGGTCTATTCTAAATTGTTTAAAAAAATATGTGCCATCGCAAAATCTTTACATATTAACAATAAAATTAAAAATTCTTTTGATAAAATTAAAATGACATGGGGCATAATAAATTGTGAAACTGGAAAAGCTAAGAATCATAACTTTGAATTTAAATTAAAAATTGACAAAGGTTTAACCAGCTCAGATCAAGAAATTGCATGTATATTTGAAAAATTCTTTGCTGATATTCCAGTTTCAACAACTGATAAACTTATATCCTCCACAACCGTCGCTGAATCATTACTTAAGGAGAGCGTACATAAATGTAATGTAGATTTTAAATTTAAATCAGTCAATTCAAGGGACATCATTAAGACAATTAAGTCCCTTGATATCAAGAAAACGTCAGATCTATGGGGTATTTCTGTTAAATTGATTAGTTATATAATAGACGCTGTTGCTCCTCACCTCGCAACTATATTTAATAATTGTATAGAGTATGGTGTGCTTCCTGACCTAATGAAATTTAGTAAAATCATACCTATATTTAAATCGGGTAGTACTGACCGACCGATCGACCGCATAAAACCTAAAAGAAAATAAACAAGCCCAATAGTTTATTATGATTAACAGGGGTTTTTGTTTTTATAAATATTTTTTTTATCTGCAGAAAACGATATCTTAACACTAGGTCCTCTCTACCTACTAAGCTATGGCATACATAATACAATATCGACCAAATTAATAATAAGATATTTCAAAATCAGTCTTAAAATACCAATTTGGGGTTTAAAACGTCGTATTTGTTGTGGGATTAATTTAAAGTGTAAAATTATGAATTTGATGCATAAAAGTATGAATTCGAAGTGAAAAATTTATATAATTAACTAAATCTTCCCTTTGTGCTCCTCTGCACTCCAAGTGACCTTCACGTGGTAAATTTCAACTTACTATATTGCGTAGTGTCAGCTGTGTACCGCCTGTAAGTCATTCTCTTACGTCACTCAGTTAGTAACGAAAGAGTTTTGTAAACACGTAATACAACAAAGGACCAGTTGAAGCCAGTCGTAGCGTAGCGGCACAAAGTGTGACTGTAAAATCGACGGGTTGTGGGTTCGATCCCCACTCAAAGAGATAAAATATTTACCAACATTTATATTTTCATTTCTTTGCTCTGGTGTCGAGGCAAAAGCGCGGCGTTGAGTTCCGCCACTGAACCCGTACTGCTTCCAGAACTCGGCGGAATGTGGGGAACGGTGTGTAACACTGGGTTCCCTCTGCCTACCTTGCTGTGTGCGGGATACAGCGTGAAGCTGATTTATTTATTATTTATTTAGTATAACAATCTTTAAAGAAGAATCACAAACTTTATTTTCTTAACACTCTACTCTATATAGCAAGACAGGCGAACTTAATGTTGAGATACTCTGTGAACCCATTCCGCCCAAATTTCAAGACTCGATAAACTGATTTCAAATATTAAATAGGTATTTTTAAATCTACGTCCCAAAGTAAAGTGCGGCGTTAAATCCCGCCAATCAACACAAAATGTCTACAAAATTGGACGCCATGTAAAGAACGAAGAATTTAAAACACTAGGTTCTCTCTGCGTAGGTTAAGCGCGGCGTTGAGTTCTGCCACTCAACACGCAATGCCTCCAGTATTCGGCAGGAAGTGGGGAACGGAGTGTCTTACCACTAGGTTCCCTCTGCCTACCCTGCTGCGTGCGGGATACAGCGTGAAGCTGATGATTCTCTCTGCGTATCCTTCTATGAAAAAGCGTGAAGCTGTTTTTTTTCATTGAACTATATGAGAAAATCAATAAACATCTATATAACGAAACATTTATGAAATATTCCTTCAGTGAAGTCTATAACGAAGTCAATTATACTATTAATTAGTCATTATGAATTCCGATGATTCGTTATATATAATTATGTATATATGTATGTATGTACCGACGAACACCTCCTACGCTACGGCTTGTTGTTGTATACTTGAATAGTGTTCAATTGGAAATTGATTTACTAAACTAGAACTAATATTATTGTTTTAATTTTTATTGTGATACAACAGAAATTGAGGTTTGACGATCTGATCTGAGGCGTAACGGCCGTAGGTTCGATTCCTATTTGAAGCGTGGCGTTGAGTTTCGCCACTAAATACGCAATGCCTCAAGAAGTCTGCGGAAAGTGGGGAATAGAAGTATCTTATTGAGAAATGGAGTATCTTAACACAAAATTCTAAGGGTTCTTCTGCCTTCCCTGCTACAAGCGGAATACATTGTGAACCTACAAAAAAAATATACATGTTAATTATATTGAGCTCAGTGGTAAATGATTTACGAATTCCTTTATCATATTGATGTCTTTAATTATAATTTTTATTTTATTATTTTTTTTTAGTTTTTTTTAGGTTTACTTTATTTTTCTAATATGAATTATATCTATGAACGATACAAACTGAATCGAACGATTTTCTATTTCTCAACTATTACTTGCTATAGTTCCTCTCCAGCTAGGATAGATTTATATCTTCAGAAAAAGGTTTCCTGTTGTAGAATCGTTGGTAAATATAGAGCAGTTTAGTAGATTGTATTAAAACAACGCGTACACAGTTTTTGGTTTTGTTAATAGGATGTTTAGAAAATTGGTATACTATCCCAGAGGGACATCTCTCCCAGTTCAACCCTATATTAGATAAAAAAAAACGCATCAAGATTTCATAAAGAAAAATATTTTCGTGCATTCCGTTACAAAAATAGGAAATTAAGTAATAACCGCAAACATGTATTTAAAATCGTATTATAATATACACATATACTATATACTTTGATGCACTCGTGGCGCAGACGCATAAGAGTGTGACTGTAAAGCGACGGTTGTGAGTTCGATCCCCTTTCGAGGGAATTAATTATTATATTTATTAATATTTTTACTCCCTTTGTTGAGTTACAGAGTTAAACCCTGCGTTGAGTTACGCCACTCAACACGCAATGCCTCGAAAAAATCGGCGGTAAGTGGGGAATACTCCGTTCCCCATACATCTTAACATTATATTCCCTCTGCTCTCACTGCTGTGTGCGGGATACAGAGTGAAGCTGATGTATTTGACACGGACGAAGCCGCGAGTGAAACACTACTTCAATATCATGCAAATACAGTCCTGTCGGCCAGTGATAGCAAATATTATCATATATTCGTTGTGTCGGTTAATCTGTTATATGAGCTCCCAAAAACGGTGTCAGGCTATGAATATTTATTTGTAACTAGCTCTTGCCTGCGGCTTTGTTTGTTTTGAGATTATCTACCAAACGGTGAAAAGGGAATGTTTTATAGTGAAATTAATCTTTTTTATGTCTCTTTGATTTTTGGAGGTTTATAGAAATAACTACATTCTAAGTAAATAAATATGAGGACAGTCGTGCAGGGGCACAGGGGCTCTGGTGTCGAGGCAAAGCGCGGCGTTGAATTCCGTTAATCAACACGCAATGCTTCCAGAATTCGGCGTACAGTGGGAGTGGGAGTGTCATAACAATAGGCTCCTTCTGAATTCCCTGCTAAAATAAATAAAACCATTAAATGGTTTAATTTCTTGAGTAGAATTGAACTCAAGTCCAAGTTAAATTGACATTCAAGTCCCTAGATATTAAGAAAACTTCAGATATATGGGGAAATTCTATTAAATTAATTAGTCATATAATAGACGCTGTTGCTCCTTACCACGCGACTATATTTAATAACTGTATAGAGTATGGCGTGTTTCCTGACTTAATGAAATTTAGTAGAGTCATACCTATATTTAAACCGGGTAGTACATCTGATCCCAACAATTTTAGACCTGTATCTATACTACCCTCATTTAGTAAAATCTTTGAGAAAATTATTTTCAATCAAATGCTGATGCACTTTGACTCACATCAGCTTTTGCATGATGAACAGTATGGCTTTACTAAAGGTCGCTCGACTACCGATGCTGGTGTAGGAATTATAAAAAGTATACATGAGGCTTGGGAGGGATCGCAGGATGCTCTTGGTATGTTCTGTGACCTGTCTAAGGCCTTTGATTGCGTTCAGCACTCTACATTGGTCATGAAGCTACACCATTACGGCATAAGAGGACGTGCACTCAATCTTCTGACCTCTTATTTAGCTAACAGAGTTCAGAGGGTTGATGTAAATGGCAAGAAATCTCCTNATATATATATATATATATATATATATATATATATATATATATATATATATATATATATATATATATATATATATATATATATATATATATATATATATATATATATATATATATATATATATATATATATATATATATATATATATATATATATATATATATATATATATATATATATATATATATATATATATATATATATATATATATATATATATATATATATATATATATATATATATATATATATATATATATATATATATATATATATATATATATATATATATATATATATATATATATATATATATATATATATATATATATATATATATATATATATATATATATATATATATATATATATATATATATATATATATATATATATATATATATATATATATATATATATATATATATATATATATATATATATATATATATATATATATATATATATATATATATATATATATATATATATATATATATATATATATATATATATATATATATATATATATATATATATATATATATATATATATATATATATATATATATATATATATATATATATATATATATATATATATATATATATATATATATATATATATATATATATATATATATATATATATATATATATATATATATATATATATATATATATATATATATATATATATATATATATATATATATATATATATATATATATATATATATATATATATATATATATATATATATATATATATATATATATATATATATATATATATATATATATATATATATATATATATATATATATATATATATATATATATATATATATATATATATATATATATATATATATATATATATATATATATATATATATATATATATATATATATATATATATATATATATATATATATATATATATATATATATATATATATATATATATATATATATATATATATATATATATATATATATATATATATATATATATATATATATATATATATATACATATATATATATATACACAGGAAGTTTTTACACAGGAAAATTACCTGTCAAAACAAACTGTCTTCATACTAAGACACTCTCCAGTTTCCGCCAAATTTGGGACGCTTTGCATATTGAGTGCCGGAACTCAATTGTAGTCAGAGTGGAGGAATGAAACTATTTGTTAATTCATTTCCTCAAATGGCAATCGAACGCACAACCTCTCTGTTTACAGTCACACGCTTGTGTCCCTGCGCCACAACTGGTCTCAATGTTTAAATTAACTTAAATTTACAAATTATTTCAGCTTCACGCTGTATCCCGCACACAGCAGGATAGGCAGAGGGAACTTAGTATTCAGACACTCCGTTCCCCACCACCAGTGGCGGAACTCAACGCCGCGCTTTGCCTCGACACCAAAGCGAAGAAATGAAAATATAAATGTAAATAAATATTTCTTTTCCTCGAGTGGGTATGGAAGCCACATTCAGTCGAGTTACAGAAACACTTTGTACCCCTGCGCCACGACTGGCTCCGATTTACAAATTATAAATTAAATAAAAAAAACCTTCACGCAGTATTCCGCGTATACAGTAGCAGGGTAGACAGACAGAATCCAGAAAATAACTTACATGTTATGAGATTAAGGATATTAAAAAATAAAACAATTTTTACACTGTAGAAATGTTTACTTCAAATGAAACAAATATCAATAAAAGTGAATATTGCATTACCCTGGCCGTGGCAAGTTCCATCGTTAGAAACCTAACTCTCGTCGTTAAGGTTTAGAGGAGCTGTTCTAGAGAAACTGTTGGATGAAGCAAATTGAATATATCTAGCTTAGTTATATTTTGTACTAGATTTTACCTGAAGTTTTGCTTTTTTTTCAGTTTTACTCTGTATCCCGCACACTAGTGTTAAGACACTCCGTTCCTTATTTAAAATCGGAATAAAAATTTTAATAAATATTTCTTTTCCTCGAGTGGAGATTAAATCCACAATCAGCAGCGCTTACAGTGTCACTTTATGCCCGTGCGCCACGACTGGTCTCTCCTCTTTCCCGTTCTATTCGAATATAGTGTAAATTCTATAATAGCACATTTACGTGTAGATATTTTTTATTTGATTATTATATTTATTCTTTTTTTTGGCGTTTTCTCTTAAATACGTAGGGTCCTGAGCTGCAGCCCAAGAAACGCAATAGTCGGTCCACTCCTGCGTTTGTTGTGTGAATGAGTTGCATTGTATGCACTACGACGATCTAGATGAGGAACGTATGGACAAAGGTCTACAAAAAATTGCCAAAGTAGAATTCTCACTTACTTTCCTAGATAAATAGTCTATTCAACACAAATATAATCTCTAAATTGGAACTAGGAGTTCTTGAGATTAGCGTATTCATCAAACAAACTCTTAAGTATTGTAATATTAATTAGTACTGATAATAGATGAAAAAAAACTCGTTTAAGTGCATGTGATCGCCCACCGAGGCTTCCGTAGCAATTTCAGAATTGTAGTTCACATGAAGTTAACAAACTTAAATTTGCGAGCATATGCACTCATTTTATATGAAATGAAATACAAATATAAATTTGTAAAGATTTTTTTCTATGAAATACCCATAAACTTTCACTTTTCGGATTTTTTCATTTATTCATATTATAAGTTTTCACTTCGTGCCAAATTTTATAACAGTAGGTCCACGGGAAATATCCTATAGGTTTTGATAACGCGGTAAATTTCATACAAAATGCAGCAAAATTGATGAACGAAAGAAATATTTGTATCTTTTAAATGCATTGACTTAGAAGCTTGATTTGGTCTGTGCTCGCAGTCATATGACCGTAGAACTTGAATATTTTATTTTAATTTTAAATCGATACATCGACGTGATTCGAGATAAATGCCTTTGATAGACAAACAGACTAGAATCCCAATGGTAGAAATTAATTATTTCGATTTTTTGTCTCTAACAAAACAATGTGCGATGATCAATCTATTGAGAAGAAAAATCTCTTACCAGAAAGTGAACAAAGAGTATTAAGAATCAAGGATCCCCTGCTAAATGTGGATAAACTTATAGAACTAACAAAATAAGAAAGAAAAACGAAAGAAGAAAATTCAATATATTTCATATGTACATGAGGCCAGTCGTGGCGCAGCGGCACGAAGTGTGACTGTAAAACCGACTGGTTGTGGGTTCGATCGCCACTCGAGGAGATGAAATATTTACTTCGCTCGGCTAAGCGCGGCGTTGAGCTCTGCCACTCAACACGCAATGCCTCCAGAATTCGGCAGAAAGTGGGGAAGGGTGTGTCTTAACACTAGGTTCCCTCTGCCTCTCTCTCCCCCTACTGTGTGCGGGAAACAGCGTAAAGCTGATTTGATTTTTATTCATATCTACATATAATATATTTTTTTCAAAAGTTGATCAATGTTGATTATTTTTGCGTTCTGGTAAAAAGTAATATCATTTCAGAAGCTCATCTTTGCATTACAGATGCTTAATATTCATGGAAAGCAAAGTGTTTCCAATTATATTGCTATTGCCTTCACATCTATATATTGTGTACTTCTTATTTGACCTTTTAAAATATTACTTACGTATATTTCATGGTATAACTTCAAAACATAAGGTTGTAGGTTCGATTCTCACTCGTCGAAATATATTATTTGTTTCCTCACAATGTCTGGAAAATTGGGCGGTACGTGGAAAACGGAGTGCTTTAACTCTAGGTTAACTATGCCTAGCCTGCTCTATGCGGGATACAGCGTGAACCTATAAGAAAATTGGCGTCGATATAATAATAACCATTTCTTTTCCTTCCTTTCAGGTATCAAAAACTATGAGTGAGAAGTGTGGGTTTTAAAAATAATATGGAACAATTTTACAAAATAGCGGCGCTAATGTGAACAAGATGGCGGATGGTTCTGGCGGGAAGGGCGCGTTCGTGCTGCTGCTGCTGCTGCTGGAAAACACGATGTGTCAGTTGGCACGCGAGACCGAGGATCTGGGTTCGAATCTTTATATAATTAATTTAAGTAAAATATATTAATCATAACTTTAAACCACGTTCCGAAATTGAGCCAAACATATTAACAATTGAGTTGCTATTCACTTATACATATTTGTGTAAGTTACATTTTCTTATACTCTCGCAATTTATAGGGATCGCGGTAGCTCAGCGGCATAACATAACTAACTGTGAACACGACGGTTGTGGGTTGAAATTCCTCTTGGGGAAATTAATTGTTTTCATTTTCTGGATCTGGTGACGAGACGAAGCATGTCGTTGACTTTCATTCATTGTTTCAAAAGTCGAGCGGTGCGTGGAGAACACAGTGTCTTAACACTAGGTTCCTTCTACCTACCCTGCTACATGAAGGATACAACGTGAAATTAAAAAATATTTTAAATAGATATTAATGCTAATATTTCATCACTTGTTATTTCGTAAAAGTGTACAAATATATGACATATTGGTAACCAAATAAAATAATAGGTTTATTGTTAGTTTTCCTCTTTTGTTTTCTATTGTAAGACCGAAGGTCATCTATTTGATTCAGTCTTATACAAATTCTATAGAATATTTTCTTGATATATAAAAGCTAAATGTCAATAAAAGTCTTTATATTTTCGTCACTTTGATGGTCATACTAGTCGTCGCCCGTGCTTCGTATGCGTGGAATTTAAGATATAAAATCTTGCTTATCCTCGTTCCCCTAGGAATTTCAAGAAATCCTCTTCTAAAGCTCCCCTCTACTCCCTATTGCTACCTATAGCAACAATTTTCAATTCTGTAGTTTTATACATATATTCATGTACACCAGTCGTGGTGCAGGGGCACAAAGTGTGACTGTAAAACCTATTGGTTTCTGTCGCTCCCCACTCGAGGAGATGAAATATTTATGTAAATTTATATTTCTATTTCTTCGCTCTAGTGTCGAGGCGAAGCGTGGCGTTGAGTTCCGCCACTCAACACGCAATGCTTCCAAAATTCAGCGGTAAGTGGAGAATGAAGTGTTTTAACTCAAGGCTCCCTACCTACCCTGCTGTATGCGGGATACAGCGTGAAGCTGATTTATGTATAATATGTATAGAGATTTTTGTTTAGTGTCAAATCAGATTTGTGAAGTAAATTAGTATATTTTAACGATTTAAAAAAAATCTACTATATTTTTCTATTGAAGAATCAATCATGCATCTCAACACAATACAAAATTTGATAAGCGAATTGTATAGTGTTGTTAGCCAAAATATTAAATAGAAATAATACCACTATATGTAAAAATGCAATAGCCATTCAAGATCAACTACTCACAGACCATAATGTCCTTTTAGTTATACTATATACTATACTAGCGGCTCGCCCACGGCTTCGCCCGCTTAAAATACATGATTATTGATTTAATAAGCAGAATTGATTGACAACTATAATGACTTCTAATATGATTTTTTTACGACATTATCGTCAAAGAATTTTTGATTGTTTTAAATAAAAAATACGACCATTGTTGATATTTGATATTTATAAAATATACATAAAGCTTATTATTTATTACACGTATATATTTTTGTAACTTTATGTTCTTTTTACCTATATAATATACTCTGTTAAATGTGCTGATGTCAGTGAATAATTTAATTTACTCATTCAGAAACAGCCTTAAATGTTAAATTATTGATTTGAAGGATTCATAATATTCTTTGTAAAATAACTGTAATAATTGCATATTGACTCCTGTACAGAGGCCGGTCGTGGCGCAGCGGCACGAGGTGTGACTGCAAAACCGACCGGTTGTGGGTTCGATACCCACTCGAGGAGATGAAATATTTACTTAAATTTATATTTCCATTTCTTCGCT
>JAAIXJ010000593.1:71002-157357 GCA_013403705.1 Heliconius hermathena | reverse complement strand
GTGACATCCTCGCTAGTACCTGCCATTCTGTGTACCTCTTCATTGCGGATTCGATCAGCTAAGCTGACTCCGCATATCCTACGAAGAGATCGCATCTCCACAGCATTCATCTTTCTTTCATTCTTCTTCTGTAATACCCACGTTTCGCTGCCGTATAACAGAGTCGGTACCAAAACTGCATTGTGTACGGCCAAACGCGCAGCTGTGCTGACGTTTCGCCGTCTCATCAATGCAGCTAAGGCTCCATTAACCCTGTTACCGGCAGCAATACGCCTTTCCACATCCATCTCGTATCTTCCATCTCTACTGAACATACTTCCCAAGTATTCACTTCATTCACTTGTTCTAATTTATACGCTTGTCACAAAACCAATATGCAACGTTTTCGAATGTGTAGAAAATAAAAAAAATAACTTATAACGTTTTTTTTTGCGTAGAGAAATCTTTATAACCGTCGAAACGCAGTGGAATATCGTTTATAAAATCGACGGTTGTGGATTGGCTCTGGTCATAAGACTAAGCGTTAGCGTTAAGTTTTGATACTAAACCCTAAAAAAATGCAGGCTCCGTGGTGATCGGAGTGTTTTAACACTAACTTCTCGATACATACTCTTCTATGTGCAGTATACAATAATCTTACCAATATTATAAATGTGAAAGTTTATGAGGATGGATGTTTATCCCACTACCGCAAAATCTACTGAACGGATTTAGATGAAGCTTTTCAGTTACATAGCTTATATACCATAATATATAAGTAAAAATTTAAGCCAAGATTTTGATAATTTTATCGTAAAAAAATAAGTTACAATATAATCACAACTTTAAACTGGCAAAGCCTCATTTAGGTCGTAAATAATAAAAAGGAAAGATATTTTACAAACCTCGTGTAGAAGTATTCAATCAGGTCATATTATATAGCCAATATAGCTTTTTAATATGAGAACTTTTATTAAAAGCTTAAAGTTGTTTATTGTAGTGTACTGTACCTAATTGGGTTCACCATTGCATCCGTTGAAGAAATGCTGGTAAGGAAATACATTGAATGCTAATAACCTAGAATGTTCAATAGTAAAAAGCTAACGTACTCGTATATATATAATTTTTAATATATGTTATACAAGTTATGGTTATTTGGGCGGAACGGAGTGTTCTAACACTAGGTTCTTAGGTTCTCTCTGACTACGCTTCTATTGCGGGATACAACGTGTAGTTTATAAAAATAAATTTGTCACTTACACGTAATTTAGGTGACAGTAGAATAATATGATAACATCAAGCTGGTCTGATGGACTGGAGCCAAGACCTGAATAGTAGATTTTAATTAATAGCTTTGAGGACACTCTAAAGCACTTTGTGTAGGAAACCTTTTTTAGTTTTTTTACTAAGCAAAATTGTATTTAAAGTTTATATTACATAAACTTTGTAATTTTTTTTGTTTTTAGGGTTCCGTACCTTAGAAGGAAATACGGAACCCTTTATAGGATCACTTTGTTGTCTGTCTCTCCGTTTGTCAAGACCATATATATCTGGATAGTGTGTGTGTCTCGTGTTTGTGGAAGTATAAAGCTGAAATTAGTCAAAAAATTAGGTCTATAGTCCCTTGCAGCACAAAACAACATTCTTTTAAGTCAACGCAAATAAAAGATTCGATAAACATTTATACATAGTTTTTGCAGTGATTTGTATGAAATTCTATTATTTTCAAAACTTATACGGTACTTCCCGTGGACCTATAATTATAAATTTGCCGTAAAGTGAGAATTTGCAGTACAAATATTGATAAAAAACAACAAAATTTAAATTTATATTTATATTATAGATAAACACCACTACATACTTTACCATTACATTACAAGTTGTATTTCCCGAAATACAAAGAAAACAATCCTGAAATTCATACAGAACCCTCTGTGGGCTTGTCCAACTCGGACTTGACCGGTTTTATTTGTCATTATTACTTTGTTAATTAATATTTTTCGTAATAAGTAATAATTAATATGAAAAATATTTAATAATTGAAATTAAAACCTGTGTGGTTTTAATTTTTATATTAGGTAGTTGTAAATAGAATGATGTTTTTACTTTATAATGTAGTAGCGCAGTCGGAAAGTTTTTGACTCTTTATCTAAAATTGCAGTACTAGTGGAATTGAATGTAGTTATGTTCGTTAACCGTTTATAATTAAAAAAACTTATATTTTTTTGTTTTTGAAAAAGAAAAATTGAAGACCGAAGTGACTGAATCATTATTTCGTTCAATATACAGTGTGTTTTTTTCAGCACCACTTTAAATGAAACCACTGTTTTAACTACTCCATAAAAGCCTAGTACAATTCAAAAAAACCCCAAAAATGAAAAAGTGATATTTTCAAACAAAATAAATAATAAAATTATCGTTGTAAAGTAAAACGCCATTTGTCAAGAACGTCGCACGCAGGCATAAACCCATCAAAGGGAAACCGCCGCATACGTCTCATTCCAAAATCGAGTCGTAGATATTCTGTAGTAGTATGTGTTTATGTTATTGGTATCTATGCGAAACTTCGTCACACGAAATACAGGTATGGATAGACATCGTGAAATGAAAAAAATCCTACGTCTAAACTGTTGAGGTATCTTGATTAATTTCTTTAGGTATGGGCTTAAAATATTTTACCGAATACGCTGTTTCCGTAAAAGGAGCGCTGACGCTTCCACCCTGTAGATATTGATATAGATGCTGTATTAAGATTTATGTCTCAATACCATCAAATAAATATCCAAATGATACTATAATACCTGTTGAGACAAAGCCTAGTTAATCTCGCAAATAGTCAGCTAAGGAATAGTTATACTGGAGTCGTAGTCACCAAAGTTAGAGAGAAACTTAGATTGCCAGTTTCGTAACAGCTACAAAGAATCCCTTGACAATAATTATGTATATATATTATATATATGTACGTACGTATGTATGTATATATGTTTGTAAACAGACTGCTTCCCGTTTTCAACCTAAATAGAGAATATCAAGTAAATTTTGGTCTAAAAACTCTAGAGACTTCTGTCTGGACTCTTTATTTCTAATAAGTTCTTTTTTTTGTATTAATACAAATTATTTTATAGTCATTTCTATTGAATAATAAGAAATAAACTATCAATCTTAGTAATTATCTTTGGGTAGCGGAAATTTATAAAAATCTCCCTACAGAGATACTAACAACATAAATAAGTTGTAACAAGCGTATAAAAATTTCGACGCAGCTTGGCGAGAACGCATGGCTTAGTGGTCAGAGCGCCTGGTCGGTTTCCAGGAGGCACGGGTTCGAGTCCCGCTGCGTTCAAATTTTTATACGTTTTCTAAATAAGTATATATCAATATAAGTTTGTAATGATCTTTTTTAAGGAAGACCAATAAATTTTCACTATGATGATTTTTTCTACTTGATACGTTGACGTGATCTCGAGATAAATAGTCCTGACAGACGGATTACAATATGATCCTAAAGAGTCTCTATTTTTAACATTTGAGGTACGGAACTCTAAAATAACATGAAATATGGGATAATTCATCGTCTCGGCAAAAGCACTTTCTCGTGGCGTAAAAAAAGAAAGTCTGAGGTAGAATCTCCGACTATACCTTAAGAGATATAAATATTATGCCTAAAAAAGGTTAAGGAAGCACTTTCTGATTTCTGAAAATGTAAGATCTCGAAAGTCTGATCTCTTTCGACTTTGAACGAAAATGGAGGTTCTCCATCGAAGGAAATTTCGGAAATATTTCTGGAAAGCGAATTATAAAGAGAAGCAGCATGCCAATAGTGATCATAAACTCCACGCAATTGTAGGTGCAGAGGAAACTAGTAATAGTCTTACAATTTTTTTTTGTCCTTCGCTTTTTGTGAGATTTGAATTCTCGAGGCGTTATGTGTTAAGTGGCGGAATCCAACGCTATCCCTGTTACCAGATGGAGGAAATGAAAATGTTAAATATTTCTTTTCGTCGAGTGGGAATCAAACCTACAACGTCGCGTCACGTCGTTCATAGTCGCAATTTTCACCGTGACGGCTTCAATTTTCCCTATTCAATGCATAACAAATGAGCATGGAAAACGGAGAAGGTAGTGTTTTGCCTTAAGTTCGCCGCCTGCCCTGCTTTACAGGATAAAATGTAAAACTATGATATGTTTTATAAATAAATATTGTTCTGAGTCGGATTCCAACCTAAATCCCTTTACATTCCATCCTCGCTTACATTTATATATCGCATTTTTACTAGAAAAAAAAAATATTTCCATACATTTTTTCCATTGTCTTTAACCACAATTCTCTATACATTTTACGTGTATAAATAAATTAATTTCATCGAAAACACGTTGAGCACTCCGAAGTGAACACCAGCTTTGTCGTGTACAAAAGCTGCATACGTAAATCTTTTACAAGCATTTTCATATCAGATAATCCAGTAAATATGGAATATTTATGTACGCCATTGTGACGCAGTGTTGGGCTGGAATGAACACGTGATGTGGGTTTGAATCGCGAGGTGTCAATTTTTAAATTTATATATTATATAAATTTTGCGATAGGAAGGTCTATAGGTTGAGGGTTAGATTATCAGTCGAGGAAATGATTAATTTAATATTTTCATTTTTCACAATAATGTGCGGCGTTGACTTCCGCCACTCAACACACAATGACTCCAGAACTTGGGGAATGGAAGTGTCTTTATGGAAATTATTATTGTAACACTAGATTCCCAGGCTCTCTCTGCATTCCCTGCTATGTGGGGGATGCAGCGTGGGGCCGTGTCGACCCAGCAACACGACGGTTGACTCTTTTGAGGCAATGAATAATTTAGTTTAGCAGCGTTGAATTACGCCGCTCATTACGCGATGCCAAACTATTAATGATGTCCGAACTGTTGGGTGGAATGGGGGACGGTCCTTGACCTGACCCTGTCTGTCTTCTGGGAAACAGCGTGAAATTGCTTTTTTTATGATCCTCCTCTTACTTTTATGGAAAAATATATGTAAATATGTCACATAAAGTATTACATTAATAACATCTTATATTTTAAATACATTATACAATATATTAAGAGATATAACTGTTGAAAATTATAATAATATTTTTAATAAGTTGTGTCTGTACGTGGAAATGTATTAGTATTTTATGTACTATGACACCATTCTAATAGGGTTGCTACATTTTACAACTTTTTTTTATAAAACATCTCTGACCTTTTCATTTAAGCCGAAGACTTGTAAACTGTAGTAAAAACATTAATAACTTAAATGTGCATTTTTGTCAGAGTAAGAAAATGAAAATTATGCGACGCTACAAGCGATGGTTTTGGATTCGATTCCCAAATTAAGAAATATTTCATATTTTCATTTATTCACTCTGGTGACGCAAAGTGCGGCGTTGAGTTCCGCACTTCAACATACAATACCTCAAGAATTTGGCGGATAATGGCGAACTGAAATCTTAATGGGAACGAAGTATATTAACATTAGATTCCCAGGTTCCCAGATTCCCATTCCCATTCCTTTACCTATCCTATTACTTGAAGGCTACACCTTGAAACTAAAAAAAATACGCATCAACCCTATTTAAATTTAAAAAGCCTTTCTTATCACCAAGACGAAAGTGTGAAATTAAAACAAAATATCCCAGGATTGAGGTTAACTGAACATTACGCGGTTTAGATTGTATATACGGATGCACCTTAACGCCTTATTGGATGCTGTATCTTGAGCTTCATCTGCACTTTGGAGATTGTGGGAGATTTTTGTATGAAAATCATATTGGATATAACCAAGGTGTATATATATAATCTTAAAATGTTAGTTTTCTTTGTATATTATAGTAAAATCGTTGACGGCACGAGCTGGTGACTGTAATGCGACGGTTGTTGGTTCGATCCCATTCAAGGGAATTAATGATTATTTAATAATGTTTTCATTTATTTGCTCTGGTAGCAAGGCAATGCAAAAATTTTGTAAAATTTGGCGAAATTTGGGGAACGAAATATCTTAATACTTCTTCCTTTTGTTTAACCCGCTATATGCGGGATACAGCGAAAAGCTAAAAAAAAAAGAAATATTTATTTTGTAGCTTCACGCTGTATCCTAACCTGGGAACTTAAGACACTTCGTTCGGTACAACTTAATGTTTCAAAGGTTGTCTGGTAAAGATTGCTTAAAGCAATAAGATCGCCTTTGCATACGTGTTTTTTTTCTTTTGTTTATTTCTTGTTCGTTTTATATATTTCTTTGTTTTATGTGTGTAATAAAGTTTATTCTATTCTATTCGTTTCCCATTGAGACACCTCCGCGCCCACATTTCGTCAAATTATTTGCGGCATTACGTGTTGAGTAGCGGAACTCTACGCCGAAATTTGTCTCGTTACCAGAGGGAGAAAATGAAAATATTTAATATTTCATTTCCTTGAATGGAAATCAAACACACACACAATCGTGGCGATTACAGTTCAACATTTGTTCTAATGCGCCACGATGACCTCAATGTATAAAGTGGTATTTTAATGTTTTTCTATTTGTGACTGAGACAACTTATAGTCTTCGACGCTTTGCATTGCCAGAGTAAGATAATGGAAGTAATTCGTTTCCCCGAGCGAGCATCGAACTTGCAACTATAGTTTTATTTATCAGTTTACTTTTTGTATGATCATAATGGATATAAGGAAAATTAAATGAAACTGAAACGAAAATCATATTGAAAGGAACGTGAGCTTTAAACGTAAGCTTTCTTTATATGTTATTGTGTTAAATCTTTATTTATGATCGTGGCAATAATATTGAAACTGTTTAAAAATAATCTTAAACTGAGTTCAGAAAAAAAGAAAGTGTGTGGAATGGGATGTTTTGGAAAGAAATAGTATTTGCATATGGTGATATATAGAAGTTATTTATTTTTTAGAATATTATTATGAGATTGTAAATAAGAAGGAGGCGTTGAGTTCCGCCACTCAACTGAACTGAACGAATCAACTCGCAATTCCTTCAGAATTTGATGGAAAATAGGGAAATGTCTTAATGTGAACGGAGTGTCTTAACACTAGGCTCTCTCTGCCTTTCTTCCTAACGTTCTTTAAATTTTAATATAATCATCCCCCCGAGTGTTTATCGAATCGACAACTATCTCGTTTACAGTTAGACAACTCTTCCACTGCACTGCAATGGCTTCATTAACTATTTTATACTTAACAATTTCCAATTTTTGTAATTATTACATTTATTAAATAAAACCACGTTGGATGGTTCCGTGGTTACGCGTTGAGGCAGTATATTTATACCAACTGGCTAGAGGCAATCTATTTTGTATAAAAAATATTAAGTTTGAAATGTATGTACGTAGATTAAAAAAGTAAAATGTAGTGTTTTTTTAAATATAAATTTAAGTTATTCGTTTATTTAAGTTATTTGAATTAATAAACTTAAAATTTATTTTATTTATAATAGTTAAATATTAACTACTGATTATAAATAATTTCTTATCAATTATGTTATACTTCTTAAATCTTGCGCTCTTAAAGTGCGAATTTCTCAATCTTTTCCTAGATTTTTTTAAATCTTCTTTACTTATGCATTGCTATGCAGATGATAGCACAGTGGACTCTGTTTACTCAGACCGCGCAAGTCTTTCTCGGAAAAACGTCGACCAGTGCCGAAATAAACTTGTGTCTTTAGTTGAAGCATCCCACGGGAATATTTTCCCACAGGGTAAAAGGAACTTGATTCAATTCAACTTCCCGAAGACACAAATTTGAGCGTAAACCACTAAAAAAACCCCATTTGTCTATCGTCAGTCTTCCAAAATACTTCCCTTATAGCCGCGCCCAGTATCAGTATATTAGGCCTTAGCATTTCGAATGACTGCCAGTATCGCGGTGATATGGAAAGCAAAGTCAAGTTGTCCTCAAAGAAACTGGGGTTCATCAACAGAGCGAGACAGTTCTTCACGTCAAAACACTGATTGGCCCTGGATAGGGCCCAGGTACGGCCTCTTATGGAGTACTGGTCCCATCTCTGGGCTGGTGCACCCCAGTATCAGCTTGACCCATTTGATCGCATACAACGTAGAGCACTTCGAATCGTTTGGGACCCAATGAATTGTGAAAGGCTTGACACTTTGACTTTGTATAGAGACGTCCTCGCTATGCGTTCTTTGCCATTTGTCAAAGCAGCAGTGATCACATGCCACCAGGAGATCCAGATCCAGAGGAGTTTTGTCTTTTTAAATAAAAAACTTAAACTAAACTAGTGTTAAGACACTCTGTTTTCCATTAAAAAACTTCCGTTACCTCACTTTCCTTAGAATTTTTGAGGCAGTGCATGTTGAGTGGCGGAAACTCGTTTTGCCTGTTTACCAGAGAGAAGAAATGAAAATATTAAACATTTAATTCCTCCGGGTGGTAATGGAGCCGACGACCGTCGCGCTTACAGTTACACGTCTGTGCCATTGCGCTCTTGATGGCCTCATATAGAATATCTCTATCGCAAATAAGATAATCAATCATAGACACCAATAGCCGTAAATCTATTTATACGATTCTTGATTTATTGCAATGTAGGTACGCCACGGGCTTAATCTATTTTAACGTAGTTTTAATAATATATAATATATAGTTCTGTAAACATTCAATATATTATAACAAACAAAAGACATTCTTTTTTCTGAATAACAGCATACGTAGAGAGAGAGAGAGAGAGAGAGAGAGGGAGATTTAAAGTCAAAACCCTCCCTTCTCCACTTTCCACCGAAATTTTAGAGGCAATGGGTGATGAATGGCGGAACGAATCTTGTTCAGAGCACGAGCTACAAAACCACGAGCGAACCATTAAAAATATGAACATTTTAAAATATTAAAAGTGATGAAATAAGCTTTTTTATTAGATAAACTTAAAATCTGAGTGCACTTTGAAGCTCAATTTCAAACTTGACATAATCAACTTTTAAAGTAGTTTAATTTCAAAAATCCTAAATCGACGGAATTAATCTAATGTTGGAGTTGCATCAAGGAAATTTCAATCAAGCCGTTTTATATAAGGACGTGTATACACTTTAAATATATGAGGATAGTCGTGGCGCAGGTTGTAACAGTATGTACCTTGAGTATAAGTTAAAAATAAATAAATAAATAAAATAAAATATGCATGGCAATATACATAAATAACAAAGTTAATTATGAATAATATAAACTATATATTTTTAATAAAATATTAATCGAGACGAGTTCGTGTATTGTCGTCCCGAGTGTCGCGACCGTCGTTCTGTCTATATAGGTGGTGGTGATGCTGGAAGGCAGCGGTCGAGTCGAACTCTTAAGTACTACGGTACTAATAAATATGATGCACATAAAGACTCGTACCAAATATATTATAAATATAATAAAATAATTCGAAGCCTATGATGGCACGATCTTTTAGGATCGAATTTCTTATAAAGGCAATATATGTGTAGGGGCGACACATATTGTGGATCCAAGTGATCTTTGACCAATGTTATGAAATTGAATGTTGCTTGACGTCGCGAAAGCTGACGTGATGGGCTTATGCGAACTGTTATAGCGACATTAACTATGTCGTGGCTGATGCCGTCTCACAGTACGCTCGCGATACGTAAGCTATGCTTGTATGGCGTTGGTCATTGACATATTTTATACCACGTCTATGACTTGGTATACGATTAGTAGGTGTGTGATGCTATTTCATGTCCCAGCTCCGGTGTATGTAGTAGTGTCCGCCTGTCTCATACGGGTGTGTGGTGCTATTTTATGTCCTGGAACTCTGGTGTATGTAGTAGTGTCCGCCTACGGTTCGAGACACGACTGTGGGGTGTGTGCCGTGCGTTTATTTAACATATCGGCCGCCTAGCGGTAGTGCGTTCGTTCCAACGACTTATATTGATCTCACAAATCAATCAACATCACGAATCACTATTCTAATACAATCTTAATATAAACAAGCGTAACAAGTACCTTCGGAAAGATCACACACAAACGTCCCGGAGGGTTCAACGATGACTGTAAAGCCACGGTCTGGTCGGAACTCACGGTGTAGGGGCGGGGAGGGGCCCGTACTCTTTCTTCCTTTTATTATAACTAGTTCGCAGTTATAGTGGAGAGGAAGATAGGACGCGCTCTTGGCTTATCTTCGGACGAGCTTCGAGTTATGACAATGTCATATTGTCGAGTTTCCAGTTATCTAAATAACTGACACAAGAACAACTTCTGATGGCAAATATCTTATTAAAGCGATACCTTCTAATGGCATAATATAAAGTTCTTAATACTGTTACCTCTGAATCTCTAAAAGATTTTGGGTTCTTCACGATCACAACTATAAACGATTCTAACCACTAGACACATCACGAGCCAAGGCATTATTATATTAAATAATATATTCAAAGGTGTTTGAGATATCAGTTACAAGGTGCATATACGTGGGACTGTAAACGTGATTAGTTGTGGGTTCGATTCCCACTAGAGAAAATGATATATGTACATACTTAATATGTTCGTTTCCTGGCTCTGGTAACGAGGCAAAGCGCGGTGGTGAGTTTCACCACTCAACACGGAATGCCTTCAGAATTCGGTGGAAAGTGAGAAATGGAAATGTTCTGATGGGCAGTTTAAATATTTTTTTTTTATTTTGTTATAGACACCATCCATCAGCCTTTCAAAGCCCACTACTGTACCTATGTACAGCAGTGGACTTTCAAGCAGTTTTCAATAATTTTTAAACAGTTTTTGCAATGTACAAGAGAGGCCTTTGCTCTCCTAATACTCGTTACTCCGTCCGGACCTGCGCCTTTTGAATTCAGCGGATTTCCGCTGTCTTTCTTAGGTCGTCGGTCCACTTAGTTGGGGGGCGGCCTGTACTCCTTTTGCCGAGACGTGGTCGGTCCTATTGACATTATGGCCTGCCCATTGTCACTTCAGCTTACAGATTTTGAGAGCTATGTTGGTAACCTGCGTTCGTCTACGGATTTCATCGTTTCGAATTCTGTCGCGTAGAGAAATACCAACAATAGCTCTCTCTATCGCTTGCTTAGTGACTTTGAGCTTGTGGATAATGCTTGCGGTGAAGGACCACGTCTCAGCGCCATAGGTCAACACTGGCAACACACGCTGGTTGAAAATTTTTGCAAACGCTGCCCAGCTGAATGGGATTCTACGAGCGATCTCTCTCTGAAAGCTGGACTTACTCATTCGGATCACTTGTCCCAGGTAGATACTCATCAACAACTTCCAGAGGTACGCCTTCAACGATCGGCTTGGGTGTAACATGGATGTTAGACATGATCTTTGTCTTGTTCATGTTCATCTTAAGACCCACCCGTTGTGAGGCGCTATTCAGGTCCCCTACCATAGCACTGAGTTCCTCCAGGGAGTCTGCGAAGATTACTACGTCATCGGCAAATCGAAGTGTTAGATGTTCGCCGTTGATGTTAATACCACACCGGTTCTACTCCATCAACTTAAACACTTCTTCCAGTGCAGCATTAAACAGTTTCGAGTATATTACATCCCCTTGTCGCACTGCGCGCTGCAGAAGAATAGTCTTCTTTATAACCTACCGCAGTGTATGTATGTGGTCCATGGTACTGTAGCCTTTTCGGGAACCGGCTTGTTCGGGAGGCTGGAAGTTGTCTAGCCTGCGCGCAATACGATTAGTAAGAACCTTTAAAAAGCTTATAGATGTGGCTCAGCGCAATAGGTCTGTAGTTCTTCAATAGAGCTCTATCACCCTTTTTGAAGAACAACACCACCACGCTCCTGCTCCACTCTTCCGGAACAGTTCCGCTACTGATGACGGTATCCAAATATTTTTTGTAGCGCCACTAGTAGGAGTTTCCCTCCAGTTTTTAGTAGCTCTGTTGTGATAAAGGAACCTACAAATCTTGTTTTAAGACACTTCATTCTCATTAAGCCACTTTCGATTCTTACATGAAGAAATAAAATATTTGCATTTTTTCGCTCTGGTAAGGATACAAAGCGGGGCGTTGAGTTCCGCCACTCAACACGCAATGCTTCCAAAATTCGGTCGTAAGCGGGGATCGGAAGTGTCTTAATAACAACGGAGTGTTTTAACACTAGATTTCCATATCCCTTCTGCCGAGCCTGCTATTTGCGGAATATAGTACTGTACGTAAAAGTACATAATATGTATAATATAATACCAAAAATATATATAAATAGTAACTGCTCGTATGTGCAAGAAGCTTAAATTTTAATCCAAGCCAGCGCCGTCGGTCTCGCCGCAACATATTTTATTTGATTCCCTCCTTCTCCACTTTTCTAATCAGAAAATGTGAAATATTCCTTAGAAAAATCCCACCGACCACTTACCGACTAATTCTGCATTTTAATATGGAACTTGAAATTATCTCTTGGAAGCAATCTTTGTGAAATATTACAAAATAAATAAATGTACGTGACTTATAACGTTAATGCAGTGTGGTGTAACTACATAGTTGGCAAGTTGTTGTTTTGGCTATGAATAGTGTAGGTTCAATTTGTGGTGATGTTTCAGAGTATTTTTTACTTGTTTTTTTTTACTGTTACGTTGTATTCCCGCACATCTATAGGCTAGCCCGAAGAAACTTAGAGCTAAGACACTTCGTTACCGACAAACCGACCAATTTTCAAGACACTGTGGCGTGAATTAACGCAGCGCCTTGTCTTGTTACCAAAGCGAAGCAATTAAAATAATTCATTGTCTCAATTGAAGTGAACCTACAACCGTTGCGTTTGCAGTCAGGCCCCCACTGAGCCACGACGGCTTTTAGCTAATGGCACACAATAGAAGTAACAACTGTATGGAAATTTGGCTGTCGTAAAACTTAATTAGCGAGCTTGGAAGGCTAATCTAAGACGTTAAAACAGCGAATCCAAGACCCGCGGGGAAAAAGTAATATTATTATATAAAAAATTCAAATATATTTTCATTCTTACAACATCCTGTATGTTTGTATATTTTGAAGCCATCGCCGGCGACACTGCGATCGCGACTGTTGGAGGTTCAATTCCCACTCTGGGACTCTTTCTCGCTCTGGTTGTCATTTATTTCCGCCAGTCAACTTTAGAATTTGAAAAAATATTATATTAATAGGTACACTGTGTCCTGCATATAGCTATTCCCCGCGCACTACTTAATTTTCGAGACATAGCGTGTTGAGTGACGCAACTAAATGCCGCGTTGTGTTTTATTTCCAAATAAGATAAAGAACGGCGTTTAGAAGAGTGATGTAATAAAAATAACTCATTCTCCTGAGCGAGAACTGAACCCTGCTTGAATCAGACGCTGCGCCTCTTAGCCATGACGGTCTTTAATAATTATTTTTTTTTATTATTTAATCATTATCATCTACGAAGGCGGTTCTTAAATATAAGCTTCAAGTTTCATAATTCAATCTCGCTGTTAGAAGTTATCTATCTTGTAATACTTTGAAATCATATAACTTCATTTATACAAAACTATACTATTACTAAATAATTCACTCCATTGTAAAGTAGTTAAGAGGTAAAAGAAACTGATAATATTATAATATGATAAGTTATACAGAGGCCTTTCCTTTGTCCTTTAGGGTTCCATACCTTTTAAGGAAAAAAGAAACAATCATAAGATCACTTTGTTAACTTGTCCGTTTATCTCTCTATCTGTCTGTCTGTCAAGAGCCTTTATCTCAGAAACGCTTGAAGATATCGAGTTAAAATTAAAACTCAGATCTACGGGCCCATGATTGGTCCTCAAAAAACGTATTTCCACACTAAGAATGGAATCAAAATTAATAGGGTACTTCCGGTTGACCTAGGATTTGGTCTACCTACTGTTATATTAAAAAAAACTAAAAAAAAACCAGCTTAACGGGACACAGATCCCGCACATAGCAAAGAAGGCAGAAGGAACCTAGTGTTAAGACACTACATTTCCTATTTTCCGCCAAAATTAGGATGAATTGCGTGTAGACTGGCGGAACTGAACCAATGCAAAAACCCGGCGTTTAGTTTCGCCACTCAACACGCAATCCCTTGAAAAAATCAGCGGCGGAGGCGAACGCAGTGTCCTAAAATTACATTCCACTGGCTACCCTGCTGTATGCGGGATACACCGTAAAGCTGATTTGATTATAAACAGTCAGTTATAATATAATAATATAATTGAAACCTATAACATAAATCACTGCCAATATCCCAACCACTGTACCATAGCGGAAACGGTTTGTGCGTAACTTATGTAAATTTTAACGTCCCTCTTCCACAACAATCGAGTAAAGTTAAAATGAAAGTGGGTGGCGTATAAATAACACGAATTAATAAAGAAACGCGTCGAACGTAAAAATTGTTTACACCCGTTGCTCTATAACGGGACTAAATTATTATATAAATCTGAAGGCTTTGAAATCTGAAATTATACAAAACTCCAACGAACTGAGTGTAACTGAATCCTTTGGGTAGTTAGCTTTTTAAAAGTATTGATGTTTCGATTTTTTTTCTGGAAACGAAAATCTAATGTTTAATATTTCATTAATTGGTTAATAATAATTTCGTTCCTCATTTTCTTCCGAATTCCGGAAGCAACACGCAACACGCAATGTGATAAATGTTGGAACTGAACGCCGCACTTCCTCAACAACAGAGCGATGAAATTAAAATATAAAATATTTAATTTCCTCGCGCAGAAATCGAACCACAACCTATTGCATTTAAAGTCTCACGCTTGTGCCTCCACACCACGACGAGCTACGTCGAAAAGTATTGATATTATGATTTTTTTTCTGGAAACGAAAATAACGATATTTAATTAATCTAATTATAACAAAAGCTATTATTTAATCATTTAAATAACTTAAAACACGTTTTATTCAACAGAACACATTAATAAGACAAATTAATGAGCACAAACTTACTTATTTTGTCTACTAGGTAATCCGAGGTTCCATCGAGCATCTTCCGATTCCGTCATTAGACCAGCTCGATGGTACCACAATATTGTATTGTCATCTAATCTACACATAATTGCCTAATCTACAAATAAATGAAACTTCCATGATGATACAACAATTAAGAGTGTGTGTGATTCAGATTCTTAGATTCTATTACATTAAAAAAAAAATTAAATCAGTTTCACGCTGTATTCCGTACACAGCAGGGGAGGCAGAGGGAACCTAGTGTTAAGACACTCCGTTCCCCACTTTCCGCCGAATTCTGGAGGCATTGCGTGCTGAGTGGCAGAACTCAAGGCCGCGCTTTGCCTCGACACCAGAGCGAAGAAATGAAAATATAAATGTAAATAAATATTTCACTTCCTCGAGTGGGGATCGAACCCATGACCAGTCAATTTTACAGTCACACTTTGTGCCTCTGCGCCACGACCGGCCTCATATTACATATGTACGTAGTTATCAGCTTGACTTACATTGTTCAGATTCTGGTTCTTCCTGGTGCTTCCAGATTAGACGATATCAATAATACCATATTATTATGTTACCACCTAATCTACGTAGCTAACCAATTTAATGATATTAGATGACTATAAATAGGTCAAATTAAGTTTCTTAAATTTTATTACATAGTAGCACCTTATCCTTACATGTACTTTTTTTAGTTTCAAGCTATATCTCGCACTTAGCAGCGCAGGTAGAGGGGACTTAGAAACCTAGTGTTAAGATACTCCGTTCCCGCTAAGTAACATCCGTTCCTCGCTGTCCGTCGCGTTCTGGAGGCATTGGGTGCTCGTTACCAGACCGAGAAAATGAAAATATATAATNATTATATTCACACCCTTCTTTCAGAGTGGTGACCAATGCCTGCAACTCGCATTCTGATGATGCAATAAGCACTGCATCATCTGCGTACAGCAGGCAATTCACATTCAGGTCACCTACTTTCACTCCCATATCACTTTGTTTGACTCATAGGAGCATTTATAGATAATAAAATCCAAGATAATTACTTTTAGATCTTTTATCCGCTTGTCGGTTTGTCTGCTTGTCTGTGTTTGTACATGCTAATCTTAGAAACGGCTTAACCGATTTTAATGCAGCTTTATTATTGTGTTATAACAAACTTCCCTTAACATGTATGTATAGTATTTGTGTTATCTCATTCAGGTTCATAAACATAAAAGTTAAAACTAAATGTTCTACTACATTGCTGTAAAATAACTGTATTATTAATTGGCTGAAATCTTAGATTTTAATATATCAGATATCTATCCGTCAAAATGATAATGCTTAGTACGCGAAATCAATCTAAATTAGTAAAAAAAATAATTGTGCAGTTCAAGCGGGCGAAGCCGCGAGCGGGTCACTAGTTATTCATATATAATGTTTACTAACTATTCATTTAAAATCTATTCAGTCAAATGATATCTCGTTCAAAATTGATATACAAACGTAAGTCGCTATATATGGAGGCAGAGGCACACACACACAGACGAGCGAGACAGAGAGCACAGACAGATTAAGTACGGAGTGTAGAATTTCAATTCAATATTGTAAGGTCTAATAGTTGGTCATTTCACTAGCTTTGTGAATGCTTTGTGGGGCTGCTAAAGGGAAGTCCTAGGTTCGATAGAGAGCAGGTATAGGCAAAGCGACTTACGTTTAGCATAAAGTGACATTTTGTTTAATTAATGCCTATGGTAGTAGCGAATTCTAATCGTATTAGTAAAAATATATAGTTAATTACTTTGGAGCACTAAGAGAGGATTTGTTGATTTTTTTAAATTTGAAACTTGAAACAGCAGAATAACGATATATTACGTCTTCAAGTTTATGCAAGTCTATTTGTAAGCGACGACTAGTAAGTACATAAAAATTATTTTAGTATGTTAACTTCATTTGAATAAAGTCAGTCAGTCGTGGCGCAGTGGCTTAAAGTGTGACTGTAAATCAACTGGTTGTGGGTTCGATACCCACTCGAGTAGATGAAATATTTACTTAAATTTATATTTCTATTTTTTCGCTCTGGTGTCGAGGCGTTGAGTTCTGCCACTCATCACGCAATGCCTCCAGAATTCGGCAGAAAGTGGAGAACAGAGTGTCTTAACACTAGGTTCCCTCTGCCTACCCTGCTGTGTGCGGGATACAGCGTGAAGCTATAAGCCATAATAAATAACATATATTTTCTTAAGATTGTTATAAATTCCACACATTTTGGTATTTACACTTTCATTTGAGTTTGAAAATAAATAGAAAAATAGAGGAATATCCAAAAAACCTGTCAAATATATTTCAAACGGAAGTTGGCAATGATTCTGATTTAGCAGAAGCGTAAACTGATAAACGAGTCAGGCTTAGGCTGTGTGATATTTTAAAACTGAAAAATTGCACATAAAATTGAATCAATTGTTTTTTTTTGAACCAAAAAGTTGAAGGGCTATCATGGCACAGGCGTATGCATTGTAATCCCTCTCGGGGCAAAACAATATTTAATATTTTCTTTTTCTCACTCTGATAACGAAGCTCTCGAAGAATTTGGTGGAAAGTAGGGAACGGAAGAGTCTTAACACTAGGTTCCTAGGTTCCCTCTGCCTACTGTGCTATGTGCAGAATATAGTGTGTAAGTAAAATAAATGTTTTATTGTACCTTACAATCATAAAATAAATATCACATTTTTTGCTATATTGCAATGTTAAGGCACTACGTTCGTCACTTTCCGCCTAATTGTTGAGTATTGATTGGCGTAATAGGAAGGAAAAATAAATAATTTGAATATAATAATATTCCACGAGTGAAATAGAACCCGAAACCATCACGTTTTATAATCTAACGCTGTTCCACTGCGCCATCCATATCATATTATGATAAGCTCATATATTCAGATCCTCTAGAGATCCCAGAATCACATACAGTGACATACATACATATAATAGTACATAGTATAATATATATTTCATAATCTCTTTGACTTTTACCAATTCTGATTGCACGTTGCCTTTAGGACTTCGTATGAATCTTTAAAATCCCAAGAGTATCGAACAAACCGATAAATTAAACGGATTTATTCGTTGTACAGGAGGCGCTGTGTTTTTGATCTTTTTTCCCTTACTCACTTATGCTGTGCATTTGAACGTTAATACGTGGAAAAAAAGATAAGTTTCCAATTTATCTTTTTGAAATATGTTAAATACTTGAGCACGTTTATATTTTTTATGTTTTAGACTTTAATGATTCTCGGAAAATAGATAAGTAAGTAACTTTGTTCTTTTGTTCTTTTTTCAAATGTATAATAACTTCCTTCGAGCTGTATACCGGATATAGCAGGGTAGGCAGAACGAACCTAGTATTCAGATACTGCGTTCCCATTAAGACACTGCCGTTTCCCACGAAAAAAATATAATAATTAAAACGTAGTGGAACTGTTCAAGAGGTGCGGGTTCGAGTTCCATTACATTTTGATCTTTTATGCGTTTTCTAAAATATTTTACTTTTTTTAGTGTCGGGTAACAGTTTAAAAATATAAAAAAAATAATAGCTATGAGGTGATAGTGGGATAGTGAGTGTATGGAAAGATCACTATGTATCTACATTTAAGTCACTCTTGTTTCTCATTGTCATTGAGACATTGAGTATTAAAACCATCTTGACGCAATGGGCCAGCGTTTAACGTGTAGTGTGTAAACGTCATGGTTCTGAATTCGATTCCTACTCGAGAGAAAGATCATATTTAAATTATTTTTATTCTCCGCTTTAGTATAAAAAAAATATTGTAACGTGACCTTCTTTAAGAAGTTTAATATATATACAATTGAATATTAATATATACAGTTTAATCATAAATAATCTTATTACAAGCCTATTGGATAACATCATAATTAAGACAATGTCTGATCGTTATGCCGATGGTTGAGAGTTCGATCACCACAGGGACTGATGATTTTTTCTTCATTTTCCCACTCTGTCAAGACACAGTGTGGCTTTATCAGCCCATAACGCCATGTTCCGAATTCGATGGAGAAGCGGAGAACGGAGTGTCTTAAAAATAGTTTCTCTCTATTTTTTTTAAGCTTCACGCTGTTTCCTGAACGTACCAGGTTAGGCGGAGACAACCTGCGAGTTTAGTGTTAAGATACTTTTGTTCCCCTCTCTCCGCCGAATGCTGAAACCATTACGTATTGAGTGGCGGAACAGAACGCCGTGCTATATCCTTGGGCCAGAGCGAAGTAAATTATTTTTTAAAATATTTCATTTCCTCGAGTGGAAATCGAACCCACAGCCAGCCCCTGCGCTACGGTTGCCTTCGTACATAAGAAAAAAATCAAGATATAATCTTGTCAATATATTCTCAAGAGTAATACCGAATTGAAGCCGCACCCACATACAAATGAGACAGATCCAAACAAATAAAACTAGTGAAAATCAAGAAAATATTATCACTAACGTTGTAAACCACTGTAGTTCGTACCCAAGGGTCCTCCGCTTACAGAATAACATATAACCAAACGTCTTTATAGAGACGTGGCGCTTGACTCATAATCTGTTGGAAAACCCAATTTTTATTCAACACGACTGTATTTTCGAGAGCATTGTATGAATTTTTGAATCCTCCCGAGATTTGGAGGTTACTATTAGTTTATGTTTTCGACAATTTTTTTTGGGTTCCGGGGCAGTATTGCAAGAATGGATGAGGGTTCCGATTTTGTCATACAGCTACGGAACAGATTTTACAAAGTTTAGATATGTCTGTCTGTATGTCCGTCAGTATAGTATAGCTGCTTCTTTCTTATTTTTTTTAAAGTAAAAGTAAATTATTAGGACCATACGGTTGAAACTTGGTAGATAGATGTAATCTGTAAGTTCAACAATTTTTGTGCAAAAATAAAAGAAATAATAATTAAGGGGCTTATTTATATATGAAATTTATATATACAATATTTTTTAATTTCAGAAAAAAATATTTATTTTTTGACATTTGGCTCAATATATTTCTTATCTACCTTTTCCACCAAGGAATCCTCAATGAGCGCGTCCAACTCGCACTTGACCACTTTTTTCTATTTAGTTTATTTGAATTACGATTGCCATCATTGACAGTCCCTGGATAGACCTTTTCGGTATAAATCCATTTTCCATTATCAAATATTTGATCTCGCACGTTTTTTATGTGTTCGGCCCAGAATTTTGACATTTTGGGTTTATTTGTAGCTTCTGTTATTATTATTTTTCTGATTATATTCGTATAGCTTGTTGATATTAAAAGTCCGCCAAGTTCTGGAGGCTTTGCGTGTTATTATAGACCAAATACCTATTGGAAATCATTTGAGCTAGATTTTGTATAAGTGCCTTTAGAAAAAAAAACTTGATAAAGCTGGAAGTCGTGTTTCTTATTATTTTCTTACATTTTTTTCTTTTTTATCGTATAATCTCCTCCGTCTGTTCTCATTTGCGCTCAACTGGCACGTTCGGAACGCCATCAAAAAACAGAAAAGAACAGTACTTGACAAAATACAATACAAATCACATGTAAATTGCAACTTTACAATATCAAAAGCATAATTTATTGTACATATTAAAAATGCTAAATCAGCTCTACAGTAGAGTTACAAATAAGCGATTACCGCACGATTGACGGTACATTAGCGGGCGACGCTAACGATGTATCAGTTTGATACGTCACTCATATGTTTTATGCTGATTTGATGAAATAAATTATGTTTAAAATGTCATTGTAATAATTGTAGTTTAGTATAGGAAATTAAATATTTCATATTATCATTTTCTTCGCTTTGGAGTTAAGGCAAAGCGCGGCGTTGAGTTGCGCTAATAGTTAATAAGAGTTGTCTAATGCCTCTAAGATTCGGCGAAAAATAGGGAACGGAGTGTCTTAAAACTCAGCAAAAGCAAATTCAACTCAGCGGTTCCCTCAGCATACTCTAGAAAAATATAGTAAAATTAAAAATTATTTGTAATACTGTGGTTGTAAATTATATTACTTTTTCGAAGAATGCTTTTTTTTGGGTTAATCTATTTTTTTTAATTAAAAAATTCGGACCGGAATCGTTTTTAAACAATGCAAGTCTGTTCGATACAAAGTATCTTTAAAAAGGGATATGAATTGAAAGAATATAATAAAACGAATGTAATAAGTCCGAATTCTGTGATTTTACTAATAAACTTCCTAGGATTAATCGAAAGTATAATATCTTACTCCACCACCTGGCCAAACAACTCAATCTTACCTTTTTGACAATTTTAAAGTGTTTCCATACTTAGGAAAGAAATATTTTATTTAAGAAATCGTATAAAAAATATCAATGGTACCATATTGCTGCCTAAAACTTTGTTTCATGATGATTAAAAAATTAGAAATAAATGATATTATTATAAGATTCTTAAAAATCATTGTATACAACTTCTACAGTAACACACCAATAAATACGTCTTAAAGTATTAGTAGAATAGTGAAAGTTGTGGCAAAATCTACAACGTTTGGAATTTTTATAATACTATAAAAATTCCGAACATCAACACCAACTTATTACAATAAATTTATCTTAAACAAAAAAAATGGCTTACCCTCATGTCTTCTAGTACTTTATACTTAAAATGCGAGTAGGTAACAAGTGTTTCTAAGTGTCTGTGAGGTGTGTCTTCCTTCCCACATTGTTTTGTTTCCACGTTACTTACCTACTTAGGCTTACTTGGAGTAAACTTGCTCTTGCTGTTTTCTAGTTAGCTAAATTTCTGTATTTACGACTGTAAGTCTGAGAACGGACCTAAATTATGTAAGAAAATGATTATTTGATATTTTAATTATTTTGTTAATAGTTTTTAAGGCTGCTCTGGTGCTGGTGGAACAGCATCTGTTTGTTAATATGATGGTTGTGGGTTAAATTTGAGTCTCTCCATATAACTAGCAATGTATGTGTGTGAAAGTGTAGAGTCGACCCTAAACGAAAATCTTTTCTTTCGTATTTTTATTATTACGTTTTAAAATTTTGAAGAAGCAAGACTCAAACTCACGCCCCTTGATAACCATCCAACCGCTCTAATCACTAAACCATACGTTCATATCATATATGTGTTCTTGTGATTAATACTTGTAGTAAATTATGACTTAATTTAACAAGTTATGAACCTAACACGTTTCCTCTCGTCTCTACATATAAATTATATTCTCCAAGTAACAGTTAGAGTGCGAAGTATAATATTCTTTAAGACTAGCTTTTTACAGTGGCTTCTCTCTCCTCCATGGTTAAATGAAAATAAAATAAATTACCTAGTACGTTGAACTCCATAATTTAACATGAAATGTATTAAACTTAGGCAGATAATGAAAAACGAAGTGTTTTGACAATAACCTTTCCGGGATAACTTGTCATATGGGGAACTTAAAAATACTTAGACGTGAAACTTAAAAAATATTCATAATTTAGTTTTAACAGCTTGACGATTTATTTTGCATAGCAGGATAGGCAGAGGATTCCTATAGTTCAGTTACTCTGTTCTTTATATTTCCTCCTTTCCACTCATTTTTTTTTGACTTTGTGTGTTGAATGGCAAAAATATGGCCGCGTTTGAATTACTAGACTGGGGAAAACCATTATCCCGATTCGAAATCAAATCAACAACCACAATGAGCATTTACAGCCAGACGTTTCCCACTATGCCACGATGGCCTCAAATTTAGCTCCGCTTTTCAGCTTTTTGAGAGAGATCGCAATCAAGTACGTAAGTTATCATTGTGGCTATCATTATGCAGATTTCGGACGGTGCAAGGTATTCTCCACCCTTGTTTAGCTTCGCAATTTCTATTTTAATATTTTATAGCTAGGGGTTGTGGGTTTGCTAATATTTTTTGGTTTAAAGGTTCTCTTCTAGTATTACAGTTGTGGTAATTAGTTTTTGTGTATTTTTTGTATTGCTTTTTTTAGATTCACGATGTATTCCGCATATAATAGGTTGGGTAGACAGAGTGAACCCAGGACCCTTATGTAAAGATACTTGGTTCAGATAAAGATAATTTCGTTCCCCACTTTCCGCCGATTTCTAGACACATTACGTGTTGCGCAACTCAACGCCGTGCGGGAAAAAAATAAAAAGATTAAATATGTGCCTCTACTGGCCTGATATGCTTTATTCATGTTTATTATTTCTTTTTTGTTAGCTTTATATTATATGCCGTATATAGCAGGATAGCCAGAGGGAACTTTTAAGGGAATTGAAGGAATTTTTAAAGATATTGCGTATTGAGTGGCGGAACTCAACACCGACATAGAAATACAATGCAAATAATTTAAATATGAACAACATGTCACCCAAGTTGCTCCTCAAGTCAAAGATTTTCTTATCTTCTACATATTAAATAATGAAAAAAAAAATCCTTTAAAGGTTAATTGTTACGTCTGTAGAAATTACCTAAATGGCCCCAAACAAGATTTGAATTGACAACTATCATCTATCTATATTCATCGCATTAGAAGAATCTCATTCAATCTAAATCCATTTACGTAACCAAGATCCGTCCACTACACCGTTATCTCGTGTAGCTCAGCGGAGCGGTGCTATCGCTTAAAAAGACCATCCTTTGATGCTGAGTAAATGCTGAATGGTTCAGTCCTTTTTGACATTTGTGAATAGCTTATTAATATATGCGGGTTGGTGGAGGTTTATTATGTTTAGATATTATATAGTTGTGGTGCAGCGGCACAGTCATATAGTAAACGCGGCAGTTCTGGGTTGGATTCCCACTAAATATTTTTTTTAAGCTTCACATAGTATACCACAGAAAGAAGGTTAAGTAGAGAAACTTGGGAATTTGCGTGTTAAGATGTTTCGTTCCTCTCTTTCCGCTGAATTCTCAAGGCATTACGTGTTGCGTGTATTAGCGGAACTTAACACCGCGCTTGTGTCGTTACCAGAGCAAGGCAAAATATTAAAAATTTAATTTCTTCGAATGGAAAACGAATGTACTTCCTCTTGCATTTACAGTTGCTTGTGCTCCTGCACCACGACCTCCCCCATTTCTCGAATTCGGGAGAAAAGTAGGGTACAGAGTATCTTAACACAACCTACTTTGTTATGCAGGAAAATACGAGAAACTCCCTCTTATCTCTATTATCTTTTCATTATACATTTTTAATAATTGAATCCTTATCTATCCAATAGAGAACACTTGTTACCATAAATTGAAAGTCGCTGGTGCCAAAATTGATGAATTGTGTTCAATATCGCCTACAAACAATTCCGTTAAAACATTTTTCAATAAGATAAAACTAAGCATCAAATCGAAGGCGGTACTAAAAGAATCAGAATTCTGAATCTAATTCGCTAGGAAGAGGATATCTGACAGTCGGGGCGACGAGTTAATGTGGATTTAAATGTTCAAAGTCACTTTGTGATTGAAACTCTTTGTGACTATAACGTGACGGTCGTGGGTTCAACCCCCACACGGAAGAATTAATTATTATTTATTAATTCGTTTCTTCGTTCTCGCTGCAACACAAAAGCTCAGCGTTGAGTTCGGCCCCTTAACACGCCATATCGAAAAATTTGGCGGAAAGTGGAGAACGGAGTGTTTTAGCTCTAGATTTCCTCAGCCTACCCTATTTGCGGGATACATCGTGAAGCTGAATAAGAGATCTTTAAATTTGCACTTAGATCGCAAGGAGCACGGAGCAGTAACCCTAGGTACTGCTCCGTGCCAGTAATGGTTAATTCATGGAATCCTAAGTAGTTTCTGCTCCTCCAACATATTATATATTTAATACCATATGAAATATATAATATTTTCATTTCTTCGCTCTGGTAACGAACTCGCTGAGGAAAAGCACGGCGTTGAGTTCAGCCACATAATACGCAATGCTTCCAGAATTCAGTAGGTAATAAAGTTGGGAATAAAGTGGCTTAACGGGACCGGAGTGTCTTAACACTAGGTTCCCTCTGCTTACCCTGCTATGTGCGGGATGCAGCGTGAAACTAAAAAAATCATATATATGATATTTTACTTCGAACACTTATATTACGAAAATACGTGGTCGCCAATATAAATAAATAATTAAAAATAAATCATCACAACGTAAGTTCGTATGTTTTATCAACGACCACCAGATTCGTATTCACTGACCAATGTTATTATATTTTGTAATAACAATAAAAATCAATATGGCTGGCGGCTTCGCTCTGTGGGGACGTTCGTGTATTGAAATTTTAGTTAATATAAATATTGTACTCTGTTGAGGTCGTGCAGGAAATGTGAGAAGACCATTAATATGTACAGTTATAATACTAGTAGAATATCTATTTAAAGCTAAAATAGATAAAAAAAATATTATTCAGATTTTATATTTATTCTAAAATTTTTAAAATAGCGCAGGTAAATAAAGTAGCGCAGGGGCACAACGTGTGACTGTAAACGCGACAGGTTATAAGTTCGATTCCATTTCGAGGAAATTAAATTCAAGCGAAGCGTGGCGTTGAGTTCCGATAATCTGAAGGCATTGTCAGAATTCGGCGGAAAATGGGAAACAGAGTGTCTTAACACTGGGTTCTGTCCTGCTGTGTGCGGGATACAGAGTGACGCTAGTAAAAAAAATAATCAAGCAGATGAGTTTGTTTTGTTAAAATCGCTGGATCCACTGGCTCAAATTAATACATTATTTTTGTGTTGGAAAGTCAATTTATCAAGGAAAGTTACGCGTGGGGAAAACGGAGTGTCTTAACACTGGGTTGCGAGAGAATGGGTCAGTGTCAAGTAAAAAAATAAGCACTAGTTTCCTTCTTACTCTGCTATATGCGGGATACAGCGTGAAGCTATCACAATAAAGAATCCTAAACTAATCTCAAGTTCTAAAACTGAAAAGCTATAAACATTTCAAAGCAAAAGCAATTTGAATTTAAAGTGAAACTAATTCTAAAACCTTTGATAGTTGAAAATTGGAAATAAAACCGCCTTTTAACCAATTTGTTACAAATGCCTATTTGCTATTTTGCTGACTCGTGATCTAATAGAGACGGCTATCGGTATTTTAGTCTAGGGGATGGTGGCTTCATTTTGTGTTTATAATTTTTTTGACTGTAAACGGGATGGTTTTATGTGCGATGAATGGCAGAATGGAATGAATTCTTTTTATTTCTTAGTAAGAAAAGTGCGGCGTTCAGTTCTGCCACTCAACAGGTAATATTTGGAAGCTACGCTGAAAGTTAAGAACTAGAAAAAGAAAGAAAAAGTGTCTTTCCTGTTCAAGAAGATAAAGCACGACTGTGAATTTCACCAACACTCAATGTCTTAAAAAAAAATATCAGAAAAAATGGGATTGTGGGCAGCGGAGTGTCTTAATACAAGGTTCCCTCTGCCTATCCTGCTATCTTGAACACACAGTTTTTGTAGCTTTTGACTTAAACTGGTAATCGCGGATTCATACCCGATTTTATCTATGGAGGACGTCTATTAAGAGGTTGATAACAGTGAATGGAGCAAGAGGTATGCAGGTAGATTTTGGCGTTTTTTGGAAACTCTCTTTAGCTATTTGGCTAGGCATAAAACGTAAAAATCTTTATGTTACCTACTTTTTGAATATCATCTTTCTCCGCCTATCAGTAACTGTAAATATTTAAACATATATAGATTTATCTAGGAGTGACGCCAGGTGCTTCCACTAGTTTTTAAATTTGCATAAAATTGGTAACTGAAAATTGGAAACTATTTAAAATTTTAATGACATTACATTATTAATGGATATAATACGATTTAATTTGCGAAAACTGTACATGAAGTGACGTTACAGACGCGTTGTTCAATTTTGTAGAGGCCTTTCGTGTGAAGTAGCAATATAGAATAATATATTTTATTTGCTTGTGAAGCAAATCCCACCTATGTAAGTGTATTCCACCTATAGAAGAGTAAGCAGAGAGCCCAGTGTCAAAACACTCCGTTATCCACAATTCCCTCTATTATGTCCACTTTTTCGAGATACTGCGTGTTGAGTAGTTGGGAGTCATTCACAATCACGTATTGTTTTTTGAGCGGAAATCGAACCTACAATAGTCACGTTTACGGTCACATGTTTTCCCACTGCGTCTGGATGGTCTCATATAAATAAATTATTTAGGCCTCCTATAAATATTTATTATTATTTTATTTTCTAAATAAGTATTTTTTAAAATTTTATAATTGTTAATAAAATGGAAGTTTTGTTACATTATTTAAAATGTTATTTATGTCTTATACATTTTGACGCCGTCCTGGCGCAGTGTGGGTTCGATTCTGACTTGGACAATATTGATTGACACTTACGTTTCCCACGTTTCACCGAATTCTGAACGCTTTGGGTGTTAAGTGGCGGAAGTCAATGCCGCGCTTTGTTTGTCACCAGAACGAGGAAGTGTAAGTAAAATGTAAATAAATGTTAAAATCAGGTTCCCAGGTTGCCTTTGCCTAACCTGCTACAACATTAAGTAAAATAAAAGTTAACCACAGTACCTACGGTCAGAGTTACTTATGGCATTTAAAACGAATTCTTTTCAAGCGAAACTGCGTGTAAAACTTATCAAAAAAATATAAGCAAAAGTATTTTCACGAACCCTCTATCTCTTTTTACTCTGTGTACTGATTATGGCGCATAAATTCTTATACGGGAATAATGTGTGACAGTTTTACAGTTCGCCTGCAGGTTTCGTACCGTGATTGCATTTTTATAGCATGTCGCTTATGTAATTTAGTTTTTGAAAAATATTTTAAGCTTAATATGAGAAATAATGTAAATAGTTAAAATTTCATTTTTTAGCTTCACGCTGTATCTCACCGTCGTTGAGGCTGTCGTGGCGCAGGGGCAGAATTGTGTGCACGACGGGTGTGAGTTCGATTCTTATTAGGGGGAATGAATTGTTTAATTTAAATTTCCTCGCTATGGTAACGAGGCAAAGCGCAGCATTAAGTTCCGTCATTGAAAACGCAATAAAATAAATAATCGCAGTTCCTAACGCAGTTCTCATCTATCATATAATGTGTCAAAATAGATGAAAGAAACTAAAGTAAAATAGTAAAAAACAAGCATACTTTCGCATATTACGCAAGCGTGCGTAATATGAGAAAAGTTTTGGGTTCGATTCCCACCCGATAAAATTAAACGGAAAGTGTGAATGGAAGTGTCTAAATGGGAATCGAGTACCTAAACACAAGGTTCCCAGGTTCCCGCAGCCTACCTAGCTCTATGTAGGGTTTTTTTTGTTATGGCTTCGTCCCCGTGGCTGAATGGAAGTAGCTGAGAGTTGTGTACGACACCTTCTAAGTGCCCGAGGTAACTGACGAAATGCCTCTGAATTCCAACGGAGTGCCTTAATCCTAGGTTCCCAGGTTCCATAAGTAAGTTTTTGAATATTTTTTTGCTTAGTAGGTACACATTAATTGACACATAGGTAATTTTGAAACAAAAAGAAAATAGATAGGTAATAAACATTGAAAATTCTAAAATATAAACAAAATTTATCTATAATAGACATTTAAACTTTTTAAATATTAACAAATAATATTTATTTTTTTATATATTGTAGTCTCTACATCCAGCTTATACTGTGATTCTATAAATCTTTGGGCAAAATAAAGCGCGACATTTACGTGCCGTGATTGCATCTTTATTAGACATGTTGTTACCGTACAGAGATTATTAAACTAAAATTTTAAATTATAATTCGAGTATGAAACGAAGGCCAGTGGCGCAGGGGCACAAAGTGTGACTGTAACCACGACTGGTGGTGGGTTCGATTTCTACTCGAGGAAATGAAATATTTATTTAAATTTATATTTCTGTTTATGTGCTTTGGTGTTGAGACAAAGAGCGTCGTTGAGTTCCGCCACTCAACACCCAAAACTTCCAGAATTCGGCGGAAAGTGTGTAACAGAGTGTCTTAACACTAAGTTCCCTCTGCCTACCCTGCTGTGTGCGGGATACAGCGTGAAGCTGATTTTTTTTAAAGCGCGTCTACCTTGATAATGATGTTAGTGCAGCTTTGAATTGAATTTGAGGTAAATATTTGTATTATATTTAACATTTGTACCTAACATACATTTTTTCTTAGCTTTACGTTTTTTTCTACATAGGCTAGGCTAGTTGTGGGACAGGAGTACACGCGAAAGATTGTGGGTTCGATCTTCACTTGAGGAAATGAAATATTTAATATTTTCATTTCCTCGCGACAAATGGCGTGATGAAAGAGGGGAACGGAAATCTCTTATTGGGGACGAAGTATCCTAATACTAGGTTTCCAGGTTCTTTGAGGTGTACGGGATACAGAGTGAAGCAAGAAAAAGTAGACTAGGCTGAGTGCCTCTAGGGTCAAACTAACCGTTTTAATATTAAATTACTATAACAATGGTTAAAATAAAGATATAAAATAATGTAATGTGCTGAATATGCTAGCTCACACAGATCTTTATCTATATACAATTTATGAATAGACGGCGTTGAGTTCCGCCACACAGCACGTGATATTTCCAAAATTGGTCCGGTAATGGCGCGCAAATAACTTAATGTTCTAAGGTCGATGGGCAAAGTTATGGAAAAATAAATCTTTAATTTACTTTAACTTAAAATAAACCTTTTTATATCGACATTGATGAAAAGTTTGTAAATTTAAAACAGGAGTTACAGGTTCAAATCCGTCGCCGTTTTTAAAAAGCTCCATGCAGTACTTAAAAGTTAAATTGAAAAGCATGCTTGAACTTTGAGTGGTCTGAGTTAAATTTACTTAGCTTATGTCTTCTGAGGTTCTTGTTAAATTATAATATGAATTTATTGCATAGTGATTGTGGATTCGATTCCAAGTCAAGGAAAATAATTATTTTCATTTCCTTGTTCTGGTAACAAGCAAGGTGAATCTCGGCGTTGAGTTACATGCCATTCAACATGCAATGTTAGAGCGTAAATATATATATATATATATATATATATATATATATATATATATATATATATATATTTTATCCCGCATATAGTGGAGTAGCCGGAGGGACCATATCGTGGAGACACTTCGCTTCCAAGTTTCCGCCTAATTCTTTACTCATACACTACACGACATTTAAAAAATAATAATTGAATAAAACCATAACTGACCTTGAAGCTAAGGTACGGCTTGTAACTGTAAGCATGACGGTCGTGGGTTTGACTTCTCTTGGGGGTATGAATTAATTTCATTTCCCCGCTGGTAGACAAACGCGGCGTTGAATTTCTCCACTTAAAGCTAGCTACTCACATAAAAATCACAGCGTCAGTACAGTCAGTATATTTAAACAAAAGTTGTAAAAAAACTTACAAAATTGTATGTGCAATTTTTCAGTTTTAAAAAATCACTTCAGCCAAAGCCTAACTCGTTTATCAGTTTACGCTTCTACTAAATCAGAATCATTGCCAACTTCCATTCGAAATCTATTTGACGGTTTTTTATGAAATTTCTCTATAGTTTATAATTTAGCTATTTTAGAATAGGTTTAAAAAAAAACATTTTCACGCTGTATCCCGCACAGCAGGATAGGCGGAGAGAAAATGAGTGACATTACGTTCTCCAGTTTCGCTTTATCATCTTACCAGGACGAGAAACTGAAATTAATTCATTCCACTAAGTGAGATTCGAACCCACAATGGATGAGCTTACTCGACCACGATGGACTCCTATTTCTATAATAGATTCGTTTTTCTTGTTATAAAACTGATATTGGTAAGTAAAAAAAATATAATAAGTTACTATAACAATTAGAAATGTATTTTCAGTATAATATCCTAAGGTTATCATAAGTTAGGAAGCATAAAGAAGGGAACACCTAAGTTTATTCGGCCGCGCCCGTGTAGGCGTAGCTCTATAGCCATATGCAGTGACTGGTTTTACGATAGTAATATTGTTTAGGTTTTAAAAATAACACCCTCTTGGTACAGTTCTGATGGGATTTGCTGAATGATTTATGGTTCCGGGCTTCAATCTCAGGATAGATGTTCAACTTGCTAATATTTTTAAATGATTATCAATAGGGAACGGAATGTCTTAACAGTAAGCATTTTACCTATCCCACTGTATGCAGGATACAGCGTGAGTTTTGTTTTTAACATTTTTGAAGTATTATTCCACGCTTAGAAAATCTAAATATTTATTAGGAAAACGTATAAAAAATTTGTGTAATACGTAGCGAGATTTAAAGCCGCGCTTCTTGGAAACGTCCAAGCGCTCTGACCAACTAAGCCATACGTTCTTATCGAGCTACGTCAAAATTCTTCCTCATTCTTCGACGTTTTCTTAATAAGTGTAAATTTTTTTAATAACCACACAGTAAAGAAAAAAAAATACTTATTAACTATGCAACGTTAACAACAAAAGTAAGTTGTAACAAGCGTTGCAGGAAGCGAATTTCACCGTAGCACGATACTCGACTATATGAACTTTAACGGTAAACAAAAGGACCTTGTATGGTTTCCAAGATTCGCAGGTTCCAATTCCGCTACGTTCAAATGTTCATAAGTTTTTTAAATAATAATGATAATTTTTAACAAATAAACCGACTTCTTCAACTTTCACCGGATCCCATAATCAGAACCTAACCAAATTTTCATCAAAGTACTCTTGAAGTGTATCCTTTCCAAGAATAAAAAAAATAATCAAAATCGGTTGGCGGGATATTGAGTTATTTTAATGTGATTTTCTCATGGACACCATTATCAGAAATAAAAGCTAGTGCTTCCCGTGTGGTTGACACGGGAAGCACTAGCTTTTGAATAAATAAAGGATCATCAAAATCGGTTCACCCGGTCAAAAGTACTGAACAACCATGAAAAAAAAACAGTCGAACAACTTCCTCTTTTTACAGAAGTCGGTTAAAAAATGATCAAACAATGTATTTCACGACAAAAAGCTCAAGCGAAAGGAAAATGAGTGTATATTATTATATTACCCCTAAAACACGTTTGTTTCCTCGAAGCAACAAAGAAAATTGAGACGTCCCCTTTACAATGAAAGATCCCTAATAAATTACTTAGAACTGTGAAGTCTTCATACAAAATAATAAAATTTCCGTCTACACAAAAATAACAACGCGCCAGCATGAGGAAGTACACATTAAGTGTAATATACGAGTTTATCCACGAATTTAGAAGACGCCTTGTTTTTTGGACCCTGTCTGAAGGGTCCAAGGTGTGTGTAAGCGATTTTTGAACAATTATTTCAATTTGTGTGGTAATTTCTTTTATATTTTTTTTATATAAATAATAATTCGATGTTAATTATATATTGAGCTTTAAAGATTTGAAACAAAATTGTAAGAATTGTAGTTAAGCGACAGATTGTGAGTTCGATTTCCACTCGAGGAAATGAAATATTTTATATTTTCATTCGCTTTGGTGCCGAGGTATCGCGCGGTGTTGAGTTTTACCACTCAACCGCACAATTTGGCGGAAAATAGGAAACGAAGTGTCTTAATACTAGGTTTCCTCTGTCTACCTTGCTATATAGCATCAAACATTTTTAACTGTTTAATTGTTTAAAGTAGCCCCCCAAAACCTACACTTGTGTCACAAGCCACAGTCATTACACCTTCAACGACACCTTTATATACTCACACTATTAATACATGGAATGCAAAGTGGTTTAGTATAATATAGTATACTATATAATGCTATAAACAATAATTTAGGGTGCAATTGATAATGACACATCATGTTCATTCATGCACTTCACAATTAAGCTATAAAAATACTAATTTATGAAAATAAAAAAAAGAAAGCGCACAGTTCACCTGATGGTAAGTACCACCGTTGCCCTCGTCCTCGTGTAACACTACAAGAGCTATGAGTGCGTCGACGGCCGCCAAGGTGGACGTAGATATGCATTTTGTAGGTATCCATGTCGTATTGACCTGGAAACACTGCCGCAGCTAGCCCATTCTACAGTTTCGTAGCGCGTGGAAAGAACCATATCTAAGAAATTATACAGTAGTAGGGCGTAGGACGTATCCAGATGGTGATGATGATATTTGGGCTTGGAGCGTATTGAACGGTTAGGAAATTCCACAACAGGTACCAGGTCAAAGAGTTCCCCAGAAAATCCCTTATGATAAGTGCAGTAGAGACCGCTTACAACTAAATCTACGTATAAAAAGTATATAATTGTTTTAAACTTCCAACTCCGCGCTATCTTCACTCTACGTGTCAGGACGTCGTTAAACAGTTGTACGCTTTAATCTCAGAAACTGTCGCGTGGAATTTCGTAATAAAAGGCTGTTTGGTCAATTTTAGGCGTGTTTTAGTGTATGATAATGTACAAGTCAAGTAATCTAAAAGTGAAGTGAAGCCACCAAGGCTCGGTGGGCAGCGTATGACTGTAAAAGTGATGAAAATTTGGGTATGACTGTGGATACGATTTCCACTCAGGCGAATTATAATATATAAATTATTTTTGTTCAGTCTAATGCACGCAAACAAAGCAGAGTAAAAAATATGAAAATATTCCATTCATCTAAGAAAAGGGAAACCTTAGTTGACGTTCAAAGACATAATATCAAAGATAATGGGGGAAGGTCACGTAAAAAACACGAGGACACTCTGGAGGGCATGTATGAGGAGGTTGATGATGATGACAGTGGACGAGGCGATAAAGGTATAAAGAGACCGTAGCGTTTTTTTTTATGGAAAAGGACAAGGCAAACGAGCGTTCGGGTCACCTGATGGTAAGTGATTACCGCCGCCCACGGCCCCGTGTAACACCAAAGGAGCTACAGGTGCGTTGCCTACCTTTAAGGTGGGTTGGGTGCCGGAGCCCGGCATTACCTGATGCGAAACGCAGTGGCATAAAGTCACTACTTCACGCCGGTTTTAAATGCCGGGGGTGGTAATGATCCGATCGAGTCTGCCCATGCGTGTTGCCATTGCTGGCGACGTGACTCTACCACACGTACTTTAGTCGCCTCTTACGACACCACCAGTACCAGGATGATCCTATTCTAGGCCGTGATCACACGGCACAAAATGCGTTCAGCTACCGCCAGAGATAGCGTGAAGCTAAGTTAAGTACCTAAGTTAAAATCGAACCTACTGTAACTGTCGCGTTTACAGTCAGACGACTACCCACCTAATACATATACATATCATGTAAGCCATTACGGCCACATTCAACCAAGATGTAAAAGGCACTCAATGGTCTAATTCTAGTTAATAACAGGTCACCTATAAACAATATTCATATTTTGAAAGCTTCGTATTCAAAATCATAAGCTACATTTGGGCTGAGCTTTTAAAAGCTCTTAAACATGATTGGGCCCAAATGGTTTGTGTTTATAGTGATTATATTGTTGAGACGATTGTGAGTTCGATTTACTTTTAGGGAAATAAATTATTTGTTATTTTTTCGCTGTGGTAACGTGCTCAAGTTATTTGGAATGGGAAAGGGAACGTTGATTTCCACCATTCAACACGTAATGTCTTAAAAATTGAACGGAAAGTGGAACACAGATTGTTTTCAAGGGTTTAAATAGGCTAATATATCAAAATGCTTAAAACTTTTCCCCATAAATATTTCAAAACATTTCTTTATGCAAAACGTATTTAATTTTTTTTACTGTAATAATTTCACTTAGCTAGAGAAACGTAAATATAACATTATAAGTGTTAGGTCAATTCACAAAAATATCACACAAGCACATCATAATAATATTTTTAATAAGGGATTTTTTTTATTGAGAGCTGTATAAATTATTCAAATTGTTGAGTTCCGGCACTCACTGAAGTGAAAGTGAAGAATGTAATTGTTTTAATAGGAACGGAGTGTTTTAATATTAGGTTCCCAAGTTTCTTCACTCTACCCTGCTATGTGCGGAATACAGCGTGAAGCTAAAAAAAATTTAGTCAAGGCAAACAGAAGAGAGAGAAACGCGGAGATAACATAATGTAAAAACAAGTGACAAGTGATGAATCCAACGCTGGAAATATATCTGTATAATAATATAAAGATCTTCCTTTACTGAGTCACTGACAGATTAAACCACTGAACTCTACGTCCAGACGTACATCAGAATCTAGGGGAGCACTAAGAAGAAATTTCTATTTATAATTATTAAGAAGAAATTTCTATTTAATAAATTTACGTCTGAAAACCCACCTAAACAAGTTGCGAGTGACGACTGGTAAGCAACGTTCTTCTTCATTCTAACCGTGACATCCCCGCTAGTTCCTGCCATTCTGTGTGTCTCTTTATTGCGCATTCGCATAATTTACAAAGAAATCGCATCTCCACAGCATTCATCTTTCTTTCATTCTTCTTCTGTAATATCCATATTTCGCTACCGTATAACAGGGTCGGTACCAACAGTGCATTGTATACGGCCAAACATGTAGCTGTGCTGATGTTGCGCTGCTGTTAACCCCGTTACCGGCTGCAATACGCCTGTGAGCATCCATTTCGTATCTTCCATCTCTACTGAACACACCTCTCAAATATACCACTTCATTCACTTGTTCTAATATCTTGCTATTTACACTGATCTTGCATTCCGTCCTTTCTTCATCTCTTTCAAAAACCAGAACCTTTGTCTTCTTCGCATTCACACCCTTCTTTCAGAGTGGGGACTAATGCCTGCAACTTGCATTCTGATGATGCATTGAGCACTGTATATCTGCGTACAGCAGTATATCACTTTGTTTCACTCCTTGGAGACCGCTATCCAAATACAAATTGAACAACGAAGCTGACATGGCGCAACCTTGTTTAACACCCGATTGGATGTCAAACCAAGGCAACATGCCAGCTCCTACTCGCATGCAGACTGAGTGATCTCTGTAAAGAAACTTTAGTTACTTTACGATCTGCAGCAAGGGTCCGCTAACGTTGTACCGGAGTAGTATCTCCTATAAATTCGTTCTCACAACTCTGTCAAAAGCCTTTTCTAAGTGCACAAAAGCACAGAAAACTTTTAGGTCAACGACCAAGAATTTTGCCGTGATAATGCAGATGAAAAAAATCTCATTCATACACCCTCTTCCAAGTCTTTCTCAGAGCCTGTGGTATCTGTCTTGCATTATTCTCGCTAATATTTTAACATAAACTTTACTACCCAAGCTAATCAAACTAGTAGCCCTATGGATTGCGCATTCTATCTGTGAACCTTTGCCTTTTTACAAACAGCAGTATGACCTCGCCAATCGTCTGAGACCTCCCCTGATTTCCAGCACACTTCTTTTATACTGGTTTCGGCATCAGTTACATCAAGACTCATCGTTTCACTGTTACTTGAGACTGATGCATCATCACAATCATAAAACTCTTTATAAAATTCCGTCTATCGCTGCCAAACATGTGGTTGTCCATATATATTTCTTTTTAATAATTTCAAATGTTATTCAAAACGTTAAAAACTATATTACTTAAAAATTTAAATGTAAAACGCAAATTACTTAAGAATCTTTAATAAATTAGGTTTTTATTAGCTTTTGAAAGGTAAAAAGGTGAATATTATGAGTTTGACTGTTGTAACCTTCGGTTTAAAAGGCAAAAGGCAATCCTATTCACAAACGTCGGTTAGAAGATAAGCAGTTACTTTAAAAGGAATCAAAGTGATTTAAGCTGAAGGTCCTCATTCATTATGTAATATATTTAAAATACTAGCTTTTACCTATGGCTCTTTTCCCGTCAAATGGAAATAAGTAAGTATTTTTAGCTTCATATTATATTTCGCAATTAGCAGGGAAGGTGGAGGGAACCTGGGAACCTAGTGTTAAGATTCTTCGTTCCCATTAAGACACTGTTGTTCTCTACTTTTCGTTGATTTCTTGAGGCATTGCGTATTGAGTGGTGAAACTCAACTCAAAGCAAAGCTGCTTTGTCTCCAGAGGGGGGATCAAAATATTAAATATTTACCTTCCCCAAATAGAAATCGAACCCACAAATGTCATTTTCAGTTACAGGCTTGTGGAACTACGCCACAATGGTCTCTAACTAAGATTTGGTTATAACATATTGGTATATGTCATACCCAACAATGGTATACACTTTTTTTAAACCGGTAGTTCCTGAGATTAGTACGTTCAACCACACAAACTTTTCCGCTTATTCTGCTTTATCGGGATACAGTGCGAAGCTAAAAAAAAAACTACCTGTTAGTCGGGGTGATGCGAGCAACAAAAAAGCATCCCCCAGACTTAGACTCGAACTCTCAACCCTACATATTGTAGGCACGTATCAAAACCCCCAAAGCAATACAATTTTGTTATATTTATTTAATTAAAGTCACTTTTCTAGGACCGTAATAAGATAAAGTCTATTACGGAATTAAACGATGTAATGAAAACGTGACGCTCCCGGAACGTTGTACATAAAGATGTTATTATAATGAATGGTAATTTTAATTATTTTAATTTGCTTGGTTTACGCCGTCTAGGCACAGTGGCACAGTATCCAACGTAAAAATGTGTAAATGCGGTAATTGTGTATTCGATTCTCAATCAGAGATTTAATTAGTTTCCTTTTTTCTTTTTGGTAACCATATAAAATAAGACGTTGAGTGCCTCTTCTCAACACGAAATGTTTAAAAAAATTGAGCTGAAAGTGAAGAAGGGAGTGTCTTAACACGTTCATTCTGCCAACCGAACTATTTGCAGGATACAGCGTGAAGCTAAAAAAGAGAATATAAATTTGATTATTTATTAATGAAGTCTTAACACTATGTTCCCTCTACCTACCCTGCTGTATGCGGGATACAGCGTGAAGCTGATTTTTTTTATTTTTTTTTATTAATGAATTCGGACTCGTATTGTAGTATGACTCTACATTCGTCACGACTGTGCTATGAGGATATTTTAAATAAGCATCCCGGAAAGATTTCTTTCCGTTTACTTAATTGCGTTAGCTGCTTGATGTTTTACAAACACAAATCTGCAATTTATATTTTATTTAGCGTGCATTCATTAAAGAACGTCACAGCGTCTATCTATATTAAGACAAGTCGTGGCGCAGGGGCGGCGTGTGACTGTAAATACGACAGGTTGTGAATTCGATTCCCACTCGTGGAAATAAAATATTTAATATTTTAATTTCTTCGCTGCTTCGTTTTGTCAGTTAACACGCAATGCCTCCAGAATTCTTCGGAGTGTGTAAAGTGGAGTTTCTTAGCCCTGATATGAGCGGGATATAGCGTGAAGCTGTAATATACAGCATCTATCTTTTATCTGGTATTATTTTTAATATTTTGACAAACCACGGTGTTGAGCTTAGCACCTCTACACGTAATATCTCAAAAAAATGATTTTAAGTGGGACTGAGGCCGGTCGTGGCGCAGCGGCACAAAGTGTGACTGTAAAACCGACTGGTTGTGGGTTCGATCCCCACTAGAGGAGATGAAATATTTACTTAAATTTATATTTTCATTTCTTCGCTCTGGTGTCGAGGCAAAGCGCGGCGTTGAGTTCTGCCACTTAACACGCAATGCCTCCAGAATTCGGCAGAAAGTGGGGAACGTAGTGTATGTCACTAGGTTCCCTCTGCCTACCCTGCTGTGAATAAAAAAAATAAGTGGAACACTAGTCCATTGACACAATTTTTCTCTTTCCTGCGTGATAAAGCGTGAAGAAAAAAAAATCATTTGTTGGTTAAATTATTACCAAAACATGAAGAAAATAGGTGGTCCAAATATCATAAAAACAAAAGCTTAACATTATATATAATACGTTTCGGCTGATACCAAAATAAAAAGAAAAATCCATATATATCTAAACTCAAAAAGAAATAGCAAATAAACAGCCAGTGAACTTGGCATCTATACAAAGAAACCAATGTAACTGTAAAAAACTATTCTAAACTAAATAAATAGTAAATTTTTCTTTGACGTTAGGTTAAAATTGAAAATAGTCTATATTTTTTTTAAGTTCACGCTGTATCCCGTATAAAGCAAAGTAGGTAAAAGGAACCTTACTCTTAAGACAACCGTCCCTCATTTTCTTGTTCCTCCTTCTTCCTCTTCCTCTTAGCTTTTTTTTCCAGAGCGAAGAAATGAAAATAATAATTGTTTCAATTCCTCGAGCGAGAATCGAACCTATAAAGTCACCTTAACAGTCGCACGCTTGTGCCCTTAACTTGTGTAACAATCCATAACAGAATGAAATGTGTAGGTAAATAATATAATCATTTTTAAAAAATAGTAATTTATAAAACAATATTATAAGTATAATTTATAATATTATTCAAATTATTGGTTACGATAAATACAATCTTATAAATAATAGTTTAGTTCAGTTCTTTAATTTCGCGTTCCGTTCACAACTCATATTAAAGTTACGTAATATACCGTAGGTAAAACACGCAGATATAAAATAATTTTATTAAAAATAATTTAATAATAATAAGTAATCATTGTATATAATAATTTAAAATAAACAATAACATAATTAATATTTTTTAAAATTGTATTAAATATCATGTTGGCTAAATAGGCTACTGCCAACGTCAAATTCAAGAAAAAGGAAAGAAAGAGATAAAAATGGCGTACGCGACTGGTGAAGGATTGATGTTCAAAATGTTTAGAGAAGTTTTAATTTATAAATAATATATATTTAGTTATATTTAATATATAAAAAGTACGTGAGTTAGTAAATATAACAGTGATATAAGTATTCGAGGCTGGTGAGTTAAGTTATAAGTGCTGTCATTATTTACTTTTGGAATACTTCGTCGGTAAGTTTTTAATAGCTTATTATTAAAACAAAGAAGAGTAATATTAATGCACATAATACCATTTATAGACAAAAATAAATATTATTTAATTATTAAATTGTAATAAATGCATAACGATCTGTTAGGAGGTATTTAAAATTACATTTTTAATAATACGTAGAATGCTTACCGCCATCTTTGTTAGATGCGTGTGTATGAATTGTGAAATTAAAATTATATAGATTTCGTAAATTATATTTAGGCATTAATTCATTGTTTATACATATTAATAAATATTAAAAATATTACTGTAAAAAGAAATATGTATAAATATAATACTATCACTTATAATATGATATAAAAATTATTGGTATATCAAAATACGTATTTACAATTTATAAATATTATATAATATGAGTATATTCAATGTCCTACGACAAAGGTAATCTTTCAATTTATTTTTTTTTCAATTAAATATTATAAAGATATTAGACGGTAACAAATTATTAATTATAACCTATTTATACTATTGTCGGAGTTCATTGACCCTATGTTTTACTAATTACTGATATTTGAGTCACAACCGACTGCTGCTCGCCTTTGCTGGTACTGGTAATATACTTGGCTAGAGGCAAATTGCTTTGGCCTTTAATTGTTATACCGCGATCGACGTTGTCTCGCGGTGTGCTTACGATGTATAAGCGATGCTTGTATGGTATTAGACATACATCTACGTATAACGGTTTCTACAGTTGTTCTATAACTCGTTGTATGATGAGTAGGTGTGTGGTGCTATTTTATGTCCTGGAACTCCGGTGTATGTAGTAGTGTCCGCCTATGAGTCTAACAACTTGTTTCAATGTAGAAAACAAATGAGACACGACTGTGAGGTGTGTGCCGTGCGCTTGTTTAACATATCGGCCGCCTTGCGGTAGTGCGTTCGATCCATCGAGTTATAATGAACTCACTAATCAATGAACATCACGAATCAACATTTAAACACAATCTTAATATAAACAAGCATACCACGTCCCGCAGGGTTCAATAAAGACTTGCAGCCGCGGTTTGGTAGGTTTGGAATCCACGATGTAGGGACGGGGCGGTGCCCTTGCTTGCTTCCATTTATTATAACTAACGATTCTAGATGGTTATAGTGTAGAGGAAGATATAAGAGGACGTCTTCGATATACTTAGAAATGTCACGGGAGATTAAACGGACAGACTATGACATTTTGTTTATCATACTATATTTTATTTGTATTTATATTAAATTTATTGTACATTTGATATTAATTCTGTTACCTCTGAATCTTTAAAAGATCTTGGATTACTTACGATCACTACGGAAGGGTTCTATCTATATTAGACGTATCACGAGCCATACTAAAATATTAAAATTATTACTTATAATTTTATTTAAATATTTTATTGAGTAGAGTGGGGAATCAGTTACACTTGACTGGCCTCAAAATACCGAAAACCTAATGAGCTCTATAGCTGCCCAATCATGACACTTGAAAATGAATCAGCAGCAGCAGAAGTTATTAGTATCATATCAAATTTATTATATTTATTTGAGAAAAAGTTCTGAGGAATGAGGCCAGTCGTGGTGCAGGGGCACAAAGAGTGACTATAAAATTGTAATAACTGGATCCCCACCCGAGGAAATGAAATATTTATTTATATTTATATTTTCATTTCTTCGCTCTGGTGTCGAGGCAAAGCGCGGCGATGAGTTCCGCCACACAACACGCAATGCCTCCAGAACTCGGCAGAAAGTGGGGAACGGAGTGTCTTAATACTAGGTTCCCTCTGCCTACCATGCTATGCATTGAATACAGCGTGAAGCTGATTTAATTTGATTTAATTTAAGAAAAAAACATGTAAACTTGCCAAAATTAGTAAAAAAATGGTTTAGTTTGACCATAAATGCGACTGGAGGTTCGATTCCCACTTGGGGAGATGAATCATTTTCTATTTAGCACTTTGGTAACAGTACGAAAATTTCGAAATAGAGTATCTTTAAACTAATATACCTCTTCCTACCCCGCTATACGCGGGATACAGCGTGAATTTGAAGGAAAAAATGCATTAAAGAAGAATACATAACCACTATTACTTATAATGAGCTCATCACCACTGCGCCACGGCTGACTTTAATATTCAATATACATTGCTAATAAAGCACACAGCGCGCGCCATTATCGTGCTGGCGGCGGAAGCTCCACACTGTAGGCACTGATAGCTATATTATATTGAAAAATGCATGTGAAATTCCTGAAAATATGTTGTGATATCATATAATATATAATAGTAGCTTTTGCTTGTGGTTTTGCTTTCGTGGTCATATGACTGTAACTAAATATGACACTACCAATGTGTTACTTTCTAAGTGCCCGAAGTGATCTCTATGATTTCAGGTCATTTTCTGGTAGTTTCTGAGATCAACCTGTTGAACCAAACTCTTTATACTGTTTAAAATAAACACGCTCCTTATAACAAAGTTCCACGCCGTATCCCGCAGATCACATGTAATAAGATACTTCTTCGCTTCGCCTTTCATCTTTATCAAAATGTGGAAAATGACGTAAAAGTCTTAACTTCAGTTGCAGTGACAGTATTGGGTTCGAATTCCACAACTCAACAATGCCTGAATTTGGCTGTAACACTGCGACGTAAGTATCTTAATGGGAACGAAGTGTCTTAGCAGTAAGTTCCCGGGTTCCCTCGATTAATAAACATACAAAACACAAAATTCCAAAAGCAAATTACCAAAACGCACTAAACTCAGTTACGACGCACAAAAGTTGTTGCAAAACGTAACGTTACGTCAGTCATTGTCATAAAACAAAATGACTTTCGGCGGCCGAATGATGGAGCCTTTACATATTTTATTACAGCCGGATACAGATAAAGACTAAAGTGGACTAATTCTTGCATTTGGTAAAGAAAAATTTTAGTGTTTTTCTTCTTTCTCATTGGTTATCTTTTCTAGGATATAATGCTTAGGTTGATATAAATAAATAGCAGGTTCCAGTTTTTCTTGCATTTCAAAATAGGAAGAAAGAACCAAGTGTCAAGACACTCTATCCTTTTTTTTTCAACGATTAGTGTTAAGTCACTGCGCTTCACTATCCACCCAATATTAGAGACATTGGGTTTTAATTAGCGGAACGCGTCGACGCACTTTTTCTACCAGAGCGTAGAAAATCAAAAAAGAAAAAAATTACACATAACCTTCCCCTCGAGTAGCTATCGAACTCAAAACTATCACGAAACGCTATTCCAATGCGCCAAGACGACTTCGTTGATAAGTTTACATATTACAATACAATTGTAAGCAAATAAAAAATTAATAGAATATTTAATATCGATATGATCCGGTTTGGGGAATGAATTGTTGTCATTAAATTTACACCACAAAACGCCTACATTCGAATTTAAGCCGTTAGTGTAGAACGGAGTTGTTATGAGTTTCTCTCTGCTATATGCGGAATAAAGCGTAACGCTACAAAAAATACAATAAATATTTGACAATAATAATATTTATGATATTCCTTTAAGCTATTTCTCACCTATAGCAGCAGGGCAGGCAGAGCTTAGAGTTAAAACAATTCGTTCTCTACTTTCCGTTCTTTTTTCGAGACATTGCATGGCGGAACTCAACGCCGCGTTTTGCCTCCCTACCAGAGCGAGAAAATAAAAACATTATCTTCTCGCTCTGGTAGGGAGGTATATTCTCTAGTTTGAACCGAACCCACGTCGCGTTCACAGCCACGCCTGTGCTCCTGTGCCACGACTGGCCTAGGTTGTATATGTATATAATTTACAAAAAAACTTAACAAGATACGATCTATAACATAAAATGTAACGGCATCGACCGTTCAGTATCGTTTAGTCGTTATGTACTTCACTTTACGTCGTGCTTGTGTTTAAGTGGCTGTCGTCAATTTGCGTTGCTAGTATAATATGTAAATATAGACGTTGTTGCTTAGTGGTACTAACCACACCAAAAGGTATGTGGATTATAGCAGCATGGTGTTTATGTTTTCTCCACGAAATTTTCGACGAATTGCGTGATGGGTTCGGAACTCAAAGCCTTAGTCTGTTTTGTTTTTTTTTTCCCCGAGTTGGAATCGAACCGACATCCGTCGCGTTGACAGTCAGATACTGCTCAACGTAAGTTCTCACGATGGATCACTCAGGGTAATGATTATATTTAAATTATGTAATTTCTCCTTCCTTTTGTTGAGTGGTAGAACTCCACGCTGCTGTTTGCCTCGCGACGCGACGAAATGAAAATATTAAATATTTATTCTTAGAGTGGAAATCAAACCCGTAAGCAGGATTATCACACCCAATCACACGTTATGCCTTTGCGCTACAAGGGCCTCTAATATTATAGTTGATTTATAGATCTAAAAGAAGGTTACAGACCATAGCGGACCCGCTGTCGGTTTATTTTATCTTCTAATCTTTTAAATGGTTCCCCACGTCTCCTCTTTCTGTTTCTGGGATGTCGATCGTGACGTTGCTCCACTATTAGATTTCACATAAGATGTAACCAGTTCATCTCCATTTATTTCTACTTGTACTTCTTTCTACTAGTATTCTACTGTAGTATAAACATCGGACTTTAAGACAAAAAAAATCAATATTACAATCAGTTCGTGAAAAATTCGACATTTTTATAGAAAATGTAAAATGCAAGTTGAAGTCAAAAGATCGCGACCTCATTTCAAATGATTTTTTGTTTTAACTATTTGCTTAATCACTTCCGACGGCGTCTAAAAAGATTTTTTACTACTAGTGACATACTTTGCTTGTATTTTAATATGAAAAGACTAATGTCGAGGCCAGTCGTGGCACGGGAGCACAAAATGTAAATATAAACGCGACAGGTTTTGAAGTCGATTCCCACGCAAGGAAATGAAGAGAAGGCAGGCAGGCAGCGCTCACCGCCGCGCTTTGCCTAGACACACACAGCAAAGAAAATTAAAATATTAAATATTTCATGTCCTCGGGTGAGAATCGAACCCACAACCTGTCGCGTTAACAGTTGTACCCTTGTGGCTTTCGTAACTACTGGTGCCAAATTATTCTGTTCGATTTCCGCTCCGATTGCTGAGTTCCGCCACTCAATAAGAATGTCTTCAAGTTTGATCGGAATATAAAGAATGGAGTATCTTAACATTAGGTTCCTTCTGTCTTAAATATAACAAAAATAGTTGACTCTATAGTCATGGCGCAGTGGCATAAGCGTGTGACCGTAAACATGACAGGTAGTGGGATTGATCCGCACTCGAAGGAATGAAATATTTATTTAAATTAATATTTCCGTTTCCCCGCTCCGGTGTCCAGTCAAACTAGGGTGTCTCTCTCTCTTTCTCTCTAGGTCTTAACACTAGACTCTTTCTGTCTACGCTTTTACAGCGAGAAACTGAAGAAAAAAAAATAAACTAAAACAAAACTATTTGTAAAAACTAAAATAAACCTAGTATATAGGCGGCCGCCTTATCGCTATATTATTATAGTATTTCTTCAAGACAAGATTCGGTCAAAGAGTTGTGAGACACAGATAAGACGGGTATTAGGAAATATATTATTTTTTGTACTTATGTTATATATGATACCTTCGTCGCGTATTTGTCTGTCTGTTTGAAGCTAGAATAAAATAGTTTTCAAATTATTATATAAATACCATAACATTTTTTTAACTTTAGGCTGTATTCCGTACATAGCAGAGTTGGGAGGGGGAACCTGGTGTTAAGACTCATTCTCTAATTTCCGCCATTTATTCTGGAGGCATTGAGTGTTGAGGGGCGAAACTTAACGCCGCCCTTTGTCGCATTACAAGAGCGACAAAATGAAAATATTTAATGATCCATTTCCTCCGGTGTGAATCGAACCTACTACCTGTCCCGCTTACACATTTGTGCCGCTGTGCCGTGACTGGCCTCACTGGTCTAACCTTTATTCTAAGCAAAATATTTTCTGCTTTTCTCTTTGTTGTCAGTAATATATCATGTTGTTGCACTTATCCATGTATTTAACTATTGTTTACTCTAAACAAAAATCGCTTATAGAAGTAAAAAAAAGAACAAATGCTTACTTAAACTAATCAAAACTAAATATATTTTTTTACTTAGCTTCACTCTGTATCCTTAGTGGCCCTACTTAGGGTACATCAGAGATAACGGAGCGTCAAAGCTACGGTCTCAACATACCTCTTTCGCTTCGTCCACTATCATCAGCCTCTTTTTGTCATACATCTTCCAAGTACAAACAGCGGCGAACAGTTACATTTTATTATATGTATTGATTTTCTTATTAACCCTGCCAATTCAGAAATAAATACAAAAAACCCTATTTATCTATAAGACCAAAATTTTTTCTTCAAGATAACTTTTATCTACTAACACAACATATCCAATATAATTTAGTATAATAATATAAATAATTATCAAATAAGAATTCAAATCAATTCAGATTTAGTCGACTTTGTTCCAGTGTCGACAGTGGACGTGGAGGCCGTGGTCGGGAGGACCGCGGTGCTGCCCTGCGACATCGAACCAGACTCCCACGAAGATAGAGTCTATATGGTCCTTTGGTTTAGACATGCTGGAGGGAAACCTTTGTACAGGTAAGATAAATTTGAAAAACACGTTAATATTTATAACTGTCGTCGGCTGTTCATATACATATTTATCTATATAACTTGAGGCCATCGTAGCGCAGCCGCACTGTCTCGGACTGTACATGCGATTGTTGTAGGTTTGATTCCAATCGAAGGAATGAGTTATTTGAATTTCCTTGCTCTGGCAGGAGACAAGTTGTGGCGGTAATCCACTCAACACTGTTGAAGTTTGTACAAAAGCTGGGGAACTAAGTGTTTATACTAGGTTCCTTCTATTTACCATATTATATGTGGGTTACAGCGTCAAGTCAAAAAAATATGGCTATTTGATAGAAATTTTTTTTGGAAAAGTCGATATATTTATAACTAAATAACACTAAATATCGTGAAATATTTTAATCAATCTATGGTATTAAATTGAAGCTTTCGTGGCGTAATAGGGTTGACAGGTTATTAAGTCTGACACAAAGTAATACTTACCTTCAATAGCGCAGTGGGTTAGTGTCTCTTTGCGTTACACGATGGTTGTATATACATTTCCAGTAAAATATAATTTAAAAAATAGCTTTAAAAATGCGATGTTGAGTTACGCCATTACGGCGTTAACGGCATTGTCACAAGAATTGTGTGGAAATGTTATAGGGAAACTTTATTGTGTGAGTATAGCGTGACGCTAAAAAAGCGTGAAAAATAACGTGCGTACAAGATAAAAGTAAGAAATATTTATTAAATAATATATCATTATATTTCTATCTCAAATTACCACTTCACAGTCTAGACAGGCCTAATTTCTATAATTTATAAGGGCCGTAGCTATCAAAGGAAAAACGATGAAACAAAAATGATATATGAAATGAACTCCATCCATCTATCGGCATAGAATATAAATTGTTATCACGTGAGAACATGACCTATATAATATGTTAGGCTTCGTAACTATACTAGGGGCCAGTCGTGGCGCAGGGGCACAAAGTGTGACTGTAAACGCGACAGGTTGTGGGTTCGATTTCTACTCGAGGAAATGAAATATTTATTTAAATTTATATTTCCATTTCTTCGCTCTGGTGTCGAGGCAAATCGCGGCGTTGAGTTCCGGCACTTAACATGCAATGCCTGCAGACCTCGGTGGAAAATTGGCAACGAACTTGGTTCCCTCTATCGGCTACTACTGTGTGCGGGATACAGCGTGATCCTAAAAAAAGTATATTATAAAAACTCTTAGGCCCAGTGCTAAGTTAGTAGTGTTATATCATATAGAGTTTGTTGTAAATGGTAAACTCGAATTTTAAGGTTCTTCTCCAATTGGACAAGTTATTATATTTTTTAATTTTCAAATTCCTCCGCTTTGGTAGACAAAGCGCGACGTTGAGTTTCGCAACTTAAAACGCAATAACTTGAAAATTTGGGGGAATGGAGTGTCTTAACACTAGGTTCCTTCTACCTTAATATATGCGGGATACAGCGTAAAGCTGCAAAAAAAAAATTATAACCTTGATTTTCGTAAATTCCTTGGTATAGGAAATTAATCCTATAATTGCAAATAAAGAGGATCCAGTCAAAGCCGAAACAATTTTTTAAGAGATATATATATTTTTTAATTGTATTAACAGAGTAACAAAAAATTTAAATATTTAGAAACGTATAAAAATAACTCTATCGACTAATGAACATAATATAACAAAATTGGCGACGTGCGTTTGAACGGTTTCCAAGAAGCCGGGTTCGATTCTAGCTACGTTCAAATTTTTATCTTTTATATATTTTTTTCATATTTAAACTTGTTAAACATGTTTAAACTTCTCCATTAAGAATTGTCCATTCACGATCTTCCGAATTCCAATGAAAAAAAATAGATATTTTATTCCCCCGAGTGGGAATTAAATCCACAACCTGTCGCATTAACACATGCTTGTGCCTCTACACACCAACTAGCCCCTAAAAATTTAACTCAAAATATTATATTTAATTCTAATAGTAATATCTACAGAACTACAAGAAGTTTATATCTAAACGGTAACGGTAACAGTTAATCCTTATCAAACGGGTGTCTGATCTCCTAATCCTCGGTAATCAGATGTAATTACATTAGTTACTTATTAGTAACAACAATGGTCCGTTGTTGTACATTTATAATTAGCTTTCCATTTTGTTGTGTAGTTGGGTTTTGTCTCGTGTTTTAGGATGTTTGTGGGTTCGAATTCGATTATATAATTTTTATCCAGATAAATATATGGAAGCTCGTCGTGGCATCATGTGACTGTAAATGTGACAGGTTTTTATAAAATGTTTATATAAGCAATGACATCGAGACACAAGCAACGCCCCTGACTGTAAAATCGATGGTAGTAGGTTCACTTCACTTCAGAGTAATGGGTTAATTTTATTTCTGTTGTCTTTTTCATAAATAAAACCACTCAACGCTGCAACCTCACAAATAACGCACAACCGTCTCGTTTCCCTCCTATGCCACATGTTTGGTTTTGAATCCACTACCCATCGCAAACCCATTATTGGTAACAACCAAAAAACATATACTCCCAAGTCATAAATCGTGAGTTACAGCTCATTACAGTCAATATCTAATAGATGGGTAATTATGTAACGGTGCAACGTATCGCAGGGCGCAAGTGTGCCCAATGACAATGGGTTATATCTTGATTGAGTGTCGGTCGTTTTGGTTATGTTTGATTGTATTGTTATAGAATTGAATAAAATAGAATGAAGAGTGTACGTACTCTCTGTTTTTGTGTATCTTTACGTGAGAGAGGGTAAACGTAACGCCTTGATTATTGGGCGTTGCGTGGTTTCCTCTACGAAAACTGCTGTGCGTGGGATACAGTGTGACGCTAAAAAAGCCCCGAAAGTAACCAAAGAATAAATTTAATTCTCGAGTGGGAGTCGAACCGACGACCTGTCACGTGCACCGTGGAACACTTCAGCCCACCACGACTGACCTCAATAACCAAGAAAGTTTGTCTTGTGTATCTAAAATTGATAAATAACAAAAAAAAGTAAAAATGTAAGCATAAAAAGGAAATTGTGCTCAAAACGCAAAGGAAAAGGCAAGGATAATGTGATTTAGTATTAAATTGATCAACAATCGTTTCCATAATATAAGGGTTCCCTCTCCAAGAGAAAGTTCTTTGATCTACGCTTCAGTGAATTATGTATAAATGTGTATAATAGATATAGAGGCCAGTCGTAGCGCAAGGGCACAAGTGTGACTGTAAACTCTACTGGTTGTGGGTTCGATCTCCACCCAAAGAAATTAATTATTTATTTAAATTTATTTTTTCGCTCTGGTGTCTAGGCAAAGTCTGGCGTTGACTTCTTCCAGTCAACATGCAATGTCTCTAGAATTCGGCGAAAAATGAGCAACGAAATGTCCACAAACAACTCAAGGTTCCCACCGCCTACTGTGTGTGGAATACAGCATAAAACTGCATATAATAGATATTTTTTTATGTACATGTTTATTAAATGTACTATAAAATAACAGAAAAATGAAGAAAATAGAGATTATCTGTACATCAACATTTTCAACATCAAGGAAAAAAATTGAAGCAGTCGTAGCGCTACGACGTAGTATCTGACTGTGATCACATATGTGGATGTGTGTGGGCATAATATATAAATGTGTGATCTCATGTGTTTGTGTATGTGGACATATGTGTATATATGTGGATATATGTGAATGTGTGAACACATATAAACATTTCAATTTGTAACAAATATAGAAATGTGTCAAATTTGATATTTGCATATATTGTATCTCTTCTCTTCTCAGTCGTTACGCTCTTGACAGAGCGATCGTGGCCATCATGTTCTTGGCTTTTGTTATTCTTGTCACAGTTTCAACTAATTTAATTCTGTTGATGGTACACTCATGCAATCATGAAATTGGCCGCGGACAGCTGATTTTATTTGGTCGGTCCATCGTATGGTTGCTCTACTGGTATACTCTAGTCTGCCTTGATCCACGAGCTGTTCTAAGGAGTCGTTTCCTTTCCTGGAGATGTGACTAATGTAAATGTCGCAAACCGGCAACTTAAATAAAAATATGTATACAACGTATTACTTTCGTGTCGTAAAATAATAAAAAAAATAATAATAAAAGAAGAATTTCATAGTTTTTCATAACATAAATTAAACATTACTTATCTATAGCTCCTTATTTTTTCATATAAACAATAGACACGATTCTTTATTCCGGCCAAAAACAATTTTATCAATATCAAATATTCAATAATCCTAAAATTAAATTTATATCAACATAACAAGTTTTCTCAGCAAAATAGATTAAATGGCATAAAGAAAAAAAAAACACTTTGATGCGGTGAATATTTGAGTTTGAGGTAAGCGTTCCGTCGATGCTGCACACCTCGTTAATATCGCTAGGGTTGCTCACATTTCTTTATAATATATTTTTTTTAATTTAGGCTGTATACCGCACATAGGAGGGTAGGCATTGGGAACCTGGGATCTCAGTGTTCAGACATAACGTTCTCCATTCCCCGTTTGCCGAGACATTGAGTGGCGGTACTCAACGCCGCGCTTGCTTCATTGTTACAGCGAAGAAATGAAAATTTTAAATATTTTACTACGCGAGTGGGAATAGAACCCACAACCTTCACGCTTACAGCTACAACTTGTGCCCACGCGCCATGACAGATTCAGTTCTCATATTTTTTTTACATACGTTATTATAATGTAAAAAACCAATTTTATTTTTTCGTTATCTCGTACGTTTTCAAATACAAGCAATATTTTTTTGCCTGATTTCCTCATTACCAAAGTTGGTAGAGAGAATCTAGAGTTTATTTAGTGTTCACTTTTTTTTCAACTTATTACATAATATTAGATAGCGTATAAAAAAATTAACGTAGCTGGAAACGAACTTCTTCGAAATCATCATCAATAACTTTATAGCTCACTAGTCAGAGCACTTCTGACAAGTGAGACGTACGTCGAAATTCTTATATTACTTAAATTACTAACTACATTTATAGTTGAGGCCAATCGTGGCACAGGGGCACAAAGTGTGACTGTAAAACCAACTGGTTGTGGGTTCGATTACCACTCGAGGAGATGAAATATTTACTTAAATTTATATTTCCATTTCTTCGCTCTGGTGTCGAGGCAAAAAGCGGTGTGTTGAGTCAGACACTCAACACACAATGCTTCCAGAATTCGGCTGAAAGTGGGGAACGGAGTGTCTTAACACTAGGTTCCCTCTGCCTATCCTGCTGTGTGCGGAATACAGCGTGAAGCTAATTTAATTTTTTTTTTACATTAATAGCTTAAAACCTAAAAACACGAATTTTTCAACAGAACACATTAATAGGACGAATGTAATGAGCACAAACTCGATATGTTTACGAGTTGGCAATCCAAGATTCTATCAGCCATTTTCCAATTCCATCATCAGACCAGCTCGATAGTACCATAATATTGTACTGTTATCTAATCTACACGCAATGCCTCCAGAATTCGGCAGAAAGTGGGGAACGGAGTGTCTTAACACTAGGTTCCCTCTGCCTACCCTCTGCTGTGTGCGGGATACAGCATGAAGCTGATTTATCTAATCTACATAAATAATTGCTAAGTTTCAAATTCTTAGATTTAACATTTGATAAGACTGTGAGGGAGCTGGTATACAAGCAATGAAATAACCCTAATTTTGTGCAGGATAATTTCTATTTAGTTTATAGAGAATAAACTGGTAGTATAATGAGGCCGTCGTGGCACAAGTGAGTGACCTTGAATATTCGGCCTAAAATGGGAAATGTGGCGTGTTTCAATGCTAGGTTCCCTCTGCCTTCCGTAGTATACGAGTATGCGGGATACAGCGTGAAGTTACTTAAATTTTTATGTAATCATTTCCTGGAGTATTTATTGAATCGACAACCGTCAAGTTTATAGTTCGACAACTGTTTCACTGCACTTAGATGTCATCACTAATTATTTAAACCTAACAATTAGATCCGAAAAAAAGCTAGTGTATAATCTCAATTTTTTTTATAAGCTATATATATTTTGTTATTTTGTATAAAAAAAATATTTTCAAGTAATAATTATAAATTTATAGTAATATGAAAATCACGAACGGACGTCAATTCAAAACATCTAATGGTGCGATATCAGTTTTTCTCAACCACATTTCCGTTATACAACGTATTTATCTTGATATCGGCACTGTTGCACTCGTTAGCGTTAGGGTTGGGAAATTGTTTTTATTTATTCCTTTTTTTTGTTTTTTTTTTGCATTATGCAATATATCTTTAACTAATGCGAAAAATGGAAAATAGATAATCTTATTACTACTAATTTAAATAATCCTTTTTATCTTAAAAAATATAAAAAAGGCAATTTTATAGAAAAACAAAGGCGTCTAGATAGATATAGTTTCTACTTATTATATATATGTGGGATTTTATTGTGAGTAAAGTAAAAGCAAATATGAAAATAGTAATTATGTTACGGTAATTTTTTTGACAAATGGTTAAAAACAGTTATAAGCAATTAATAGTAGCAGGTTCACGACACGACCTATGTCCATTGACTTTAAATTACCATACATGATCCATTGCAATTTCTCCAGGTTAATATGATAATTTTCGGGAAATGGTAGTGTATTAATAGGATGTATTGTCTTAGTATTAGGTTCCTAGGTTCACACTGCCTAGATAAGGATAATAATCTATCTACATTATCAACTTTCACTTGTTATTATTTCATCTCTCTGATGATGTGCTTAGATCACTACAGTCAAATAGTTCACCGAAGTGGTAAAATAATTTGTAATTAATTCTATTCTAATTATTTTCCCTTTCCCAAAAAGAATATGTTTTAAGTATGAGCAAAACCATATGCTTCTAATAGTACCTATAAAATTATTGAGTCTGAGGCAATATTGCAATACCATGTTTTTTAAGTCTATAGAAGACATCCAAGAGTGTCTACATAGCTCGTTAGTCGACTCTAGGGTTGCCAATTATGTATTTTGTTGTATTATTTAATTTTAAAATTAATATTTTTTAGATAATTTTTTTTATCAGCTTCACGCTGTATCCCGCACACTGCAGGATAGGCAGAGGTAGAACCTAGTGTTAAGATACTGTGTTCCCCACTTTCTGCCGAATTCTGGAGGCATTGCGTGTTGAGTGGCAGAACTCAACGCCGCGCTTAACCTCGACACCAGAGCGAAGAAATGGAAATATAAATTTAAGTAAATATTTCATCTCCTCGAGTGGGGATCGAACCCACAACCAGTCGGTTTTACAGTCACACCTCGTGCCGCTGCGCCACGACTGCCCTCAACACATACGTAACACATACTACTACAAAAATACTACGTATGCGACCGTACCTACGTAGTACGCGAGGCAATTAAGAAATCGTTGGCAGTAGTTTGATACAATAATTATGTCAACTGACAGACGAATGCCTCAGTCTACCCGTGACCACGGACTACTGCAAAGTGTTCGAAACGTCGGGTTTCCAAAAATGTATAAAAATACATAATATACGCAATTAATCCGGTTAAAATAATTTCATTTAAAATTTGAACATTGTCGCCAATACCTACGACTCGATTTCGGAATGAGGCGTATGCGGTGGTTTCTCTTTAATAGGTTTATGCGTACGTGCGTCGTTCTTGACAAATGGCGTTTTATTTTACAACGATAATTTTATTATTTATTTTGTTTGAAAAAATATTTTTTCATTTTTGGGAAAAAAATTATTGTATTAAGCTTTTATATAGTAGTTAAAACTGGTTTCATTTAAAGTGGTGCTGACAAAAACACTCTGTATAACAAATATTTTTTTCTATTCTTGCAAGTGAAAATTACATTTATGACCATTTCATTTAATTAGACGTCATCGTATCAAAACAGCACAGCGTCTGACATTAAGCGCGACGACTATTGTGAGTATGATACACACTCAGGAAAAAGATTTATTTTCATTTCTTCGCGGTATTAAGACAAATCAAGGCGTTGAGTCAACACATAATATTTCGGAAATTGTGCGGTGCGTAGAGACCGGACTGTCTCAACACTAAATTTTCTCTGCTCTCTTGCTATATGCAGGATATTTTGTGCACACGTACATACATAACTATTAATTCATACCGTAAATTACATATCTATTTATACCATAATTTATAAAATTTTAACGAATAAAAGCATTTTTTACATAAAGTCTCTTAAAATTTCAACTTTAAGCTCAGGTTTAAGCTTACGCAGATTATAATATGTAAATATCCATCATTATCGCGGTACACGAAACTCTGATGCGACAACCCTGCGCTAACGAAGCGTATGACAAAGTGGATTAACACAAATGATAGGGACGAGATGAATACCTATTATTCTAATAAGCTCAATAAGTTATGCATTCTTAGAATATATATTTACGAAAAATTTCTGAAGCCAATGTAAACAAATTATTTAAACGACGGTTGTAGGTTCCACATCCAATTGGGGAATTGATTATATTAAATTATTTCGGTTTCATCGCTCAGGTAAAACAAAATTCGCTCCGGCGTAGTGTGGCGTTGATTTCCGCCATTCAAAACGCAGTGTATCTAATGAAGGTAAGTGGAAAAGGAGTGTTTTAACATTAGCTTCCCTTTATCTATCCTATCATATGCAGGATACAACGTGAAATTAAATTCGAATTGGACTCGCATATCGAGGGTTCCGTACCAATTTCTGAATTTTATTTTAACAAAATGTACAATTCACAAAAGTTGATACACATAAGTTTATATACATACATACATACATACATACATACATACATATATATATATATATATATATATATATATATATATATATATATATATATATATATATATATATATATGATGAAATTGTACTTATTGCATTTTTTCCTTTATTTGTTCTGCAAGTTCTCATTTCTTACCAAATGTCTTGGCGAATTTCGTACAAAATGCATCAAAAATAGATTTTTTTATTGCGTTGCCTTAGAAACTTGATTTTTTTGTAGATCATTGATACATCTACGCGATTTCAAGATAAATTCTCTTGACAGACGAACAGCAAACTAAACCTATAAGAGTTCCGCATCTCCCTTTCGAGGCACGTAACCCTAAAATCAAATTAAATCGCACATATATTGCCAAATTTTGTGAAAATATTCAAAAAAATATAAGCGCTTTATGTGACGAAAGAGGTTTTAAAAATTCAATGGATAGATAATTTATTATGGATAAGCCGTAGCGTGGCATGCACGCATTTTGCCAGATTTTACACAATATAGGCTTTAGCGGTTAGCTCGATCAATAATATATTTTATGGAACATTGATAGTTGATACGAGTTATTTAAAGATAGATGCTGAAATGCTTTATGACAATTTTTTTAGCTTTACATTTTGTCCCAAGTGTAGTACGCACGGGTACGCAGAGGGAATTTGGGAACCTAGAGAGAAAATACTTTGTTCATATCAAGACATTTCTGTTGAATTGAAAATGAAAATATGAAATATTTCAATCCAACTCGCTTATAGTTGTATGCTTGTAGTACTGCGTTATGACTAATCGAGAAACCTTACATTATTGTTTTCTAAAAAATAAAGTTTCATACATTTTTCTTGCATAGCCGAGTAGGTAGAGAGAAAATAGAATTGAAGCACTCCGTTCTCAACGTATGAGATATTGCGTGTTGAGTGGTACAATTTTCTTACTTCCTATATTTATTCCTTGTTTCCGTTTTTTGGTAATTTTGTGAGTGTTAAGCAACGCCCTTGACTTTTATGGTCTATTTTGGTATCGTACGTACCTTTAAATTGTGAAATTGACTGAAAAGGTCTACTTATATATATATATATATATNTATATATATATATATATATATATATATATATATATATATATATATATATACATATATTTATTTATTATATTTAGGAAGTTTTTATTATTTAAAAATGATAGGTAGGTTTAGCTTTAGACGATCTTATATTAAAGCACTGTGTTTTCTACTTTCCGCCCAAGACATGGAGTGGCTGAACCTAGCGCCACGCTTTATGGTAGACTAGAGGGTGCGCGCGCGGGTTATTAGGAGCGAATTCTAAAAAAACCACGAAACACGTGTTCAATAAAATATTTTTAACAATCTGAATTTAAATTTTTATAAAAATCGGTGGCGATTTAAAGATTTTTCCATAGGAACTTTCAACCCCTTATTTGAACCCTTAGGGGGTGAATTCTTAAAAACCATGAAACACGTGTTCAATGAAATATTTTTAAGAGTCTGAATTTCAAATTTTATAAAAATCGGTACAGATTAAAATTTTTTTCCATACAAACTTTCAACCCCTATTTCATCCCTTTAGGGTTAAAATTTTTCAAAATCCCTTCTTAATGGATGTCCAGAATATGAAAATAAACATCTGCCCAAATTTCACGTTTCTACGCACAGCGGTTACGGCTCTGCGTGCGTCTTACCTTAGTCAGTCAGCACAAGTCCTTTTATATATATAGATAAAGCGTGGCGCTATATGGCGTGGCGATAGAGCGAAAAAAAATACCATAAGTGGGAATGGAACATATAATCATAGTAGATTACAGTCGGACGATGTGCTACTGTACTATATGGCGGCCTCAACCTGTGTTTTTGTCATACAGTAACCCGCACACAGCAGGGTAGGTTTCCCTCTGAGAACCTGAGAACCTTGTATTAAGAGACTCTGTTCCCATTAGACCAGAGTCACTACCTATCCCTACTTTCGACTGAATTCTGGAGGTATTACACGATAAAATCAAAAGTTCACAATCACAATAAAGTCACCAGAGCGAAGAAATGGAAATATTAATCATACATTGCCCCGTATAGGAATCGAACCCACAACTGTACCGTTTACAGTTGCACTCCTGTGCTCCTTCTCCTCTATATTTAGTTATTCGATAACAGAAGAATATCGCATTTCACATTAATCCAACGTGAGGCAATCCACAGGTGGCACTGACATTACTGTAATAAACAATATATATTTGATATTCACGTAAACTGACACCAGAGAACGTTGTTTTTATTTTATTTCAATATAATACGAAAAAGTAATTTGTAAACGTCTGCCTGTCACAGGTATGTTGTGTTTCAGGATTTCCTGTTTTGTATTACGTATTTTAAGTTTACTAACTGATGTTACCCTTATGTTCCCCCCGCCTTCCCTACTGGGTGTGGGATAGAGCGTGAATCTAAAAAACGGCAGGAAGTCATGATGATCATTTTTCGTCATTACGAATAGAGGTAGATCCAGCCTTCATAAAATGTTGCGAGGATAGTCACCTTAAAACTGGCCAAGTGTGAGTCGAGGAATAAGCTCACAGTCGTTAAAATGGGAACTACCTCGGTTTTAGTATCTAATTAACTAAAGATATCAGCCTTAATTCTCAGGTATATAGCCGTCGCCCTATCAACCTCACAAACTGTGACGTTGTATGTATATCAAACACTGACGAATAAGTCAGTTACGGTTGTGGGCATGCCCGTAGTGCCCACAACTTTTTATACAAAAAAAAATCAATATAAATGAGACGAACTAATAGTAAAAAAAGAAACTTACAATAGCAGCAAAGGAAAAACTCTGGCAATATAAATATATATTTATATTTGTCACAAAAAAAAATATTAGAAACATATATTTGTTGTTAATTTCGTACAAAATTAGTGCATAAGCTTAAGTTTCTCAATTTTTAATGAATTTCACTTTGATTGCCAAAATTGAAATTAGTTAGAGTGCGACTCACACTTGACCAGTTTTTATTTTCTTAAGTAATTACAAAGCTAATTTCAACTTGGACACTAAAATTATGCATTATGAGAAACAACTGATAAGAGAAAGAAATTAGAAGCGGCCAAACAAAAGTCAAGATAAAGACTCCTAAGGCTGTATTAATAAAAAGTTACTTTGTTCCTTCACCCTTGAGAACTGATATCTATGACGATAGTGGTATATTAAATTATACTTCAAAAAAAAAATTTTTTTTCTATTTCTTAAAAATATTTTCAGGCCAGTCGTGGCGCAGGGATACAAATTGTGACTGTAAATCGACTGTTTGTGGGTTCGATCCCCACTCGAAGAGATGAAATATTTACTTAAATTTATATTTTAATTTTTTCGCTCTGGTGTCGAGGCAAAGCGCGGCGTTGAACTCTGCCACTCAACACGCAATGCCTCCAGAATTCGGCAGAAAATGGGGAACGGAGTGTCTTAACACTAGGTTCCCTCTGCCTACGCTGTTGTGTGCGGGATGCAGCGTAAAACTGATTTATTATATTTTTTATTTACTTAAAAATATTTATATAATAATTAAAAATATTTATATATTATAATAGACAAAATGCCCGAGCGACTGCAAACGCGATAAGTTGTGAGTTCGATTCCTACTCGAGGAAAATTAAATATTTAATATGGAGGAAATGAAACCTCGCTTTGGCAACGAAGCAAAGTAATGCCTCCAGAATTAAGTGAAAAGTGGATAACGGAAGTGTCTTCATAGGAACGGAGTGTCACAGGAACTAAGTTCCCAGAATTCCTCTGCCGAGAATACAGCGAGAGGCAAAACAAATATATAATAACATTTTGGAGTATTTCCTATATGAGGTATATACACTCTCACTCACTTCCTCAATTTGAGTGGAACTTAATGCCGTGTTTTCTCTAATAAAAACTATTCATTCCTCAAGGGTGGGTCGCATCCAATGCTAGTAAGAAGTTAGTATTACAATAAATTACAGTTAAAAACTTTTCATATAATAAAACGTTTTGAGCAGAGGGTAGGCCGAGTGACAGTATAATAAGCACAGCACATACACAAATATTTGAGATTTTGCGTGTTGCATAGTGAAACTCAACGCCGTGAGTGCGTCTACGAGGAACTAACGAGGATATTAAAATAATATATTCCCTCGAGTGGGAATCAAACCCGCAATCATAATTTTTATAATTACACACTGCCGGCCTAGGTTCCCTATGTCTACTCCGCTATATGCGGGATATAGCGTGAAGTAAAACTAATAAATAATGAATACCTTAATAACTTAGCTGACATTTTACCAGAAACGTTAAGAGATTTGCGATAATTTTATACTTTAAAGACTGTTTAAAGTTTTTTTTTTGACTTTATTTGACTCTAGAGGTCTCTGAGATTTGGTCAAACAAAATTAACTTTGTTGGGCCGAGAGATAATTTTTTATCTTTTTTTTTTGTTCTTTAAAAAAAACAATTTTTCCGGAACACTAATTATGAAGCCGTCATGGCACAGCGGCACAGAATCTGGCTGTAAACGCAACGGGTTCGATTCTCACTGGTAACAAGACGAACGCGGCGTTGATTTTCACCACTCAATTCCAGAGTTTGTTTAGTAGATTTAATAGACTAGATTTAGGTTAGGTTAGGCTAGGTAGCAAGGTAGGCCTAGAGAGAACATAGGAACCTGGTATTATCTTGAAATCACACTACAATGCGCTTTATAAATACCAATAGGATTTTTTAAATATAGTTTTTTTTTATATATAACATTAGATTTTCTCTATCTAAATGAAAGCCACACAACAAGCAATGTCTCGAAAACTAAACGGAAAAAAGAGAATGCAGTTATAATGTAAAGTGTGGAGTGTCGTAACATTGGATTTTCTCTATATACCATGATGTTTGTATTTTTATTTTTCTTCGACAATTTCTCTCTGTTTGAGGAAGATGTCAAGACACTCTTTTCTTTACTTTTCACTAAAGACAGACATGGCATTTAGTGGCGGGAGTGTCTATTTGCACATTGAACATTACATTTCAAATATAACGGTTGTGACTTGGCTGGCTTTCACTCGAGGAAATAAATTATTTTAATTTCATTTTTAATTCTTTACTCAACCCGTAGCCTCCAAAATAAAACATTTGTCAACAGCACTGAACTCTAGGTTCCCTTTGCCCACTCTACCGACGCGGGATACATTATGAACCATAATTTTCAATTCAATTCATTCAATCGAGCGTTCAATTACAATTTATATATATTAAAAGGCCATAATATATCCTTTATATATAAATATATATCATATCATTTGTATAGATCCATAATATAATATAAGGTTCAAAGGTGGCATCAAAGGCAATCACATTTCTTCCCACATGCCGGCTCTACAATGTAGCCTATATTGAAATTTCATTGGAGCAGAAGAGTCGAGTGTCTTACCGCTTCGTTACCTATCTTTTGTGGTATAAGTTATAGGATGTAGCGATGAAACTGGATATTTTATTTATTTTTTTATAGAGAAAGCAGTTTTACGCCTTTTTCCTTTATTTTTTGTAGTACAAGGTATAGGATATATAGCGATGGAATTGGATATTTTTTTTGTAGTGACAGCAGTTTCACGCTTTTTTCCTGTAGTTGTTTGGATAAGGTTAAGGTATGAGGGACTGTTCTTCCATTCCGTCATTTTTTATAAAAATTTTAAATTAAATTTAACGATGTCGTGACATGTTTATCTTTAAACCTAACGGTCTTGGATTCGAATGAAATTGAACGCAAGAAACTTTTTAATATATTTAAAAATTCCCTGTTTTTATTAGGATATGTGTGTGATATGTGTCTAAAATTACTAAAAAAACTGCTATATTTTCTTAAAGACAAGAAATTATCAGAGACATATTATGAAAGATGACACCATTATGTATATCGAGCGTATCGTCGTCTTCGGAGTTTATCAGGTCTCATTGTCTCTCGTCTTAGTTCCTACTACTGCGGTAAATACGTACTTTCTATGCAAGTGTGGTTAAGTAGCCAGGGTAGCCAGGGGGACACTAGCGACTTTTCGATATGGCGTTGTAGTTTTGGAGTTGGACTTGGTTATTATTATAAAAATCGGGCCATGTGGGAGTTTTTGTATAGGAGCCCTCTTAAATATTTATTAGATTCTGAATTTTAGTATTTGCTGTTATAGCGGCAGCAGAAACACGTTACGAATATGTGAAAATTTCAACTATCTAACTATCAGGAATCACGAGATACAGCCTGGTGAAAAACAGACAGACGGACTGACAGCGGAATCTTAGTAATAGATCCCGTTTTAAACATTTAACAAAGAACCCTAAGTAGAATAGTAAATTTAATAAATATTTAGTGTCTTTGTTTTGTATATTCATATTTGTTTTCACTGATAGCTCAATAAAGTATAAAAAAATCAATGTTTATTACGAGCCATAATAGTGCACAGATTCAGTTTATAATATAAAAGAGAAAGACACATTTCTCGATTATATATTTGAATTCTGCATATTGATTTTTTCTCATTACATTAATAAATAATGTGAGAATAAATAATGTGTGTCTGATTGTGAACGCGACGGCTGTGGTTCGGTTTCCATTCAGGGAAATTAAATATTTATTTTTTTTCAGTCCGGTATAATAAGATAAAGCAAAACGTTGGGTTTCAGCACTCAACAAGTAATGTCTCGAAGATTGAAGTGTTTTAACTCTAGGTCGGAAACCTATTGTAAATATAATGCCTGATATATGCGGTATACAGCGTGATGCTAAAATGAAAAATAAATACAAAATATTTTTTCAATTGTCACCGTTTTTTAAGTCGGTTCAAAATAATGTTAGCATCAAAGTGTAAGGACAAAGCAAGTATTCACATTCATAGTAACGTTATTCATGACCGTCGCAGAGATAAGGGATGAAGGCCAATATCGGCTCATGGTTGTAACAAGCTATAAACATTTTTACTACAATTTATATGGAAGAAAAAGTTTTTATTTTATTGTTATTTTTTACTGATGTATCACTCTCATTCTCTGTTTCACCCTATTTTGGAGAATTGCAATCGGAAGTTATAGATTATTTCGTATAATTATATTAGAATTGAGCATTAGAAACTATATTTGAATGTTAAGTTGGTCTAGAAACAATAAATAACAGGACAAACAAACTTATAGTACAGATTGTCGTGACGCAGCGGCATAGAGTCTGACAATAAGTGTGACTGTTGTAGGTTTGATTCTCACTCTGGAAATTTGTTTTCATTTACGAAAGTTGGGCGGAAAATGGAGAACGAAGTGTCTTTACATATCGAGTACCCTTCAGTTCATCAAGATATATGCAAAATACAACCTGAAATTTAACTTCAAATTTTTTTTTACAAAAATATTACAATGCCACTAAAGTCATTTCAGACATCATTTCCCAAGAAATAGGGCAAGCGATCTACTCAAGTATCACCGCGGAGCTCAGTCTATGCGACGTCAAACTTACACGTGAAATATCGCAGTAACGTTTGGTACGAGTGACTTCACGCTTCGTTGATCGTCGGTTGTGTTGCAAGTGGGAAGTGATGGGCGATTTTAATATTTTTTTTTAGCTTTACGCTATATCCTGAGTGGGTGGGCAGAGAGAATCTAGTGTTAATACACTTCGTTCCCCACTTTTCGCCGCTTGTAATGCGTGTTGAGTGGCGAGATTAAATAAAATTTGATGGTTACAATTACAAAAACAGACAAGATATTTAATTAATACAAATAAATAGAAGTTCAATTCATAGAAAATATTTTTTTCACTATTCCAGTTAAGAATTAACTAAATCCGGCAACCAGAATGTAAAACATATACCGAAATTAAATTCGGTTCATTTTTAAATAGTAAAACTAAAAAGTATAACAGTATAGCATCGAAATAAGACACGGTTCTTCTTGGTTTTTGGTGTTACTAGACAGGTTCTTTCTTCTGTAAAACTATTTATGTAATATGTCATGTGGTGGGACCTTGCTTGATAACTTTCTGTACAAGTTTAAAGTACTATTGGCTGGTATTTCCTGAAACAAAGTTCATTATTTATAAGGAATCTTAGTTCATTTTCAATATTCCGTTTTTTTAGACCTGCCTGGTTTTACTAAAAATAAAAAGAGATCTTACTTTTGTAATTGTAACCTTTCTTGCAATATCATAATTAAATAAAGAATATATTGATTTTGAATATTTGAGTTCAATTTCTATTACTATCACATTAAATAATCAAACCTCGAACCTCCGTTTCACAAATTCAATCCAAACTCCAAAAGAAGACATCAAAAATGCCAAACATTTGTCACCTCGGCGATATTAAAAATTGTAGAAGCCTAGAAATCCGAATATATTATAGAAAATCTGCATACAATAAACGTAGCGTGTTGTATGAAATATGCTCAGGTATTACACATTTTCCTCTCCACTGCCACTTATTCGTGGATTTTGGTTGAAGTTGAATTTTGAATACGTAGACTTTATAGTTGCCAAGTCACATAAGTTTAAGTTTGCTTAGCTGTCTGGCCCGTAGGTACAATAGTTAGTTATTCTGATTAAGCTAGAAGTTTCGAATTCAATGCAGCTGTTAAATATCTTATGATAATTCTTCATTAATATTTTTTTTATAAAATTGATTTTGATCTTAAAGAAAGTTAGTATAATGATGTAAAATTTAAATTGCATTATTTTCAAAAATTTTCTATACTATGGGTTAGCAGCTGTGGGTACGAATTCCACTTAAAGATAAAATGCGGCAATAAGTTCAACCACTCAACACGCAACGTCTTGAAAATTATGAAGTGTATGAAGAACCGAGTGTCCGAACACAAGGTTCCTTCACCTTTGGCTATTTACGAGATATAGCGTGAAGCTAACAAATATTAATCTGTAGGGAATCTACGACTGTTTTCTACAGAAAAAACATATCTGTAACACTCCACTCAAGTATATAATAACAATTATATATATTTATATATGCATGTTGGAATAATATTGTAAGTGCTGTCGTCTTGGATTGAGACCTATTTGATAAATGAGGCGTCAATCGATTTATCTTCATCTTAAGAATTACTGTGCAATTCAAATGCAGTCCAATTGCAATCCAATTGCAATTCAATTGCATTTCAATTGCATTTGAATAAATTATATGAATGTAAATTGTTTATTTATCGAGGCCATCGTGGCGTTGTATAACGGTATTTATCTGTAAACGACCCTTGTTGGGTTGTGGAGAAATTATGTTTCAATTATATTCATATCACTAAAAGTTTGCCTGACCTAGTATTTTTTTAGTTCTTAAATAATTTCAATATATAACACACCCTTGATTTAAAAAAAGAAAAACCGAGAAAGAATCTTCTTCTTTACTTAAAATAATGCCAGTTCTGGTAAGTCCTGAAAGAGCTGACAAGGCTACATTGTACCAGAAGATGACATCCTACTAATATTATAAATGTGAGAGTTTGTAATAATGGATGGATGTTTGAATTGATGGAAACTATTTTATAGTTTTAGTGGTCGTAGCGCAAGAGGACAAGCGTAAGACTGTAAACGCGAATAATTGTGGGTTCGACTCCTACTCGAGGGAAACTAAATTTAATATTTTCATTTTCTCGCTCTGGTAACGAAGCAAAGCGCGGTGTCGACTTCCGCCACTCAACGCGCAATGCTTCCAGAATTCGGCGGAAAGTGGGGAACGGAGTGTCTTAATACTAGGTTTTCAGGTCCTCTCTGCCTACCCTGCTATGGCCGGGATACATAATAAAGAGAATAAACTTTGGATGAAACTTTACATAGAATAACATACAGCTATAATTGATATTACGATTTTGTATAGTTTGGCTATAATATAACAATAATTTAAAGCAGGCGAAGTGGGTTGGTGGGAAGTATATTAAACTTAGTAAATTCAACCAAAATGTTCACCCATATTTATCGATCAAACATACATACCAAAATCCACATTGCATTATCAGAAACTGCAAGCTGAAGGCGAAATCTTTAACCAATCTAATTAATACTAGAACATTTCAACAAAACAGTACGTACTATGTATGCCTTACAGTAATTATTCGAAGCGTCTAATAGCTTCAGTAGAGTTAATGAACCACGTACAAATAACCAACGCTGTTCTTGGCGTCGCTTCTGTTTTGTATGTATGTATGTTTGAGTATATATACAAAACGTTGTTTAAGCTTAGCTATAATTAAAGGGATTCGTTCAATCTGGATGTTCTATTAATACTGGCTCTGAGCTACGGCTTCGCTTGCGTGTTGAAATGGTTATTCATAGTTGTGTATGACTCTGTACAGTGGGTTACGTCCAATGATTTTTTTTGAGGTAACTTGGGAATTAAGAGTTAAGAAACTCCGTTCCTATTATGACACTTCTGTTACCTACTTTTGAAATTGTAATGCTAGTGCATTTACCAGCATCTTCGTTCCCGTAGACACTTAAAATTGATTAATAATACACATTCTAAATGTCTATAGCCTCCCTCGATAATTAGATTATCCACATAAAAATATTATTATCAATACTAACCAATAGTTTTTGAGATGAGCGCGTTCCACCAAACAAACTCTTCAGTTTTATTGTATTAGTACAGATTTCAACTGATCGTGAATCGAACCCAATACAAATGGAGCAATCCCCAATAACTAATAACTGATATTTATTATTGCCATTGAAGTACCTGAATCAACCAAATTACAACGTGTTTGCTCAATAAATTGACGTTTAAATGAAGGCATGAATAATTTTTTATATTTTCTTACGCTTTAACGGTGTTTGTTCAGATAAATGAATCTTTTTCAATGATTTTTATATGATTTTTGGCTATTAAAGTATGGGAAAACAGGATGGTTTTTGTGATTGGATATTTTTTTTTAATATTTTAAATAAGAAAATCGAGTTCTATATTTTTTTTAGTTTCGCGCTGTACTACGTATATAGGATCTATACTAAGTACTATATACGGATAAACACTCTACCTACTTAAGGGAATCCTTATCTCATTTATTATTAATTTAATAAGCCTAGTCGTGTTGTTCAAACGGGCGAAACCGCGGGCGGGCTGTTAGTACTATAATAAAATATTTAGATATATTTTAGCTCCGCGCTATGTCCCGCACAAAATTGAACAGACACAGGGAACCTAAGAATTTAGTGTACAGATACTCCCTTCCCATTAAGACACATAAGTTGCCTACTTTCTGCTGAATTTTGCAGGCATTGCGTGTTGTTGGCGACACTCAAAGCAGTCCATTGCCTTGATACAAGAGCGAGAAAATGAAAACATTAAATATTTTATTTCCTCGAGTGGGATTCGAACTCACAACCTGTCGCGTTTACGCCACGACTGACCACAACAAATATTTAGATATTCGTACGCCTCATAAAATTTGTTTCGCTATAACATTTTGCATGTATACAAAATAACTTTAGCTTATACAGATTTTACATTCGAATTCACAGAAATAATAACTATCTTTAAAGTCTTGCCAGTGCTTTTGAGTATTAAGCTAAGCCGGGCTTTATTTTAGAATATATTTAGTACATTTTTTTTATGTTGCGGCATATGTGAAGAAAACTTTGAAATAAATGTCGACGCTCGAATATTTATACGAAATCTTAAAAAAAAATAACGTAGCGGTATTCAAACCTACGTCTCTTGGAAACTGCCTAAGCGCTCTGACCATTAAACTATTCGTTCTAATCAAGCTACGTCGAAATTCTAATATGTTTATATATTTTTCCCGACTGCTAAGGAAGGTTCTTTGATTTTCACGATTATTTCACGAGTGATTTAATTATTTCACGAGTCTACCCGTGACCACGGACTACTGCAAAGTGTTCGAAACGTCGGGTTTCCAAAAATGTATAAAAATACAAAATATACGCGATTAATCCGGTTAAAATAGTTTTATTTAAAATGCTAAGGAAGGGTTATGTTTTTCGCGCGTATCTTGTATGTATGTAATATTCTTTATTACCTCATATCTCCACAACCTCAGAACGGATTTACACAATTGAGGTATCGTTAGATTCGTATTAGCAGACCAAGTGTTCTTAGATAGGTGACGTTAAAAAAAACAATCATGGCAGCTATGGAATCCCATTGGACTTACTGAAAAAAAAATCGTTTCGAATACCACAATATGGGTATCAAATTCAAGAGCTTAATACGAGGATTTCAAAAAGGTATATCATGATTATCATTACTTTAATAAATCCTAGCAAAAAAGTGGAAAATAAAAAATTTTTCTAAAAACAAAAACCCCGACTGCATAAAATTAAAAAGAAAATAAACAAGCCCAATAGTTTATTAGGATTAACAGTCAGGATCTATAAGTGATTTTTTAATCAATTAAATCTTTACCAGGAACCCCGTATAATTGAAAGAGGTCACGACTGTTAATCCTAATAAACTATTGGGCTTGTTTATTTTCTTTTTAGTTTTATGCAGTCGGGGCTTTTGTTTTTACAAATATTTTTTTTCAATTTTCCACTTTATCATTTTTTATCTTCATTTTTCCAAATTCCCCCCCGCACAGCTTACAGTTACCTTGCGTGTAGAATTACGTAACTCAACGTCGCGATTTTTCTCTTCAAAGCGGGGACCACAACACTGCATCGCTACAGCTTTTATATACTACTAGTGGCAGCCCGGAATATCATTTGCATGAACTATAAAACATATAATCCTGTATTTTTCCGTTCTTGAAAGAATTTCAGGAATTCCAGTCGAAGTGCTCTCCTATACTTTCCTATTACAAATTTCAGAGTTTTGTCCATCGTAGTCAGAAACGTAAATGTTTTATGAATAATAAGTTAAAATAACAAAAAATAAGGCCAAGATTCAGGCCGATGTGGCACAAAGTTGTGGGTTCGATTTCTACTCGGGGAAATGAATTATTATTTATTGTTTTATTTTTTTCATTTCTTCCCTCTGATAAAAAGGCAAAGCGCGGTTGAGTTCCATTTTTCAACTCGTACTGCCTCGAAAATTCGGCTGAAAGTTTGGAACGAGTAGTATTAACATTAGGTTCCTTCTGCTCAGCCTTCTGTATGCGGGATACAGCGTGAATCTGATTTTTGATTTTAAAAAAAAATAGCCAGATATCGCCAAGTATTCTAGCTAGTTTTTGCACAGAATGGATGAAGGGGCCAATTTTGCGCTTTTGAATACGTAAACGTGTTATCGTAAAGCAAAGTGTTTATATTTGCAGGTAATATTTGCTTTCGATTCTGTTTGGTCTTCTAATTTGTATTGGTTGTATTGGAGTTTTAGAGATAGTTGGATGAGATTTCGTTACTAGATTAGACAATTTCAATTTGAATTTATATACATATATCTATATCAATATTATTATATAAAAAGAAAAGATTTGTAAGTGTCCATGTTTGAAGTGAATAAACATAAAAACTATTGAACCGATTTAAGAATTTTTTCCCCATTAGAATGCTACATTATCGCTGAGTATCACAGGCTATATTTATTTTGAAAACTCTACGATTTCAAATTTTTAGATGATTCCCAAAAGTGGCTGGTTCAAATCCCACTATGCTCCAAAAAAATATAAAACTAATTTCATTTCTTCATTCCAGTTTCGACGTCCGAGGGCGTAGCTTCAACAAGGCCCTCCACTGGTCAGATCCCCTCGCCTTTGGGAAAAGAGCAAAGTTCATCACGATGTCCAGACCGTCATCTCTCAATGTGGATGCTGTTCAGTTGGATGATGAAGGTGTTTACAGATGTAGAGTGGACTTCAAGAATTCACCAACTAGAAATTTTCAGATACGACTCAATGTTGTTGGTAAGATTGTATTTTTTGTTTCATCTATACTAATAATATAAAGCTAAAGAATTTATGTGGTTGAACGTGTTAATCTCAAGAATAGTAGTTCTTCGAAGGAAAATATTAAATATTTTATTTTCCCGAGTGACGTCTGACTGTAAACGTGAGAGTTCTAGGGTCGATTCCCACTCCGTTATCCTTATTTCTTAGTTGCTCCAAAACAAAAGGGCGGCGTTGAGATCCGTCAATTAACACAGTCTCTTGAAAATCGATCAGTGGGAAATGGAGTATCACACTATATCCCCTCTGACTATACACGGGATATAGCGTGAAGCTAAAAAAACTAGTTTGAAATTCGATTGGATAATGACGAACGGAAGTATCTTAATGAGAATGCAGTGTCTTAACACAAGGTTCCCAAGTTCCCTCTGACTTACCTACTACCTCTGACTACTACTTGTGCGGGATACAGCGTGAAGCTATAAAAAAAAGATTGGAGCCCTCTCACTAAACTACAGTGTTGTAACTTTACTCAACCAGTCGAACAAAATGGTTGGACGAGTTCACTATCAAAGCGAATGTTTCTCGGCCTTGGCCTGAAAAAGTTAATATCTCCTTTTACTACAACATACGTGGTTATGAATGTAAATTATTAGCCAGTGTAAGTAGAGAATATATGAAAATTTGCTATATTTTTTTGTTTTATATGAATCTATGGGTAGAAGGTACAAATTTTGTGTAGGTTTTTTTTTTCGCTTCTAGCTGTATAATGTACGTAACAGGGTAGGCACGAACCTGGGAGACTAGTGTTAAGACACTCCGTTTCTATTAAGACACTTCAGTTCCATATCCTCCCCACTCTTGGATGTTGAGTGGCTGAATTCAACGCCGTGATCCGCCTCGTTACCGAAACGAGAAAATGAAAGTATTGAATATTCCATTTTTTTGAGTGGAAATCGAACTCACACACTATCGTGCTTACAGTCGCATTCTCGTAAACTTACAAATTTAATTAAAGTAAAATATTAATAAAGGAAAAAAAAAATAGTGACTGAACTCAAAACCGTATTTGGTCTTGTTACCAAAACGAGGAAATGCAAATAATTATTACCCCTTAAGTAAGAAATGAACCTACAACCGTAGTGTTAACAGTCACACTATGCCACTACGCCACGGCCCCAATTATTGATTATAATTAATTACCTGAATCCAGAATCGAGTCCACTATCTTTCCACATAAATTCCATATATTCTGAAAGTATATAAAATCCAATCACACGTGGAATGTTAGCGCTGTTGTCAGATAGATTGTATGTAGTTACCTCGTTAATGGAATGCAAAGGATTTCTGTGTGCATCGTATAGCTTTATAGCGGATGCTAATGGTTCTAGCTAGTTTTGTTTTTGGGTTTACTTGTATTTATGCTTCACTTTCACGCTGTATCCCGCATAAAGCGGGATAGGCAGGAGGAACGTAAGTAAGACACAAAATTTCCCTCGAGCTGCCTTCTTTTCGAAACATTGCGTTTAGGGTGGCGGACCTCAGTGTCTTTGACTTTGATTTTGTATTCAGATCTCGTAGAAGTTTTACGCTTTTTGCTTCTTTTCGGACTATTTCATTGTAAAACGTAACGTTGTGTCGAAAGCTGAGATATTGCGTGCTAGCTGGCAGAACTGGTAATTACGCAAATCGCGGCGTTCAGTTCCGCCACTAAACATGCATTGCTTACAGAATTCAGCTGAAAGCGGGGTACGGAAGTGTCTTAATATTAACAGAGTGTTACACTAGATTCCCAGTTGTCCTCTGTACACCCTGCTATGTGCGGGATAAGCGTGAACCCTCAAAAATGGTGGCGCAACTTAACATCGCACTTTATCGTCAGAGCGAGGAATAGAAAATAATTTAAATATAATTATTTCCCTGAGTTGCAATATAATGTATACATTATATTCTGTCCGAAATGAATAAACTAACTGAGACATGCCTAAGATTTTTTTATGTAATATAATAATGTCTTGTATATAATAATATAGTATTGTGCTTAATCACTGCCCGAAAAATACAGCGTTTAGTTCCACTATTCAACAGCCAGAGTGTCCTGAATTTGGACAGGAAGCGAAAATTTTACTCTTAAAATTCTCTCTCTAAGCCCTCTAAGTTATCATTTAAGATCGGCTTATTTATATCGTATGGGAATCGAACTCGCAACTATCGTGCAAACTTAATCTTTGTTACGAAACATTAAGTAAAGTTTTGAGTTAGCTAATTTCACTGAAAATTTTAAGTTTATTTGAAACAAAGTGCTAGTAGGGTTTCTGGAAGCCTATACCAATTTCTAAGTGTTGAATTACGTATCGGCAAGTATGTGAAAAGTATAGTCAGGGTTAAGAGAGTCAGTTACTCTGTTCTGGAGCAGTGGCAAAGCGTCTAACCGAAAACGCAACGGTTGTAGGTTCAATTTTGTGTGTTCAGAACTATTTTAAGATTTTTTTTCTTAACTTTCTTTTAAAATAAATTAATTTTTTATCTTCGCTCATGTAACAAGAATGCACGCGTTGCGTATCAGCACTATCTCAAAACTTAAGATGAAAAGTGGGAACGGAGTGTCTAAAGTCTAAACACTATGTTCCCCCTGTTTACCCTCCTATTTACAGGATACAGTGTAAAGCTAAAAAAAATAACTAATTGATTTATTTTCTTGACAGTGCCACCTCATCAGCTCTTGTTGTATGATGAAGCTGGCCGAGACGTCGCGGGCGTCGTCGGCCCCTTGGAGGAGGGAGGGAATTTCACACTCCTCTGCGAGTTGAGGGGCGGTGAGTATAGACACTAAATGTTTTATGTTCCAAAGCTTACTACTACATAAAGCTTTTTTTCGTTATGTAGTCTTAGATTTCGAAATTTTTAAAACATGAAATCTAATTTTGTTCATTTTTATAGTTTTTTTTTAAATATCTTTGCTTAGTTCGTAATTAGTAGTCTTACACACATCTAAAAAATATTTTTTAGCTTTACGCTGTATTCCGCACATAGCAGGATATGTAGATCATGAAAATCTATTGTTAAGACACTCCGTCCCCTACTTGTCGGTACTCAACGCCGCGCTTTGGCTCCTGACCAGAGCGAGGGAATAAAAATATTAAACATTTTATATCCTCGAGCGGAAATCGAACCCACAACCGTTTATAGTTACTTGTACTCCCGCACCACAAAATGCCTCAAGTTCATATAGACTTTTTTTGTTATAAAACTAAACAGACACCAGTATTATCACTGTCGCTGCAGATTTTCTAAATTCCCGAGCGTACATGCTAAACGGCGCATTCTAACGTAAGCTATATTTTATACAGTTTTACGTTAAATAAGTTTAAAAAAATATTTTAACTTTACTTCGAGGCCAGTTGTAGCCCAGGGGCACAAAGTGTGGAAACGTGTCAGGTTGTGAGTTCGATTCCCATTTGAAGAAAATTAAATATTTAATATTTCCATTTTCTTCGCTCTGGTATCGATTCAAGGCGCGGCGTTAAGTTCCGCCACTCACACGCAATCGGTAAGGCAAAGAATTCGGCGGAAAATGAAACGGAGTGTCTTAACATTAGGTCCTCAACTTTGTTTTCGTTACTTTAAGATGTAAACTGTAATATTCCATTTTTCTTGTTCTCCTAGCAATTTCCAAAAGTACTTTTTTGACTCTGACTTTGAGTGCTCCCTTCCGTAACCACCGACATGGGAAATTGTAACTTGTTAAGTCCCATAGTTCTGTCCGGAAGTTGTCACACAAACACCGAAGATTTTCATACATGTATACTCGTATAAGGTACGATATCTTCTGTACAGGTAAAAACTAAATAAAATATATCTCTATACAAGTAGTAAAAGGAAGGTTTGTGTAGAAAGGAAGATGTGTATTCGCCGTCCTCTATAAAATACTAACCTTAAGACCTAAGTATTAAATTTTTCTATTTCTATTGTTCTTCGTTGTCCCGATGCACCAGAATGGCCTCTTCATATTTTAAAAGAATCCAATAAAATTATGAAATGAATGGACGTAATATATTTTTTTCAATATAATATGTTTATTGAGGCCGGTCGTGGCGCAGCGGCACGAGGTGTGACTGCATAACCGACTGGTTGTGGGTTCGATCCCCATTCGAGGAGATGAAATATTTACTTAAATTTATATTTCCATTTCTTCGNCTTTAAATTTCTAGCAGAATAGTGTCAATCGGTGGTAAATCACAGCCTTGGTTTGATACCTCTTGCAAGCTTGCTGTCTTTAGCAAACGTGAGGCTTAACAAATCTGGGCCGAGACACTGATTACTAAGGTTCTGAAGGTGGAAGCTATAAAATATGGCTTTCGCCATGGTCGCTCAACTGTTGATTTTCTGGTCTACCTAACCCACCGTTGGGCTGCGACGCTCCTTGCGAAACTTCCATCCTACTTTCTCACTGGTCGCAGCATCGAAGTAGCTGTCGATTTTGTTCGGAGTTTTTGTTCGAAATATATGCCCGTGAACGCTGTCGTACTCCAAGGATGTGCTGTCCCCTACGCTATTTCTTCTGCATATCAATGACATATTAAAGGATTCCAGCATTCATTACTAAGCAGATGATCTATGCATCGCTGTGCGTTCTCTACCGCATTTATCGTGGGGAGTGTTCTGAAAAACTGTTTGACCGGTACCTGCCGCCGAATTTACTACGCACTTTCGAACAGTAAGTCACAAGCTAAAATCCCATGACCTAACTGCAGCAGTGTTTCCAGGTTGATACGACACGGGTACCTTCAAAATTCCGCGTCTATCTGTACCTTTTTTTTATGGAAAAGACAAGGCAAACGAGCGTTGGGGCACCTGATGGTAAGTGATCACCGCCGCCCACGACCCCGTGCAACACCAGAGGGGCTGCAGGTGCGTTGCCTGCCTGTAAGGTGGGTTGGGCTCCGGAGCCCGGCATTACCTGATGCGAAACGCAGTGGCATAAAGCCACTACTTCACACCGGTTTTAAATGCCGGGGGTGGTAATGATCCGGTCGAGTCTGCCCATACGTGTTGCTATTGCTGGAGACGTGACTCTACCACACGTACTTTAGTCACCTCTTACGACACCGCCAGTACCAGGATGATCCTATTCTAGGCCGGAACCTTGGACTAGATGTAAACTAGACCTAGACCTAGACCTTAAACCCTGGCAACGCACCTGTAGCTCCTCTGATGTTGTAAGGGGTCGTAGGCGGCGGTGATCACTTAAATCTATATTATCATCAGGTGACCCGAACGCTCGTATGCATTTTTCATTTAAAAAAGAGTGGTGATCGATCCCACAAGTCGCATTTACAGTCATATACTTGAACCCTGTGCCATGGCTGACCTTTTAACTGAATGACTATAGTTCAAAATTGAGCTATTTTACACAACACATCATATAATATCTCGAAGAATGGGGGGAAAATGGAGAAGAGAAGTGAAACGTTACCACTATGGAATCTTTTTGGACTCGAATCCAAAAAGCAAAAGCTGTCTTTTTTTATCCAAAAATATTTTTTCAATTCGTACCAGCAGTTTCTGAAATTAGCGCGTTCAACCAAAGAAACCCTTCAGAATTATTATATTAGTACAGATTATAGATACTACAACAGCATTATTATTAACACCATAAAAACAGAACTAGTGTAGAACTTTCAGCGTTTTCTTCTATATTATATTTTATTATATTGATATAGAGTTTAATTAAAGTTTGAACTATCGTTCTGTTGTATATTGATTAATGCATGGTTTATAGCTAGAAAAATTTTGATAGATGGTCCAATTTAAATGGATACTAAATAAATATTTATGGGTTTTACTAGTCGAGACTGTTGATTACAAGCCATACTTATGACTGATGGAGCGTCTGTAAGTTAGCGTGACGGTTGTAGGTTCGATTCCTACTCTGGAGAATGTATGATTTTCAATTTAGAATGTATTATTTTCAAGTATGGCATACAGTTCCGCTCTCACGGAATTTGGAAAACATGCTAAGATACTTTCCCTACTTCGGAAAAGGATGTGGACATGTTTTTAGAGTTCCACACTTCAACATGTTAAAACGATTTTTAACCTTTACATTTAAATAATTACAAACTTAAAGTTGCAGTTTATCACAATCACACAGAATGAGTGCATATGATCACAAACTTAACTTTTATAACTTGTACTTCCCATTGACCTATAATTCTGAAATTGAAATTAGGTGAGTCCGACTCGCCCTCAACCATCCTATTTCTTTTTTATAAAATACTTCAAAAGTCAAAGCTCGGTCGCTAGTAAAATTATAAGTGAAATTAATCATCTTAACAACTGGAAAATGCCGAGCAGTTTCAAAGAAGAACTGTGACGTATTGAATAAATAATTAGACTGAGAGAGAAATGAATTTTGAATGGACTTGCAAAGACGACGTTAGTTCCAACCTCTTGAAATTATTAAAAAACTTTACTTTAAATCCGATTTAGCAAAATGACATCTTGTCATAGTTTAGTTGACGCTATTGTAGCAGTTGTAGGGACAGCGTTTGACTGTAAACGAGGCGGTTGTGGGTTCGATTCCGACTCGAAGTTTCGAATTATATCCGTTTATCTTCCCGGCTAAGTACATATAAACGTTATACACTAGTTAGATTCAGTTAAAAATCAATATGCCTAAATTGTTAAAATTTTAAAGCAATCGATGTCACAGTACATTAATATTGTACAAGATCCAATTTCCGTTTGCTCTTGGTAACAAGACATAATTTGTGTTATTTGGTAATAAGACAAAGCGCGGTGTTGAGTTCCGCCGCTCAACAAAAAATGATCAGGAAGTACGGAAAAAGTGCCTTTACACTAGATTTAGTATGAAGGTTAAAAATGTTGACTTACGAGTACATACATACATACATATATGGTTTTAGAGAAGGGTTAGGCAGGATATCACATCAAGCATTATTTTTCCTTGAGTATGCTATTATTTCCTCAAGAGAAAATAATACTCCTTTTTCAGCTTTACGTTTTATGCTCCTGACGGTGTGGCCAAAGAGAGAAAAGATCAATAGGTAATTTTAGAGTTACGTAGGGAAAATACAATCCTAATAGGATCACTTTCTTGTCAGTATGTGCGTCTGTTAAGATCATTTATCTCAAGTATCGTAAAGTATCAAGCTGAAAAAAAATTAAGCGTAATCAAAAACTATACTTCCTGTAGACCTACAGTTGTAAAAAAAAAACTTATATACTTACATACAGATAGGATATCTTCGAAACATGTAATAAAACTAAATTGTTAAGGTGGTCGTTTCATATATATTGACTGGTACAAACTAAATAAAACACATCTCAATATACAAGTAACTCTAAAAAAAACAATTTTTTAGTAGGTTATTATAGTATTTTTTTCAATAAAATACTAACCTAAAGACCCACTCAATAAATCCCCACTCACCGCCCTATTTTCAAGACATTGCGAGATGAGTCGCCGAACTCAACACCGTGCTTTGTCATGTTACTAGAGCGATCAAACGAAAATAACTGGAATCCAACTCCCCTTATGATAATCGAACCTACAACTATCGCGTTTACAGTCAAACATTTTTTACGACAGCCTCAATATAAACACGTTATATACAATTGAAACACCCATACTTTATTTACTTTTAGCTATTGTGCTGTCAACGTGATTGATATTACACTCACGAATATATCTTTTCCATCAAAAACTAGGGAAGTTATAAGATATAGGGGTAAGTATAGCATTTGGTACGCGCCATTGGGCAGGTTATTCTGTTCTCGTGTAACAATGGGGACTGAGTACCTCTATTTGTATTCTTTTGATCGTTGAAATTAATTTCGCCCTATACATCCTATTATAGTTTGGGTTATTGTGAAATCGATGTTTGTGTTTCCCCATTCAAGTCAGCTTCACGCTGTACCCCGTAGAGCAGAATAGGCAAAGGGAACCTAGTTTTAAGACACTCCGTTCCTCATTTTCCGCCGTGTTCTGGAGATATTGCTTGTTGAGTGGCGGAGCACAAGGCTGCGCTTTGCCTTAACACCAGAACGGAGAATTTTATATATATATTTGATTTTCTCGAGTGGGGATCGAACCCACAACCAGTCACGCTTACAGTCACACACTTAAGCCCCTGCGCCACGACTGGCCTTTCTTCCTCTGAATGACTATACTCGTACTTTAAATTGAGTTTTACTCAATACGTCATGCCTCGAAAAATGGGGAAAGAGGGAGCAGAGTACATAACACTAAAATAATTTACATGATCATTGCGGAATATTCCTCTTTTCAGTAAATAAAAAAAATTAAAAAAATTTATTCGAACCAGCAGTTTCTGAGATTAGCGCGTTCAACCAAACTGTTCAGATTTATATTATTAGTATAGATGTATACTACAACAGCAATATTATTAACACCATAAAAAGAAAACGAGTGCGGGAATTTTAGGGTTTTCTTCTATTTTATATTTTATTCCATTGAAATAGAGTTTAATTTTAGATTGAACCTTGAACTATTGTCTGTTGTTTATTGATTATGAAGGCTAAAAAAAATGTGATCGATGCTCCAATTTGAATGGGTACTAAATAAAAGAATTTTATTCATGGGTTTTACTAGTTGAGACTGTTGATTGCAAACCTAATTTATTTCCTATGTCGTGGCGTCTGTCTGTAAGCGAGACAATTTTAGGTTCGACTCCTACTCGGGGGTATATATTATTTTCATTTTTTCGCTCTGGTAAGCGAAAGACAAAGCGTGGCGTTAAGTTCTTATGGAAAATGGGGATCGTAGTATCTAAGCACTAAGTATCGTCTTCCTTCTCTGTTTTGGAAATGAATATCGATTTATTTTTTTTAATAAAATAGTTCAAAAGTCAAAGCTCGGTCGCTAGTAAAATTATAAGTGAAATTAATCATCTTACCAACTGGAAAATGCCGAGCAGTTTCAAAGAAGAACTGTGACGCATTGAATAAATAATTAGACTGAGAGAGAAATGAATTTTGAATGGACTTGCAAAGACGACGTTAGTTCCAACCTCTTAAAATTATTAAAAAACTTTACTTTAAATCAGATTCACCAAAATGACATCTTGTCATAGTTTAATTATCTATCGCAGTGCAGTGGAACGGCGTTTGACTATAAATACGACGGTTGTGGGTTCGATTCCGATTCCTTCAATTATGTTCATTTTACTCTGGCAACACTAAGTACTTAAATATATGTAGTACATTGTACTACAATAACATTCATTTTTATTAGTTCTTAAACAAAGTCCGCGACACTATATCTATCTCTTATAAATAAGTCCCAATAAGGCATTTTGTGGCAAAAAATTATAATTCGACGTTTTTTATGTGATAAAGATATTGAAACTTGCGAGCGAAAGTCATCAAGAAAATTTTATTAAGATAAGCTTTGTCTTGTATAGCACGTAATTTGGTCGTATAATTTTAAAATAAATTAATTTTTACAAAAAAACAACGAACTTAAAGGTAAAAAATATTTTTATATAAAGTAAAACGTACTTTGATTTTGTTACACAAATAAAATTAAAAAAAGATTTTATAATTTTGAAGTCGGTGCCAAGTTAAATAAACAGGTTTAGTAATTCGATATTGTAGTAAGGTTGTTGTAGCATTAGCTTGACCACACGGGAAGCTCTAGCATTTAAATAAAAAAAAATCATCAAAACCGGCTTACCCAGTCAAATGTTCTCAGGTAACAAACATAAAAAAAATACAGTCGAATTGATAACCTCCTTTTCTTACAGAAGTCGGTTAAAAAAGGTAATATTCAAATAATCAACGCTCTGTTTACGGCCGCAAGCATAGGCTCGAGTCCCGCGGGGGGCGCCATTGCTGCCGATTTCGTCCTCGCAAACAGCCTCGTAGTGCTTTCACTTTCTCAAAATTATGAAAGATGATGGAATGTATAAATTATATAATCTATCTTTTGGCAAATGCAGTAAAATAAAAGAATTGTAAGTGGTATGTGGGCGAAGCCGCGAGTAGGCCGCTGGTTTTTTAATATTTTTAAAGTGTTATGCCAGCCTTTTTTTCTTCTCTTTATTTTTCTATGTTACGCTACGTTACGCTACGTTCAAATTTTTAAACCTTTTCTTAATAAATATATTTCTATACTGAGAGTGGAATACCACTTTAAAATAATAAAAAATATAAAAAAAAAATAGTAATCTCTTTTGCCAAACGATAAAAAAAAAATTAAAGTTAATTTCTTTTTAATTTGGCTGCTTGCTGTCCCCTACGCTGTTTCTTCTGCATATCAATGACATGTAAGAGGATTCTAGCATTCATTGCTATGCAGATGATAGCACAGTGGACGCTGTTTACTCCGACGCAAGTCTTTCTCGGGAAAACGCTGAACAGTGCCGATATAAACTTGTGTCTTCTATTGAGGCATCCCTCGAGAATGTCTCCTCATGGGGTGAAAGGAACTTAGTTCAGTTTCTCCCCCTGAAGAAAGAAGTTTGCGCGTTAACCACTAAAAAAATCCCATTTATCGTATCGCCAGTCTTTCAAAACACTCCTCTTATAGCCGCGCTCAGTATCAGTATATTGGGCCTTAATGTTTCGAGTGACTGCCAGTATCGCGATCATCTGGAAAGCAAGGCCAAGTTGGCCTCGAAGAAACTGGGGGTCATCAACAGAGCGAGATGGTACTTCACGCCAAAACACCGTTTGGCCCTATATAGAGCCCAGGTTCGGCCTTATATGGAGTACTGTTTTCATCTCTGGGCTGGTACACGCCAGTATCAGCTTGAACCATTTGATCCCATACAACGTAGAGCCATTTGAATCATTGGGTACCCAATAATCTGTGAAATACTTTGGCTTTGCGTAGAGACGTCTCCTCGCTGTGCGTTCTCTATCGCATTTATCATGGGGAGTGTTCTGAAGAACTGTTTGACCTGTTACCTGCCGTCGAATTTTCTAACCGCACAGTACGTCATAAGCTAAAATATCATCCACACCATCTGGATACGTGTCAATCCACTACTGTGCGATTTCGTAGGAACTTCCTTCCACGCGCCACGGAACTGTGGCCAGGTCGATATGACATGGGTACCTTCAAAAAGCGCGTCTATCTCCACCTTAAAGGCCGGCAACGCACCTGTAGCTCCTCTGGTGTTGTACGGGGTCGTGGGCGGCGGTAATCACTTACCATCAGATGACCCGAACGCTCGTTTGCCTTGTCTTTTTCCGTAAAAAAAAACTTAATTAGTTTATTATCATTAACAGTTCTACGATCTTTTGGAGCACAGCAAAAATGAAGTTTCCAAGTCAACGAAAAAGATACGAGCATTTATGCATAATTTTTGCTGCACTTTATATGAAATTGGGTACTTCCCGTGGACTTACATTTATTAAATTTGGCACCAAGTGCAAACTTGAAATACAAATAAAGCAAAAAATCCAAAAAGTAAAAATTTATACGTACTTTATTGAAAAAAAAGATTAAAAATTTATATTCTAGTTAATTTCATACAAAATGAATGTATATACTCGCAAAGTTAAGTTTGTCATCATTTATAAGTTGCACTTTCCTTTGACCTAAATTCCTGAAATTGGTACGGAAGCCTCGGTGGGCGAGTCCGATAGCTATTTACCCTTTTTTAACCGACTTCTGTGAGGAAAGAAAGTTATCAGTTCGACTGTATTTTTTTGTATAAAATCAAGAAAACATTACGTAAAATATTCATATAAAAAAATGTTTAAAGTATGTTATTTTATTTACTTATATATTATATATAAACTTTTCGAGTTAAACGTAACTTGGTAGTGCAATTCAAACGGTCAGCTCCCCAAGGATCTATTATACAGTCGGACCGAGATAAAAGTAGACTACAGAGATTTCAAATTATCCCCTTGTTAATTTTAACTGAAACATATTATATAAATAGTTTTAGATGACTCGGTTAAAAGTGTTATTGTGGTAAAATAAATTATTAAAAAAAAATATAGAGGCCAGTCGTGGCGCAGAGGTACAAAGTGTGATTCTAAGATCGACTGGTTGTGGGTTCGATCCCCGCTCGAGGAAAATGAAATATTTACTGACATTTATATTTTCATTTCTTCGCTCTGGTGTCGAGACGCGACATTGAGTTCCGCCACTCAACACGCAATGCCCCCAGAACTGGGGAATGGTGTCTCTTAACACTAGTTTCCCTCTGCCTACCCTGCCGTGCGCGAGTTACAGCGTGAAGCTGATTATTATTTACTTATTTTATTTATTCGTCCATTTGTCGCGCACGTATTTAATGCAAATTTAAAACTTATGTGATTGTCTCACAGATACCATTGTCAGATATGGACCAAATTAAAATGGGACCACAAAGAAAGCTAGCTAGCTATTAGCTAGCTTTCAAATAAAATTATCAAAATCGGTTCACCCAGTCAAAAATTCTGAGGTAACAAACTTAAAAAAAATTGTTGAATTGATAGTTGCGGAACTGAATGCCGCGCTTTGCCTGGTCATGAGAAATGAAAATATCAAATATATCATTCTCTCGAGTGGGAATTGAACCAACAACTGTTGTATTTATAGTCGCACGCTTGTGCCCCTATGCCACAACGGCCTTGGCCTTTACCCAAGTGTATCACTTTAAAAACGGTTTAAAATTGGTAAAAACATTCCCTCATACTGGAATCGAACCCACAATCAGCATATAAAGTCAGATACATATATTACATTGGTAAACGCAATATATTCGTGAAAATAAAACAATTCAATCAAAGGCCTACTCCAGTGGCACTAGCGTAGCCATTTGTCTAGATTATACTGACAGACGTAGTGCTTGTTGTACACTGAAATTAAGAAGATAAGCTATGTTTTTCTTGTTAATATAGTATATAATTCTAGTATGTATTATATTTTATAAGTAATATTTTTTTTAGTTCAAGTTGGATCCCACATACATAGCAGAGGGAACCTAGTGTTAAAATACTCAGTCGGCAGAGTGGCCGAACTCTACTTCATACTTTGTCTTGATACTAGAGCAAGGAAATAAAAATAATTGTTGATTCCAACTAGTGAAAATCGAATCCACAACAATTGCGATTATAGTCAAACACTGTGCCACAACACCATCTAGATCTTATACGTATAAAAAATTGAACGTAGCGGGACTCGAACCCGCGCCTCCTGGAAACCGACCAGGCGCTCTGACCACTTAGCTATACGTTCTCATCAAGCTACGTCGAAATTTTTATACGCTTGTTACAACTTATTTATGTTATTAGCATATCTGTCGGGAGGAGATCGGTTTCCAAGAGGCGCCGGTTCGAGTCCCGCTACGTTCAAATTTTTATACGTTTTCTAAATAAGTATTTTTCTTTTCTAAGTGTGGAATAACACTTTAAAAATATTTAAAAAAAAAATAAAAAAATAAATAAAATCAAAAAATAAATAAAAATCAAAAAAATAAATATAAATATTAAGAACATCAAAATCTTGTTTCTAGACTATCTTCTTGTAAAAGCGTTGCGTTGTAGGGTACGAAGGGGAATTGCAAAAAGAGTTTTGTCATAACAATATAATATATGTATGTGTGTATAGTGAAGCCATCGTGGTGCAGAAGCTCAATCGTGTGACTGTAAACGTGATGATCGGGGGTTCGATCACCATTCGGAGTAATAAAATATTTAGTATTTTTATTTTTTTATTTATATATTTATTGGTTTATCACATAAGTACAGTACAGCTTTGTAATATTGGCACATTCTTAATTAAAAAAAATATGGAACTATACATATATTTGTTACGATAAACACCGCATGCAAATATATTTGTGTGAGAAAAAAATTAACAATAATCACAGTAAAATTTGTCTTTACAACTAAAAGTACATAAAAGTAAATTCAAAACTGTGAACAATGACAGAAAAATTCTAAATATTTTTATTATTATACTAAGCGAGTTTACTCTTAATTTTACGAAGAGAATTCCAAAAAATATCAGTTTTTTCTCAATATTCATTTTCTAGGCGACATAAACGAGGGACTGGCGAATTAGAACCTGATATGGTTCTGCGAATTGAAAAAGTTTTACAGGATTTCTAGGGCATTTATAGGCAACTTTAAAGTTAAATAACGACAACAGGTTAGGGCAATCATACTGATAGCTATCATATTAATTTGTGCAGGAAAGATAAATCTAGTATGTCCCGTCTTTCAATTAACGATTGAATTTTGAAATACAGTACAATACAATCTATCCTTATAAAAAGGTTTGCTTTCAGAAATTCCTTGGAATTTTTCTAAATGCCATAGAAATCTTTTCTGAATTCGTTCGATGCGCAACGATCTAGTATAATAGTGAGGTCTCCAAACAGTGCTACGGTATTCAAGGATGCTGCGAGCGTGACTATTATAAAGCAATATTTTAGTTTTTGCTTGTGTAAACATTTTACAGTTTCTCAAAATAAATCCAAGTAAGCGTGTAGCTTTCTTAGTTATTTCGGAAATATGTTGATCAAATGTAAGTTTGGAATCAAAAACGACACCAAGGTCTTTAATTGTGTCTACTTTAACTATAGGTACTCCGTTAATATAGCAATCACATTTAATAGTCTTTTGTTTCCTGGTAAAAGTGACATTTAAACATTTATTAACATTCAGTAACATGCTATTATCTTTACATCAATTTACCAGTCTATCCAAGTCACTCTGTAATAGAGCCACGCGTTCGATAGTATCCACGACTTTTAGGATTTTTAAATCATCAGCGTACATGAACGGGGTACAGTGGGAAAAAGTTGCCGGTAAATCGTTAATAAATATATTGAATAAAAATGGTCCTAAGTGGGAGCCTTGTGGGATACCAGATCTAATTTCATGTAACGATGACTGATAACCTGAAATCACGACATAGAACTTTCGATTTTGCGTGTATGATTTAAGCCACTGCAGTAGTTTTCCCGTATAGCCATACCCATACAGCTTTTGATTCAAGACTTCGTGAGGTACTAATTCAAATGCTTTACTAAAATCACTATAGATAACCTCAATTTGATGAGCGTCCATAGATTTTTGAATGATCCCTGTAAACTCCGCCAAATTAGTGCACGTAGACCTAGACTTAATAAACCCATGTTGAGCATCATTTATCAGAGGCTTGAAATGTGTGATCATTTGAGGAAGTATAAGGCTTTCAAAAACTTTGGCGAAAGTTGTAAGTAACGAGATTGACCGATAATTTAAAATATTTTTTTTTATCATTACTTTTGTAGATTGGAACTATTTTAGCTATTTTCCAGTGTTGGGAATATTCCATCTAGCAGTGACTTTTCATATATTAAAAATAGTGGCTTAGATAAGCTTTCCGCACATTTTTTAATAAATTGTGGTGGAATATCATCTGATCCTGATCCTTTAAGATAGTCCAGGCTGTTAAGTACTTCAATTATTTCTTTCCTCGAGATCTTTATGTTAGAGATTGTATTTAGTGCATTCATTGGTGTCTTTTGGAAGGATTGGCCAATAATATTTTGCGGAGATTTTTAAATACTGGAAAAACATTTCGCAAATAAATTTGAAATATCCTTTCCGCCATTTGCATTATTTACTCCATCAGTCATTTCATTAAGGAACGAGCTATTGAACGCTTGCTTTTTGTATAGGACCAAAAACATATAGGATTTTTAGTAATATTATTTTCTACTTTATTAATGTAAGATTTGTAGTTTTTTCTCGTTAATAATTCGCAGCGCTCATTTATTATATTTAAGGAGATTCCATCCATAGGTTTTCTATACTTCTTAAATCGTAGATCTAGTCTTTCCCGCTCTCGTATCAAACCCTTAAGATTGTGGCTAAACCAACTTGGATATTTAGAATTTTTTTGCTTATGTTTCGGAACAAACTCTTCCATACATGAATTTAATACTTCGTATTTTTTTTTAACTATTTCGTCAACTGTAAGGTGATAGATAAGATAAAATAACTGTCCACTTTATATTCGTAAGATAATTATTAATAAGGTCATAATCACATTTAAAGAAATTGTATCTTTTAGTTGCAGTTGAATTACTTTTCAACATTTTAACTTTGAAATCCTTAAAAGTAGCGATAATGGGGGTATGAAGCTTATTAACATTAACAAGGGATGATACAGCAGCTGTTACAAAACAATCATTAATGTTAGTGAAAACAAGGTCTAAAATTCGGTTTGACGTGTTTTTAATGCTATTATATTCAAATCTGATCTGGCAAAATCTGTAAGTGTACTTGCTAAAGTTGAGATACCTAGATTAAAATACTTTTGGGAATAACTATCAAAAGACCACTCAATACATCCAAGATTAAAGTCACCCAGAATACATGTACTATAACCATGCAATTCAGATACACGATTATAGTTCACGCATGATGGACATTTCCAAAGTTGTTCATTGTCGTTGCCAGTATTAATGTTTAGACAGTTAAGATGATAACCTACTTTGCATGTGCTACATTGAAGGAACGCCTCGCCATCTATTGGCATGTTACAACAATCCCATATGATGATTTCGATAGCTTTTTCTGACATATTAATGATATTTAAACAATTTGTATATTATTTTTTAAAAAAACATTTTTATTTTTTATTTTTTGGAAGGATCGAACTTGAGTTCGTTCGATTGTGTGACTTTCAATTCGGAGTTCAGGCCTCTGCGCTACGATAAGTTTAACAATAATAATAATACGTCAATTTTATTATCTAGTGTGCTGCATTTTATAAGCGAACTGCTCGGTGTTCACTGTATTTTATTGTAAAATTCCTTTTGAGAAATGTAGTAAGGTTTTGTTTTAAGCACTCACACACTTGAAACTTTTTAAAATCATTATAAATTGTTATTATTATGCACTTATAATCGAAATAAATCAGTCACTTTCACTTATTGTTTAACGAGACGATAGATTCATATGAACATTAATGATTTTTATGTTTGTGTTAAATCTTACTTTTTTTAACAGATTAAAAGGTCACTAAAAATTTAACACTATAGTGGCAATTGTTTCTTGGTTTGGTAAAAAATAGCACACTTTTAAAGTCATTAGCGAACTTTGTTTGAAGATGCGTACGGCATAACACTTCCTTCTCTCACTAGTACCCGACGAAAAGTCCAATTGTTTCGTTCTGGTAATAAGATAAAGTTGAGTTCCACCACTCAACTCGCAATATCTCAAAAACTCGGCGGAAAGTAGGAAACAAAGTTTCTTGACACTAGGTCCGTCTGTCTACCCAGCTATATGCTGGATACAGCGCGCAGCTAAAGAAAGAAAATAATAAATAACAATAATAATAATAAAATAGCTTTATTTATTCCACAAAAATTACACACTTATTTGCATGACAAAAATGTTTTATATACATACTTTTTTAAAGAAAACTTAATAATTAATAAATTATACTAACTATTACTAGTTGAGTAGGCTACAACTTTATATATTTATT
>JAAIXJ010000593.1:47636-69916 GCA_013403705.1 Heliconius hermathena | reverse complement strand
TTTATTTTGTAGTATACTTCGTTTTACCATTAATTGAATTGCTTTTTCCGATAGAATTGTTACTTTATTTGATGCTTTCTTGTTTCTCAGGCTTGTTAATATAGAGTTTTCTAACTTTTTATAGTATTCGTTGACAGTATGCTTTTCATGGTTTTCTATTAGATTAGGTATCAATTTATTTAAATTATTTATGTATAACTCAAAGGAAAAAGAATTCAGCACTTCGTAATTGGAGAATAACTTAGGTTAGATGTTGTTATGTAATCGATTTCTTTTTTTGTAGAGACACGTACTGAATTGCCCACAATAGTTCTTTATATAATTTTAAATTCTTGAGCACAAAACACTATGAAACAGCTTAAAATCGGTGACCGTTATGATGACATTCAGATTACACGTTTTTTTTACAAGTCTTTAACTGTTTTTAATGCAAACTTCATATGATCTTGGTAATTTGAAGCACTTTTACTGTTTTTACGTGAGACTTGGAATTATACACAGAAAAAAAATAATTATTTAAATAACGACGGAACAGATGTTAACAGTGGCACTGTGGCGCCCCCAAGAAAGAAAATACAATGTGAAAATTCCTTGTCCATGCGGGAGATTCGTGAATAAATAAATTGAGCTTAAATTTTTAAAGCTTCCAACTTCCAGTGGCAAAACAGCATTCTATACGTATTTTACCTTAATTGTTTAAAATGATACTCAACGCTCGTGAAATTTATATTCATTTTAGATCTTTTGTCCGTTTATCAAAGATCTCGGAGAGCTGTTAAGCTTAAATAATATCACAATTTCTTTGTTCACTGAAAAATATGAAACAATATTTAGATTTTTATTTTATTTTTCCTCTTGCCTTGTTGGTAAGTATTATAAAATGTATGATTCATGTATGATTTAAACTCCGAAAAAATCTGTTTAGTTCTCAAATTTTCACCTAATTTAGATAGAGGGAACCTAGTTTTAAAACACTCTCACTCTTCTCCACTTTTAAAGCGTTTAAATAATTTAAACATATTTTTATAGCGTCACTCTGTATCTCGAACACAGCAGGGTATACCCACAGAGAGTCTACCCTGCTGTGTTCCGCGTTTTCTGTTTCCGCATTTTGGAGGCATTGCAATTGGCGGAACTCAACGCTGTGCTTTTCCTCAATACTAAAGCTTGAAAATAATATATATTTTACTTCCTCCGTAGGATTCCGTCCACCAACGTTGCGCGCCAGCAGTCATACTTTGTGCATCTAATTTAAACATAATTATTCTTTCAAATCGACAACCATCGTGCTTATTTATATTCAGACGCTGATGCGCTGATGATGGCTTCAATATCATAATTATAAAATTGTGTAGGTACATATACGTACAGAAACGAGGACGAAAGCCATAAAAAGACAGGCCGCCGCGCCGTAGCGTAGTGTGACAGCTTTTGACTGCAAACGTAAGGCGGCAATGATTTTTTTTCGTTTCCTCGCCTTGGTAACATTACAAAACGTAGCGTTGAGTTCCGCCAATCAACATGCCAAGACAGGAAAGGAAAATGATGTAAAGTTGAAACTAAATTACTTCTGTTTATTCATCTACATATATGAAAGATATAATGTAAAACATAAAAGTAGCTATATGTATGTATGTACATAGTAATTTAGTTTTTTGATTGAAAGTAGAAAAAGTTATATTAAGGTGTCCTTCAAACACCATTTATAATATATAGATGTGTTTAGCTTGCTTCACATTCTTGCAAAATATTTTTTTTACCTATATTGTATTTCGTTTTATTTTCAATTTTTTCTGTTTATTGAACAATATATAAATAATAATTAAAGAAATTATTATTATTTGTATCCTATCAAAGAGTTCGCCTGTAAACGCTATGGTTGTGAGTTTTATTCCCGGTGGGGGGAAATAATTATTTACATTATCTGGCTTTGGTAAGGAGAAAATTTGAAACCAATTTAAGAAAATTCCCTCTATTGGGAATCGAAGCTACGACCTTGACGTTTAAAGCCAGACGCGAGCCTCAAAATTTAAATTGTTATATTTTATCATAATTTACGAGAATGTAAGTACACTCTAAGAGAGAACCATCTATAGCTTTGCAATTTCATGCGTTATTATTTTGAAATACGGCACTTTCCGCCCGTTTACATGTAAATTGCCCGTTTTGTAGAAAAATTATTTATTTGTTAACTTGAAATTGCTCTTTTTTTTCTTTCTTAATCCTGATATTGATGGTCTTGGGTTCGATTCTTGTATGAAGTATATTATTTTTATGTTAGACTTTTTTATTTGTAATCTTATAATGGATATTCAACGTAATTTTTTTAGTTTCACTCCATCCCGCATGTAGAACAGTGGCCAGAAGGAATCTAGTGTTAACAAAATATTATTATTGTACAGCGCTTAGTTTACACGCACTTAGTTTTTTTTTGACGTTGTGAATGATTGATAGACTTTTTAAAGCCTTTTATTCAGTTACACATATTAAATTGTGTAAAATAAAAAAATACCAAAATAAAATTTAAAAAATATTATTAATTATTTAGTTAATTTCTATGTTGTTTTTCAATGAGAATCGAACCCATGGTGCAGTGGTACAAACTCTGGGCGTAAACCGATTGTGGGTTCCGCGTTTTGTCAACAAGACGAAACACACTGTTGAGTTCCACAACAATTTGCAATGTCATGAAAATGGGGAACGGAATGTCTTAAAATTAGATTCCCTATGCCTATGCTGCTATGTGCGAAATGCAACGAAACGTTCAATATAAATAAAGAAATCGAACCCACAATCCTCGCAAAAATTTTCACATTACACAATATAATGTACATATAATAATATATTCTATTTAATCTAGTAATTGTATACGAGTAATTCAGTAGAATAGTCGAAATCAATTACATTATAATAGTCCACTTCCGCCGCCCGCTTTGATTTTGAATAAATAATATTGATTCAAATTCAAATCTTTGAATTTCCTATTTAAATAATAACATGCCGTCGTAGTATTTCTTAGCTCTGGTAACAAGACAAGAGAGAGTTCTGGCGCAGTGAGGATAACGCGACGGTTGCGGGTTCAATTCTCACTAGGGGAAATAATTTGTTAATAGTTTCATTTCTTAGCTCTGGTACTAAAATAATAAACCGGCGTTAACTTCCGCCGCTAACACACTTGAAAATTTGACGGAAAGTAGGAAATGTAAGTGCCTTAATACTTTCCATCTGCTTACCCTGTTATAAGCGGGATACAGCGTGATGGTAAAAAAAAACAAAGCGCGTCGTTGTGTTCCGCCACTCTGTTGAATAGCGGAATGCAACAACACAGCCATACCAGAGAAGAGAAGTGATTCAACGAAAAGAGAGAAACAGAACTGTCTTAACACTATATTCCCAGGTTACTTCTACCCTCCCAACTATACCTAGATCATAGTGATAGAATACATACGCACATAATATAAAAGACGAAAGAAAATTAAGAGAGAGATGAGAGGCCAGTCATAGCGCAGATTGCACAAAGTGTGATAGTAAACGTGACTGGTTGTGGATTCGATCCCTACTCGAGGAAATGAAATATTTATTTAATTTTTTATCTTAGGCAAAGCGCGGCGTTGAGTTCCCCTACTCAAAATGCCTGCAGAATTTGGCGGAAAGTCGGGAACGGAGCATCTTAGCACTAGGTTCCCTCTGCCTACACTGCTGTGTGCGGGATACGGCGTGAAGCTGATTTATTTGATTTATTTATTTAAGAAAATTAACCTTCCGATCGTCTTATGTATACATATAATATCATAATAAAAAAAGAACAAGCCCTCAATAAAATGGATCTCGCAACTTCATTTTCAGTACAATAACCTCAAAACCCTCTCGAATCAAAAGTCAAACTTCATACAGACGAATTATTTATTCACGGTGTCACCACTTAGCTCCCGGAGTTTCTGTTCTTGGGTTAAAGTTCATTTTGCTTGGTCTATTATTCACTTAGTGGGTGTGTATTTTCGTTGTTGGAATGAATGTTCATTATTTTACGGAGAATGGAGTGATTTTTCACTGGGTTCTCTCTGCCAATCTATTTAAAGCTAGACGCAATATGTAATAATAACAAGATGGTTCAATCATGTATGAAATCGGTGGGGTAGGCAGGAATAGTAAGACACTCCGTTTCTGTATTTGCCCATTTTTCGGGATATTACTTGTTGATGTAGATGGCGGAACTCAACGCCGCGCTTTGTTTTGTTAGTAGAACAATGCAAATGAAAATAATGCATTCCCTCGTGTGAAAATATTTACAACGCTATGCCGCTGCCGACGGCCTCTATGTATTAAATACTTAAATATTTTTTTTAGCTTGATGCTGTATCCCATTTCTAGCAGGGTAGGCAGAAAAAACCTTGGAACCTAGTGTTAAGATACTCTGTTTTCCATTAGGACACTTACATTCCCAACTTTTCACAGCAGAATTCTTGAACCATTGAATGTTAAGTGGCGGAACTCAACGCCGTGGTTTGCCACGTTACCTAAATATTTTTTTCTTCCCCAATCTCTTTGAAAAAAAAATAACAGGCACAGGAATTTAGTGTTAAGACATGTGTTTTTCAGCTACATATTAGTTTACTTAGCGATTAAAATATATCTAAATATAGTTTCAGCGTATACTAATTTATATTTAGAAGGATGTTTAAGAATTTGGCCCAAAGTTTCATAGAAGTGGGTAGCGTATTAATTAATTAAAGCCTTAGTTTAGAAATATGAACCTTATAGTCTAGATGCGTGCTTATACGCGTTGGTTGAAGGCTCCATTCTCACGTACATTTGCGCGAACAATTGCCTTTTTGTGTTATTATTTCGATATTAGAGCGAGGAAGTGAAAATCTAATTCATATATAATTTGCGGCGTTGAGCTCCGCTCCTTACAAGCAATGCCTCAAAAATTTGGCGGAATTTGGGCAACGGAGTGTCTTAAAACTAGGTTCCCTCTGTCTGAAGCGTGAAGCCGAGAAAAAAACATGTAATTAATCTAAACAATCATAGATGCAGAACTGCTGCGCCACGACGGCCTCTCGGTGGCCTCATTATTTATAAAGCAAAATGCACATTTAAACGACGCCATCCACCGTATATTGTATTTGAATAGATCAAACGGGGAGAATGGAGAGTTTCTTCTTTCCATTCAGTAGGTTCACTATTTCATATGTTTCCAATGAAGTTCTGCCTTTCTAATCTAACCTTAAAAATTAAAACATCATACTATTATTATAAATATAAAAGTTTATAAGATTGAATGTTTGTTTCACTTATACTCAAAAACTACTAAATCAATTTAGATGAAACTGTACAGTTATACATATAGCTCATAGATATTACGCACACTCTACAATATATGTAAAGATTTTGTATAATTTGGCTATATTATAACAATAAGTTTAAGCAGGCGAAGCCGCGAATGTATCGCTAGTGTCTAAATATTTATGAAAATTTGCTTTAATAAAAGTCCGATAGGATATCGAAGCGCATTCGATGTGATTTACCAATATCAAACAAGCGGATGAGCATAAATTTGATATATCCGGTCAATTGACAATACACTATTGACTATTCAATTAATGTAGAATAGATTTTCGATTATGACAAAGCTTTTTGACAAAATACTGACAATAAAAGATGGAACTAATATAATTTACCCTCTGTGGAGTAAAAAAATGAGTAGAAGTTTGTAGAATGTTTTTTTTTATTGTGTATGACGCGGTCGTGGCTCAGGGGAAGTACAATGTAATTGTGACGCGACTGTTGTGGGTTTGATCTCCGCATGAAAAATTAATTATTATTTATTAATATTTTCATTTATTCGCTCTGGCATCAAGGCAAAAGTCCGGCATTGAGTTCCGCCGCTCAATACGCTTTACCTCGAAAATATGACAGAGAGTGGGGAACGAAGTGTCTTAATACTAGATATATACCCTGCTATGTGCGGTATACAGCGTGAAGTTAATAATAATAATAATAACGAGACCTTTAAATGTTTTGGAATTTAAATCTGTATCCGCGCATAGCAACCACTTTCTCCACTTTCTGTACAATTTAGCGCTATAGCGTCTTATATGGCGGAACTCAACGCCGCACAATAACTTATCAGAGTGAATAAATGAAAATAAGCCATTCCATGTAACATGAATGGAATCCTCACTCATCGCGTTTTATAAAAGCTCCAGCCCCACTACACCACGACGGCCCCAATATATTTGCAGTACCGATAAAATCTAATCGGCGATATATATTATAGCAAAGTTGCTAACTTTTAGTTATATCCCGGTCGTAAAGTTAGGTAACATTTAAAATTACACTGTAACGTAAATAACGATAATCCTGAAATTTATCTTTTGATGATTTAAAATTAAACCAATTTTAACGGCATTGGTGATTTGGTTCGATTTCCATTCGGGGGAATGAATAACATTATTTTCCTCCCCCTTTTACCTAGAGGCCTTGAGTCCAGTGGTGGCTCAGGGCACAGTATGACTGAAAAATCGACTGGATTTTTTTTTATTTATATTTTCATTTCTTCGCTTTGGTGTCGAGGCAAAGCGCGGCGTTGAGTTCCGCATATAACAGAGTAGGCAGGTAAGGCTAGTGTCAAAATACACCGCTCTATACTTTCTTACTTACCAAAAAGGCAAATCATATATAATTTAAACATTATACAGGATGGAAGAGGCAGCGCTCCTTTTACGGAAACAGCGTATAGGGTAAAATATTTCAAACCCATACCTAAAGAAATTAATCAAGATAACTCAACAGTTTAGACGCAGAATTTTTTTCATTTCACAATGTATATCCGTACCTATATTTCGTGTGACGCAGTTACGCAAAGATGCGAATAACGTAAACGTTTGCTACTACAAAAATATTACTAAAGGTTAATCAACTTTGAACTTTCCCGCCAATATCTATGACTCGATTTCGGAATGAGGCGTATGCGGGGGTTTCCCTTTGATAGGTTTATGTGTGGGTGCATCGTTCTTGACAAATGGCGTTTTATTTTAAAACGGCAATTTTATTATTAATTTTTTTTGAAAATGTCATATTTTCATTTTTTTGGGAAAAAAAAATAATTGTATTAGGCTTTTATGGAGTAGTTAAAACTATGGTTTCATTTATAGTGGTGCTGACACTTCCAGCCTGTATAATTTAAATATTATAATTACTCATTATCTTTTCGATATATCATTTAAACATTACAATTAAAAAATAAAAATTAAATCAGCTTCACGCTATATCCCGCACACAGCAGGGTAGGCAGAGGGAACCTAGTGTTAAGACACTCCGTTTCGCCGAATTTTGGAGGCATTGCGTGTTAAACAGCGGAACTCAACGCCGCTCTTTGCCTCGACACCTGAGCGAAGAAATAGAAATATAAATTTAAATAAATATTTCATTTCCTCGAATGGGGGAATCAAATCGAACTCACAACCGTCGCGTCACACCTTTGTACCCCTGGGCCACGACAGCTTCATTATAATTACTACCCCGGATTTCGATAAGGATATAAGATTTTTGATTTATTTATTTTATGGTTACAAATATTTTTTTGTTACTTCAGATATCTGATAGTTTCGATTTCGGTTATTTAGCTCCATGACATCTCTGGTTTTAATATAATCAAAAAAATATATGTATTTTATACAAATTTCACTGCCAATTTATAATTTTAAATGATACTGTAAACGTAAATAATGATAATCCAAAAATTCAGCTTTTAATATTTCAAATAAATCCGATTAACGCCTGCTTAATGACGTAATGGTGCAATTGTGGCTTGACCTGATTTTTGGACAATGCCCGAAGATCGTGGATTCATATTTAAATAGCTGTAACATAAGTACCACTATTTTAGATAATAGGTGCTGAGATCATGGCGTACAGACAAACAAACTGTAGATAAGTGGTAACGTAACCATCGTTACAAGTTTAGATTTATTATTCTATTCTAATAATATAATACGAGTTTGTTTGTTAGTTGATTTATCAAGAAAGGCTATCTAGACTATCTAACTAATCTATACTAATATAATAAAGCGGAAGAGTTTGTTTGTATGTTCAAAGTTCAAACGCTAAGATCTCTGGAGCGATATGGTCGCATTTACATTTTTTTTGTTTTGCATGAAAGCTGCATTCCTCAAGTGCTATAGGCTATATAGCATTATGGTTTAATTCTTAGTTAATCTTATATAACAAAATATCAACTATCATGAACGCCATCGAATTGCTTTAACAAAAATAGTAAAATATATGTGGGAAGTACATTGTACTACAAGAATATTCAATTTCATTAGGGTTCCGTACCTCTTAAAGAAAAAAAGAACCCATATAAGATCATTTTGTGGTCCGTCCCTTTGTTCGTCTGTCTATCAAGAGCCTTTATCTCAAGTAATTTTCTGAAAATTTTGTTTTTCTATATTTGTTTTAAAACTATATGGTCGTTTATATAACAAAAACCGCCTGTTTCAAAACTATAAAGGGAATCAAAACTAATAGGGTACTTTTATTTCTCTGGTTGATCTAGAGTTATGAAATTTGACAGCTAGCATCTACAGGTAGTACTATTTTAGGAAAAATGTGAAAACTATACATTTGTGGTTAAATTCTAAAAAGTAATAGCCTTAATAGGAAGGCAAAATTTGATATTAAGCCGCTAGTTCAAGTGAGGTGACAGATCAAAGGGCTTGGTGTGAACATTCCAATACATAAAAGCTGTTTTTCTGTTATTTAAAATACCCGAGGAGGGTATTTTAAATAACAGAAAAACAGCTCTTCAGTTCTATCACTTTAATATTTGCTTCTTATACACCACTGTATCCTAAAGTAGACGTGTACTTGTCAAGGCATAAGCTAAGAAAGTAATCACACTGCTAATTTAATGACTTTTATATTTTTTTAAAATTAGTCAAATCGACAACTATCTTGACAAGTACAATTATTACAAAATTGTATCATTTGACTTCACAAAATATTATTTAAAAATTTAAGCCAAAGAGAGAATTATAAAGTTAACTAATAAAATATTAGTAAAATAACTTTACATTATAATAATAAAATCACAAACGTTAACATACAGGACCGTAAAATTAAGTTTGTTATCTTTTTTATGTTGTACTTCCCGTTGAAATACAACGCAGAAATGGTACGGAACCCTCGGTATGCGAGTTCGACTCGCATTAGATCGGTTTTTTTTATAAATGAAATTGTCTATCTGTGTGATTTCAAAATAACCGTGTTTATTAAAGTGGTGATGGTTTTTTACACGATAATACAATATAAACAATCAATTTTATAATTTTTGTTCTTCTATCTATCTGTCGTTTTATTTGTCCGGGCTACTTAACCAACCATCCAGAAATTATTTTTATGGAACTATCACTATGGAGCTGGAACACAAACGCTATTATTTATATCCCGGAATTCATGCGGATCAGAGTTTTACGTGGGAAAAACCGCGTTTGCCGAGCGCGCCTGTCTAGGTAGATATATGAAATAATTAAATATTTTTCTAGTAAATACGACAATTTTGGGAGCAAAATACAAATAGAATTCCAAAAAATTAAAATTATAATTTATTAAATGTATTATAATGGTATACATAACCATACTAACCAATTATTCTTAAAGACAACTTAAATAAACTTAAATAAAAAAGAAACCAACGAAACCGCGCAGGGGCCACTAGTATTACATATAACCCTCTGTATCTGCGGAAAAAGATGCCGCGGGCACTTAGAATGTGGCATACGTTAGTGCCATTTAACCACGCGGACGAAGCCATACTTAAAATCTAGTATTATCCATAAGGACAAACACTGTCGCATCACTATGTACATAAAGCAAACGTGAGTGAGATGGAAATGTATACAATAATGTATTCCTTCTACCTACGTAGAGTAAATAGATGTTAGCGTGACGCGTGAGGCGTCTATACAAACAAAATTAGCAATTTGGAAATTTTAAATATATTTTTCACTGTTTTTTTTTGTTCGTATGGTTTGTTTGTTAACGATGGTAGCGTATTCAAATGTCTTTAAGTTTAAAATCTTAATTTTTCATGATTTTATAATGAAATTAGATTAATAAATTAATCATGGCTCAGCAGATTAGGAGTGTGTTACTAGTCGTGGGCCAGGGGCACAAGTGATTCATTTCCTTGCTCTGTTAATGAAGCAAAGTGCGGCGTTGAGTTCCGCCACTTAACACGCAATGCCACCAGAATTCGGCGGAACGTGTGGATCAGAAGTATTTCAATGGCGAACACGAACGGTGTGCCTTAACACTAGGTTCCCAGGTTCTCTCTGCCGTGGTGAAGATTTCTCTCGGACGTAGTGAAGCAATGAAGGCATTAATAAATATTCGAAATTCTCTTCTTACTCTATTTTTATCATTACATGGATAATATATAATATGACAATTAATAATGAGAGTAGCAAGAGAGAAATATTATGTTATTTCATTAAGACTTGATTAATCATTTATTATTCAATATTTGCTCTTAGATTTCATGTTCCCAGTAAACTCAATTCTGTCTTTTAACGAACTACTTGTATGATTATTAGTTAAAATTTCATAGTTGGATTGGTAAACTAATCCATGTTTTAATTTTTTTGTCTTCACGTTCTATCCTGCATATACCAGGGAAGGTAGAGGATAATTGGGAACCTTAAATTAATACACACCGTTCCCATTGCATTCCACATCTCAATATTGTATATACTGTTACACAGACAAAACTGTTGGACTCAGAAAGTTGAAATTTAATGTGTAGGTTTCTTGGGGAGTGTAGGGGAGCACTGAAGGCGGACTTCCGGAAATTCCATCGACGACGAGGAGAACCGGGATTTTCCATACTGCGTTTTAAAATCCACGTAAACAAAGTTGTGGGCTTTAACAAAAATCGAATTAAAAGTAAGAAGCTATAGGCAAAAGCTCCTTGTTCAATAAAACTTTTTATGTTTCCAAACTGTCGTAGTATCTAAGAATCTAGTATATAAAAGTGATCCGAAAGTCTTTTCTTCCCTTTTTCCTTCTAAATAAGTTTTTGACTTTATTGGTGTTTGACAAAAAAAACAATGTTAAGTTGTACATGTGGTATACATATAAGTTAACAATTAGTATATAAAGATTTTATCATTGAGGTCTTCAGCATAGCAGCACAAAGGCTATGTTCCCATTCAGCGATTTTTTTTGCTCTGGTAACAAATAAGACAAAGTGCGTCGTTGAGTTCCGTCACTTCACACGCAATGTTTTGAGAATTGGGCAGTGCGTGAAAAATTATAGTATTATAATATTTAATTCTCTTTGTCTACTCTGCTACTTCCAGGACACAGTATGAAACTAAAAAAATAATCCTTACCTTCTACAGGCCGACCACAACCAACGTTATCCTGGCTGATAAACAGCAAGCCGTTAGAAGACCACACCATTTTGAAGAACGACGGTAAAATCATCATCAGTAGGATAAGCGTGAGTGGAGCCGAGAGGAGCTGGTTGAACACTTCCGTGAAATGTCAAGCCACGAACACACCCTTGTTGAGTCCCCATGAAAGAACTGCGAGGGTTGAAATGCATTGTAAGTATGAGAAGACCAAAAAATATTATGTTTGTAAATGATATTGTATAGGTAGTTGAATTTATTTGGTTTAATGTGTTTACCTCCAAAATTACTGACTTGATTTTTTTTTTGTAATCTATGGTTTATTTATTAAGAAAGGCTATACGTTATATATTTTTATTAAATCACGCTGTATCCCGCACACAGCAGGGTAGGCAGAGGGAACCTAGTGTTAAGACACTCCGTTCCCGCCTCGTTCTTTTCGCCGAGTTATGGAGGCGTTGTGTTTTCAGTGGCGGAACTCAATGCTGCGCTTTGCCTCTACACCGCGAAAAAATTAAAATATAAATGTCTATAAATATTTAATTTCCTCGAGTGGGTATCGAACCCACAACCATTTTACAGTCACACTACGTGCCCCTGCGGCATGACTGTCCTCATATATATACATTATATCACTTAATATTGATAGTTTCTGTGTAATCCATGTACCTTGCCTTAGGACCTTAGTGTGTCACTTATCATACATTTCTCTTAATTATTTCGTGTTGTCGGAAGAACATGTAAAAGTAAAATAAATATTATTAATCCTTTTTAACCATTAGCCAGTAGAAACGGCAGTTGTGGGTTCGATGCCCACTTTGAAGAACAAGTATATTCAAAGTATTCGATTTTATACGATAATTATTATAATTATTATATATTGATACTCGAAGAAATGCTATATTATTGTAGTTCCTCGCTCTGCTAACAAGGCAAAATGTGGCGTTGAGTTCCGCCACAGAACACACAATACATCCAGAATTCGGCGGAAATTGGGGAACAGAAGTGTCTTAATGGCGACAAAGTCTCTTATCACTAGGTTTTCAGGTTCCCCCACCTGCGGGATAGTGCGTGATGCAAAAAAAATCAACTACCTTCAATAATATTTTGGTTACAGTGCGCCCAACATCAGTATCAATAATAGAGAAGCCCGGTCAGTTGTCAGCTGACTCAGAGTTCACTCTGACTTGCGTCACTCACGGCAGCAGACCACCAGCACAGGTCACTTGGTACAGAGAGAATAGAAGATATACCCGTGGCAAGGTTAGTTTTCTTATTTTTTGATATTCTAGATTTGAGGCCGGTCGTGGTGCAGCGGCACAAGGTGTGACTGCAAAACCGACTGGTTGTGGGTTCGATCCCCACTCGAGGAGATGAAATATTTACTTAAATTTATATTTCCATTTCTTCGCTCTGGTGTCGAGGTTAAGCGCGGCGTTGAGTTCTGCCACTCAACACGCAATGCCTCCAGAATTCGGCAGAAAGTGGGGAACGGAGTGTCTTAACACTAGGTTCCCTCTGCCTACCCTGCTGTGTGCGGGATGTAGCGTGAAGCTAATTTATTTATTTTTTTTTATATTCTAGAGGAGTTGTATTTCTTTTCATTCTCTGATAATAAGGCTATGTGCTTGATTTTTACTTTGAGGAAGTTATTTTTATTTCCTCACTCTGGTAACGGGCAAAACTCGGTGTTGAGTTCCGCCAGACAAGACGCAGATTCAATACAATTTGGATGAAAAGTACATAACGGAGTGTCTTGCAACTAAGATATGTTTGCATATCGTACTATGCAGGAAAACCGTAAAGTTGTTCACTTATTTATTTTTAATTATAGAAATATATCTTTGAATGAAATTTTAATTAAAAAATCATGTATCTAGTCTCGTAGAATACCAGCTAAGCATTCATAAGTAATTTTCTACCATTCAATTTGGAATGTGTAAAAAAAATGTTATATATCACTGAATTCTCTTTCAGCTTTACCATTTTTTATTAATTAATCTATATATAAAAAAACAATATTAAAAAACCTGACTCAAATAAGTGTAATTAATTTCTTATACTTTTAAAAAATTTAATTCTTTGATATAAAATAATGGTTTCTCCCCGCTGTACTGATAACAAGGGTTTCTGTCGAGATGGGGAACATTGTTAAAGAAGACACTCGAAACCAATTCACTGAGCGATCGTTTCCAACTTGGTAACTGTTCACCTAGCAATATTGAGTGTGTCGTTAAAAACTTATAAAGCTCCAAATGAATATAAATATAGGAACTTCAGCTAAAATGAACTTACGGTCCTTCTTTTAGGGAAATTTATATTTTTTTTCGTTTCACGCTGTATCCCGTATCCTACGCAGAGTATGCAGGCAATGTCCAAAATTTAGACACTTTATTCCTCACTTTGCGTCTAATTTTAGAAACATAGCGTGTTAAATGGCTAATTTTAGTGCTGGCTATATCTTGAAGCCGGAGGGAGGAAATTATAATAATTCAATCCCCCAAATGGGAATCGAACCTACAATCAGTACGTTTACCATGTAAACGCACTGATTGTGGGTTCATATAGCAATATTTAGAATGTCGTTTGAAATTTATAAAATTCCAAATGAGTATAAATATAAGAAGGAACTTTAGCGGTATCGAGCTTACGCTCTGTGTTTTAGGCAAATTTATAAATACTTTTCAATTTCAAGCTGTACCCCTGTAGGGTAGGTCCCTTCTATATTGATGGTTATAATTCAATCCATTCTTCACTTTTCATCCAATTGTAGAGACATTGCTCGTTAAGTGGCGGAAGTCAACGCCGCTCGTTGTCTTGCTACCAGAGTGAGATACTAATTTATTCTCCCAAGTGGAAATCAAACTCACAATGCGCTCGTTTACCATGTGAGTGTACACTTAGCAATATTGAATGTGTCGTTTAAAACTTATAAAGCTCCAAATGAATATAAATACAAGAAATTTAATGGTGCCAAACTTACGATCCTAATTTTGGGTGAATTTATAGGTTTTTTCAGCTTTCATTGTTACGGTAGAGTAACTGATAAGCGCTCCATTCTCTTTGCCTATCCCTACTACTATATGCGTGAAACTAAAAAAGTTTTACTACTATACATATTTTCTTGTTTTAATAGTTTTTTTGGCTATAGCTAAGTAGGCAGAGGGAACCTGGGAACCTAATGTTAAGGCACTCCGTTCCCATAAAGACACTTCCGTCCCTCTTTCATAATATGTAGTTATTCTATTATATTTTATATCATAATGAATAAACTTTTATTGAATAATTTAAAGTGTTTAACATAAAGATTGTAAAACCGACCGATCCGACCGTCTTCAAGAAGTAAAGTTTGCTATCAAAGAACTACCCACACCAGAGCGGAGCGAGTTCAAAGTGAACTAATTAGGTTATTGATTGGCCTATAGTGGGACCTATTGATTTTCGATTATATTTTTTTTAGCTTGATACTATTCAGCATATAGCAGGGATCCAGAGGGGAACCTAGTTGTAAGACACTTCGTTTTCCAGGAACGGCCGAATTTTTGAAGATATTGCGGGCTGAGTGGTGGAACTCAATCCCACGCTTTGTTTTGTTACTGAAATTTAAAAATTAGAGCGAGGAAAATAACAATTCCCCGAGTAGGAATCGAACCCACAACTGCAGAGCAAAATAATCTTACAACTAACCCGATTCTTACTTCCAGCATAGTGAGTTTATAAACGAAACGTCAACAGTCAGCAAGCTGACAATGTCACCGCAGCCAGAGGACGATGGGGTGGTGATAAGGTGTCGAGCTGATAACCCAGTGCTGCGCGTGGCTTTGGAAGACTCCTTCAGAATGAGTGTTGTTTGTAAGTATAAAGAAGTACCTAAATGTCTATTAATATTTTTATTTAGTTTAGTGTTAAGTTTAGTTTTATTTAGTTTAGTGTTAATCTACTGCAGACTATTTAGCAAATTTTCGAAAGGCATAAAAACTTTTTTAAAAGATATTAGGCTCAAAAGGTTTTTACATTTCTGAAATTTTATATGCATTCTCTACTATATGTGACAAAATAAAGGTTGATTTTAATTTTTAATTTACTCTTCCGAATGGTAAATATTATATAAAAATGTACGAGTACATAAGGACATAAAACCGATTTAGCAGATTTACATTGTAAACCGATGATATGTATGTATATATAAAACTCTTTCGTTGCTGAGTGACTAAAAGACAACGTACAGGTGAAACTACTGGACTTAGAAAGTTAAAATTCCAGGTAGGTTAAGGATTGTAGGGAACCCTATGAGAGGATTCCACGATATTTCTACGAGAACAGGAAAAAATATGATTTTCCATTTTACGTATTAAAGTTTTAGTAAATAAAATCCTCTCAAAAATGTTCAAGAAAAATATGATGTCCTTGAAAAGCAACTTAAAGAAACAGAAATGAAGACAAGAAAAACAANACAAAAGGAACAAAGGGAGACAACGTCGCAGATGGGAAGATGACATAAGGAGGATAGCGGGCATTACCTGGACCAGACAAGCACAGAACCGCATTCAGTGGCAAGCTCTAGGGGAGGCCTATGCTGGAAAGCAAGACAATCTTCACGTGCTGGTGTCAGATAGTTAAATATAAGTTATTTGTGATAAATAGGTTAAGTTAAAGTATTGTGTAAGATTGTTAATAAAGGCTTTATTATTTATTATTATTAAATAAAATCCGATTAGTAAATTTAAAAAAATGTTAGTATAAAAATCCAAATAATAAATAAATAAATAAATCTTTACTTTCATCTCACGAAGCTTGGTCATAATAAATATACATTTGACAAAGAAACCAGTGGTGAACAGTAAAAAGCTAATGTGAGAGACTGGTGTCCATACTGGGTGTATACCTGTATTATAGATCACCAGGCACTCACCCTTTCATAATCTACAACAAGAGTGGTTTCAGATAGGGAAAATATTAACAGTATAGACCTTAGACTTATCTTTAGTATTTAGTATATATTTATAATTAATTTAAACTCACATGTTAGTATATGTATTTGAGTGCATGAATGTGTGTGTGTGTATGTGAGTGTATATAATTATGTGAGTATGTGAGCGTGTGAGTATCTATGTATGTGTTTGTATATTATTTAGGAATTACGAATAAATTCTCAGTTTCATCATAGTTACAGCATTTAAGCCATTCCGTTACAAGCTTTTTACATTTATTTTTAGGTACAGAGTATATGGATAAGTACATATTTACTTTATTATATAATAAATCTCCAAGGTATGGATATAACTTATGAGAAAAACTAGTTTTAAAATTGCTCAAAGGACAAACATTTTTTTTTCTTCTGGTACCCGTTGTATTTTTGGAATCATAGACAGTTACAGAGTGCTTCTTTAGGATGATATATAATACAAACAATTGACGAACTGTTAAGATATTGCAGTGTTTATATAAAGCCGAAGTGAGATATTGAAAAGGAAGAGAGTAACCTGTTTTTAATACAGATCTTTGAGCACGTTCAATCGTCATTAGAGTTGATTTAGAAACGCCACCCCACGATGTAATGTAGTAGGAAAGAATTAACTGACATAGGGCACAATAATAGTCGTTAATATTCTTAAAAAATTAATATTTTTATAGATTTGTTATATTTTCTTTGTTGAATCTGGTAAATTTTCCTCTGAGTTTCCTCTGAGTCCAACTGATGTTGTCCCTCTAAGCCCTAATCACTAACCATAAAAGGCGACATTTGGCATATAGCATATAGGGGCCTTGAAAAGTGTAGAGGAATTAAATTAAACTAAATTAAGATTTTCCGAAGATTATTAACATAATATAGATATAGTAGTGTATATATAAATACATATATTTGAATGTCTAATAAATAGTAACTATGCAGCCCCACTAACTGCCATACAAACTTTTATGCACAGTCCCGCGGGCACCTTTTGTGTTCCGCCTGTATAATGTATTCGTTGATTTGACTTTTAAGTAATTAACTGTAACTGCACTTGTTATTTTAATATTTACGTATATAGAGTTCTATTTTGATGGTGTATCCCGCATATCTAGATACACGTCAGCGTGTCGAGCCAAGTTAAAAGGCTAGAAATGCGCAGTGTGTTTTTAACACTAACCATTTCAAGCTATTTTCAAAACCTTCATGACTCATAAACCAATTAGTCTACAATTATGAAATTTAACATATTTGCCTAAACCACCTATATTGTAATGTATATCAAATTTCAACAACTTAACTCAAACAGTAATGTTTATAGTTTAGCGATTAAAAATAGGCATTTTGTAACTGACATACTCACTCACCAAAAACCGTGGTAAGCCACTTATAGGTGACCTAGAAACTTGATATTTGGTACTGAAGTAGAAGTATGGAGTGTAGGCTATTATACAATTATGAAGGAATCTGAAAATTGATAATTATTAATAATGACTATCAAGAAAGTAAAAAAAAGTTGAGTATGAAAAATAAAAAGAAGAACGAAGGAAAATAAAGCGATTTTATTAATGATAAGTAGTAGCGTTTGGCGCTCCGTTCTCTCCGACTACCCCGCTAGGGATAAAGCGTAACGCTAAGTTAAGTATTAGTAGTAAAAAAATATTTATAATAGGTTGAATTTTATCCCGAGTAAACACAGACCTCGGCACCCATATAGAATTGCGAGTCTTTTGTCGGTGAAATCAAGAACGACTATTTAATATTTAACTTGGCTCTCCGTATTTCCGCAGACATTTGAAAAATATTTGTATATGTCGAGTAGCGGAACTCAATGCTGTACTCTGGGCTGCTATAAGGATAGCTATAATATTGCTGAGCTACTTGAACATGATTGTAATAGGTTCCATTACCGTTCGAGGAGGAATATTTAAGTTATAGATGAAGCGTAGCGTTAGTTTCCACCATACAAATCGTGTCTTGAAATTAACCGTAAAGTTGAGAACGAGGTGCCTTATCACTACTTTCTCTCTGCCCACTTTGCTATATGCAGGATGAGCTAAAAATAAAAAAAAACATTTAAGTTAAGTTAAGTTTTTGAATAAATCAGGTCCGGATAATAAGCGTTCAGTAAAATAAAATGCGTTATCAAAGAAATGACTAAACTACTTACCCTATATAGCAACCCTTGTCACAAAAACCGATGGACCATTAAATTTTTATACAAACCCAAGCTCTTCCTTTACAACTTGTAATACAAAAAAAAATAGTTAATATGAAATTTTGATTCAATTGATATTATATTTGATGTTTTTATTTAAATTATTCATTTATGATTATATTAATGAATAAATATTTTATAGTTCTTTTTTCGCGACTAACGAATCGACAGACGTAAGGCAGTAAGTACACTGATAATTGGCATGAAGGTTCATTGCGGAGTATAAGGAGCACTAAGGGAGAAAGTACTAAACTAGCTTCAGGCTGTGTCCCTTGCGGGGTAGTCAGAGAGAACGGAGCGCCAAACCCTACGGTCCCTGCATACCTCTTTTGCCTCGTCCACTGGCATCAAATTCTTCATACATACCCTTCGGGGGGTCCTCATGCTTTTTACGCGACCTTACTCCAGTATCTTTGATACTGTGTTTTCGAAGGTCAACCGAGGTCTCCCTCTACCTCTCTTACCGCTAACCTTTACGTCATAAATCTTTTTTGCCATTCTTCCATCACTCATTCGTTCGACGTGCCCAAAGCAGCTGAGCACGTTCTTCTTCATTCTTATCGTGACAAAATTGGTGCCGGTAACAGAGTTAACGGAGCCTTAGTTGTGAAACGTCAGCACAGCTGCGCATTTGGCCGTACACAATGCAGTGTTGGTACCGACGATGTTATACGGCGAAACGTGGGTATTACGAAAGAACAATGAAAGAAAGATGAATGCTGTGGAGATGCGATCTCGTCGTAGGATATGCAGAGTCAATTTAGCTGAATCCGCAATGAAGAGATACACAGAATGGCAGGTACTAGCGCGGATGTCACAGTTAGAATGAAGAAGAACATACTCAGCTGGTTTGGCCACGTCGAACGAATGAGTGATGAAAGAATGCAAAAAATATTTATGACGCAAATGTGAGCGGTAAGGGAAGTAGGGGGAGACCTCGATTGACCATCGAAAACACAGTATCCAAAATACTAGAGGAAGGTCACGTAAAGAGCATGAGGATCTCCCGATATGCATGTATGAAGATATTGACGATAGTGGACGAGGCGAAAGAGGTATTCAGAGACCGTAGCATTTTGCGCTCCGGTCTTTCAGACAGGATACAGAGTTAAGCTAACTTAGTTTAATTTAGTTCTTTTTTAAATACTCAACACGCAATGTTTCTCGTTCCAAAAGGAGAACGGAATGTCTTAACACTAGGTTCTCTCTCCCTTGTCTGCTATATAACGTAAAGTACAATTTTAAATTTTATTTTTAATTTAATTCGATAATAAATTGTATACATACAATGCTGTTTAAACTTTTAAAAAAGTTGCTTTAAATAAGAATTAAATGGCAAAAGATAAAATTTTAAAAACTTTAAAATTGCCTCCAAGAGGGAATAATTTGCGAAATGCTCACCTTTATGTAGTCCAAGAGACGGTTTAAAAGTAACTGGTGTATAGTATCCATAAAAAATATAATTATACAATGCATGATAAACAACATTAATAACATTATAATTCTCTTTTTTTTTAAATATAATATATAACTATAGCCTTACGGAAAATACATTTTAGGACTATTTTGACCATTTTTAAGGTAACATCTTAATAACCGTAAATATAAAATAAGCTATTCTACTAGCTAACAAATTCCACATTGCCTTAATCTAAAATAATTACACATATATTTCAATTATATATGTATAATATTAAGAGCTATTATTTATCTTTACTATATTACCTATAAATAAAATAATAAAACACAAACAAAACCAACAACCGTCCCTCCTACTATAATACTTTATAAAACAAAACAAACCTTATCACATAGTAAATAAGGTTCATTTCCAGACAGGCCGGTGCTAAGCATGTCTCTTGGAAGCACACTCAACCCTAACGACATTAAAGAAGGCGACGACGTTTACTTCGAATGCAATATTCGTGCCAACCCCAAGGAGCATCGCATCACGTGGTACCATAACGTGAGTGAGTTAAAAATTATTTTTTTTTTCTTGTTGCGTTTTTTTTGTCATTCACTGCTTTTTCTCTATATCCCGCATAAAGTATTTGAGTGTGTTTTATAGAATCTAGTGTTAAGGCACTCAATTCGCCTCTTTTGATCCAAATATTCAAGTCATTGCGTGATAATCGTGAGTGGCGGAATTCAACGCACTTAACACGCAGTACCTCCAGATTTCGGTGGAAAGTGGAGAATGAAGTGTCTTAACGCTAGGTTCCCTCTGCCTATATCCCAATGCGGGATACAGCGTGAAGTTGATTTTTTTTATATTTAACTTTCATTTACTCATTGTAGTAGACTAAAAGAGGTGTTGAGTTTTAACCCTTGATCCCTCTGCTTAACCTATTACGTGGGAAAAGCCGTAAAAACTGCTAACAAAAAAACCTTTACCAAACCAATCTCAATTAAGTTTCAAAGAACTAACCAACTTTCCATGTTCAGTGACATGTTTTGTGTAACTTGTTGAACTTTCCAGGATCAACAAGTAACACAAAACATGTCATCCGGAGTGTTCATCAGTACAAAGTCGTTGGTGCTACAAAAGGTGACGCGGCGGGACGGTGGCTTGTACGGCTGTAGAGCCGCCAACCAGATCGGTGAGGCTAGCAGCCAAGCCGTGTACTTGAGAGTGCAATGTAAGTATGCATGGGTAGTGGTATGGGTAGTTGAGGCTGTCAGAATAAAAGCGACGGTTGTGGGTTCGATAAATACTCGTGAGAAAGAATTGTTTACATTTTCTCGCTTTCGTAATAAGATAAAGTAGGACTTGGAGTTTCTCTAATCGGAAATCGGAAAAATCACAATGTCTCAATAGCTAGGTGGCAAGTTGAGAACGTATTTTCCTAAAGCTGGTTTCCTTTTGGCTGTCCTGCTGTATACGGAGTACAGCGTGAAGCTAAAAAAACAATCTGAATTTATAATAAGCAAATATCTTCAAGAGTTAACCGATATAGGCAATAAGATTATGTTTAATTTTTAATTTCTGTTAATAAATTCTTGGTAGCCGAACCCAATGCACTATCTGTACTTACTAATAATATAAGGCTTTTGCTAATAATATAAGGCTCAAGAATCTATTTGTAATAGGACCTTGAATAAGTTCCCGTTGTTTTTTTTTGTTTAAAAAAAAATAATTTAAAATATAATGCTTACAATGACATTACTCAAGTATTGTCCGTCATTAGAGACCACTTTCTCCCATCTCTCTGGTAGCAATTGAATCCCACGTCGGAAAAACGACTCATCTTTCGAGGCAATCCAGGAATCAAGCCATTTTTCGGCTTCTTCGAAAGAATGGAAGCGCTGCTCGCTTAAACCGTGCGCCATCGACCGAAACAAGTGGTAATCGGAGGGGGCTATGTCCGGTGAATACAGCGGGTGGGGTAGAACTTCCCATTGAAGTGTTTCCAGGTAAGTTTTGACTGGTTTTGCCACATGTGGCCGAGCATTATCATGTAATAAAATCACTTTGTCGTGTCTCTGCTCGTATAGTGGCCGCTTTTCTTTCAGAGCGCGACTCAAACGCATCAACTGAAGTCGATAGCGAGCTCCCGTGATAGTTTCATTAGGTTTAAGCAGCTCATAATAAATTACGCCCTGCTGATCCCACCAAATGCAGAGAAGAAGCTTAGAACCATGGATATTTGGTTTTGGCGACGATGTTGATGCGTGACCCGGCATGCCCCACGAT
>JAAIXJ010000593.1:0-45226 GCA_013403705.1 Heliconius hermathena | reverse complement strand
CGAATTCTGGAGGCATTGCGTGTTGAGTGGCAGAACTCAACGCCGCGCTTAACCTCGACACCAGAGCGAAGAAATGGAAATATAAATTTAAGTAAATATTTCATCTCTTCGAGTGGGGATCGAACCCACAACCAGTCGGTTTTACAGTCACAACTCGTGCCGCTGCGCCACGACTGGCCTCAAAAAAGTTAAAAGTTATAATAGTATTAAAAAAAGATGTTTTAAATTTTTTTGTTATATTAAACTTAAGAAAAAGTAGGGCCTGTCAGTGAGGCCAGTCAGGTGCTGGGGCATAGTCGTGCAACTGTTAACGCGCCAGGATATGGATTTGATTCCCATTCGAGGAAATTAAATATTTAATGTTTTTATATCTTCGCTCTGGTAGCGAAGCAAAGCGTGGCGTTGAGTTCTCAGATCCAGCTCAAGCTGAAGCTCATTCGTCAGAAAGTGCTATGTGCGGGATACAGCGTGAAAAAAAACGATATTATTTATGTATATGTTGCGAAGTTTCACATCTTATCAGCGTAGGAAGAATTATAAAGTGTATTCATGATTTTCCAAACCAAATATGAATAGAATTTCAATAAAAAAAATATAAAAATATATATCACAGCTGAAAGCTAATACTTAAAAATATTCAAACCTGTCAAATGTCAAATATTTCATACAAAAAAATAAATGCTTTCATATGATATAATGTATACGGTAGCTATATAGCTATAATATAAGACATATATTATAATAATCTCTTTCTAAAAATTTGTAATGGTTTTTTTAGCTTCCCACTGAATCCCACATATAAAAGGGCAGGCAGAGGGAACTTAGTGCTTAGATACTCCGTTCTCCATTGCCTTCCAATTTTCTGGATATTGCATGTTGAATAACGGAGCTGAACGCTGCGGTTTGTCTTGTTAGTAGAGCTTGGAAATAAAAATAATTTATTTCCAGCACTGTGTGGGAACCGTATCCACAACCGTCGCTTTTACAATTAGTCGTTGTACCGCTGTTCCACGATGGCCTCGGATACGCATAATTTGTTAAGAAATGATAGACATAATCCTGTGTTTAAGAAACTCATCAATTTAGATAGAAAATCCGATTTTTTTTATTTTTCGAACAAATTTTGAGGAATTTATATATTAGCTATTTGGATTTGGTCGAAAATTATAAAACCATTATAGAATCTTCTATTCTATACAAATTTTCATATTGACAAACAACAGTTGTTGTCCCTGTCCCTAATACATTTTTTTCTTTACAGTCGCACCGATATGCGCTCAGCTAACTCCCCTCGTGATCGGTGCCCGTTTGGACGAACAGTTGCGGGTTCGATGCACGGTGAATGCAGATCCCGCTGAACTTGCTTTCTACTGGCAGTTCAATAACAGTGGCGAGAGCTTTCAAGTTTCACCTGCTAGATATGGTAAGTTTTAAATTTTTGATATAAAAATCAAAGCAGCTTCACGCTACATCCCAACACAGCAGGGTAGGCAGAGGAAACCTAGTGTTAAAACACTCCGTTCCCACTTTCTGCCGAATTCTGGAGGCATTGCGTGTTGAGTGGCAGAACTCAGCGCCGCGCTGTGCCTCTACACCAGAGCGAAGAATAAAAATAAATCAAATAAATCAGCTTCACGCTGTATCCCGCACACAGCAGGGTAGGCAGAGGAAACCTAGTGTTAAAACACTCTGTTCCCCACTTTCTACCGAATTCTGGAAGCATTGCGTGTTGAGTGGCAGAACTCAGCGCCGCGCTGTGCCTCTACACCAGAGCGAAGAAATGGAAATATAAAATTAAATAAATATTTCACCTCCTCGAGTGGGTATCGAACCCACAACCAATCGGTTTTACAGTCACACTTTGTGCCCCTGCGCCACGATCGGTGTCACTGGACTGGCCTGACCATTTGATTTAGGTATGTAAAATATGCCTTTTTCTTTGAAATATGGAATAAATCTTATAGCAATACATTAACTGTCACTTTGGACCGTCACGGCACGCCCCGCGTATTTGTTTAAGTTGGAGAGTGACTTATTATTTTAAGCTTCACGCTGTTTCACGCATGTAGAAGGGACCTAGTATTAAGACACTTTGTTTTTCCCACATTCCGCCAATTTTTGAGACATTACGTGTTGAGTGGCGGAACTCAACGCCGTGGTCTACTACTTAGGTTGATGACTTATAAGGAAATATTTGAATGATAACAAGTGATATAATAAATTGACTTGAATTGAAATTAATTTAAATAAATAGTGAAAGCGAGAGATATTTTTTATTGTTTTGAAAGATCATCAATTTTATGTTAACTTCACTTTTGGTGTTACTATTTTTTACTTCACGCTGTATCACGCATTGCTACATGCCAGTAGACAGAGGGAACCTAATGGCACCACATGACATGACCGTCGTACACAATAATTTATTTTGAAAATCGAACTCACAACCGTCACGTTTTCAGTCAGTCAAACAGAAAGGAACATTATATTTACAAATTAATCTACTTTGAAAAAAATATATAGGAAAAAATATTTTAGATATTTTTTACTTTTTATTTTTTAACTCAGATTTTTAATTGAGACCTCAATTCGAGATTTTAATAATTCTTTTTCTTTGGATATCGTGGTAGTATTTAGCTCCCCAGATGTAGACCCCTATAAGTTTTATTTTAATTGGTTCAGCATTTTTTTAATAGAAAAATAAAAATGTGTATATTTTTACCATTTTATTTTTAGATTATTTCTTTTTGTTCAGTTAATATTGTTGTATCCGTTCTCATCTGTCATGTTATTGTGAGTAAAAAGAATAAGCCGTTTCTTATCCACAGGAAATGTTCTGACTAAGTCAATTACTATAATATTTTACAATTTCCCATCCAAATCATATATTGCGGACGTCGCGACGTAACGGCACAGCGTCTGTCCGTAAACGTGAAGGTTGTAAGGTCGATTCTTACTAGAGAGAGCGAATTTTTATTGTCTTGCTATGGTAATTAGAGAAAGCGCAGTGTTGAGCTCCCCCACTCAATATACAATGTCTCGAAATATGGGTTAGAGAGTAGAGTATCTTAACTTTAATTTCCTTCTTTTTCAGGTTCACACTGTATCCCGCATATAGCAGGTTAGGAAGAGGGAGCTTGATGTTAAGACACTTTGTTAACCAATTTTCGCCAATTCCGCCATTGGGAAATGCCACCTTTTTACCTTCGTGTCAGAGCGAAGAAAATGAAAATATTAAAAAATTATAATTCTGTTCTCCAGGCTTGTGTCCCGGCGCCACGATGTCCTCAGACCTACCATCACCTATTCTGTTTTATTCGGGATACAGAATGAACCTAACAACTGACTTGCCTTTTGCATTATGCATTTCCCATATACAACATTAAAACACTCACTTCCTAATTTTTCGCACAGAAATATTTTAAGATTAAGAGTGGTGGAACCCAACTATATGAGGCCCATGTTTTTAAAATGCGAAAGGATTTTTTTTACTTTCACACTTCATCACGCATATAGCAGGGTAAACAGGAGATAATTTTCGAGACATTGCATATCGAGTGGCGGTCCTCAACGACGCGCTTTCTAGTCACCAAAACAGTACTAAAGCGAGCAAATGTAAATAATTCATACTTCCCAATGGGAACGGAACCCACAAACATCGCGTTTACAGCTCATTACCACGGAAAGGAAAATAATTTAAAACATAGCCATTATTACCTCTAAGCTATTGTATAAAATAACTTGCAGTATTTTTTAACGTAGTTCACGAACGCTATTACAGCGCGGCATAATATGGGCCGTTACTTGTTCTTGGTGTAAAAATAACAAAACTTAGCGTTACGGCTTTGGAAAAGTGGCTTTAAAATTTAATTAATTAATAAAAAAAATTACAAAAAAATGCTAGTTCACGTTTTTTATCGCATAGCAATGTTCAAGACATTGTATGTGGAGTGCCGGAACTAAGCGCCGCGCTTTTGCCTCAAAACCAGAGCGAAGAAATGGAAATGTTAAATATTTCATTTCCTCGAATGGGAATCGAACCTAAAACCGGCCGGGCTTATAGTCGCTCGCTTGTGCCTCTTTACCACGACTAGTCTCAACCTGGTCATGACATACGATGGTTACGATACAATTTTATTTTATATTTTGAACTGAAATCTTTTAGAAAATCATTAACATTATTAAGCAAATGTAAGCGATCGTATTCATACATTTTGGAGGCTTGTGACGAAGCAGTACAACGAACGTTCGATTCCCATACACGAAAATTAATTATATTTTCTTTTCACTCTGATACGAAAACCATCTCGATAGTTGGGCAGTGCGTGGGGAAGGGAGTGATCTAATACTAGATCTTTTTTCTTTATCTTTTACTTTTTAGGAGTCTAAGATTAGATTATCTCTATTAAATTCGTGCCGTAACGGGGAAAATTAATATTTTTTAAAGGCCGTCGTGGCACAGAGGCACAGCGTCTGACTGTAAACACAAGGGTGTGCGATTTCCACTCAAAAGAAAAACATCAATTAATATTTTCCTCGCTCTGACCAACTCTATTAACAACCAAAGTGCGGCGTTAAATTCCGCCACGCACAATGTCTCGAAAAGTTCCCAAAGTTCCCTTTAGCTACCGAGCTATATGCGGGATACAGCGTGAAGCAAAATGAATAAAACAACCAATACATAATTGCAAATTTTCCCCCAGTTTCCACCGGAGGCACAGCGAGTGAGCTCCGTTATCGAGCCGCCAGTGAAAGAGACTACGGCGCACTTCTATGTCGCGCCAACAATGCGGTCGGCAGGCAGAAGAAGCCTTGTGTCTTTCAAATAGTTCCCGCTGGTATGTATGGAATGCTCTTTTTAATGATTTATTGAGTTCCAGATTTAAAAGTCTACTTTAGATTTGATTTTTAAGGTTTTGTAAGAAAAAAATATTATTTAAATAAAATAAATAAATCAGCTTCACGCTGTATCCCGCAACAGCAGGGTAGGCAGAGGGAACCTAGTGCAGACACTCCGTTCCCCACTTTCTGGCGAATTCTGGAGGCATTGCGTGTTAAGTGGCAGAACTCAACGCCGCACTTTGCCTCGACACCAGAGCGAAGAAATGGAAATATAAATTTAAGTAAATATTTCATTTCCTCGAGTGGAGATCGAACCCACAACCAGTCGGTTTCACAGTCACACTTTGTGCGGCTGCGCCACGACTGGATATTATTTATACATATTAAAATTGTTTTAGGGTTCCGTACGTCAAAAGGCATTTACTTTATCGTTCATCTGTCCGTCTGTCAAGGTACTTTATTTATCTCGAGATTGCCTAGAGGTATCAAGCTGTAATTGATATCAACTATTCATATTTACCGTAGACTTGAAGGTAGCCCGTTGGAGCACAGAAAAGTCAAACTTCTAAGTTAACGCTATCAAAAGATATGAACATCGATTTTGCTGCATATTGTATGAAATTTGCCGCGTAATCAATACGAAGTGAGTACACACATATAAAGAAAAAAATATAAAAAATGAAAATTTATGAGTATTTCATAGAAAAAATTATTACAAACTAATATTTGTAGTTCATTTCATACAAAATGATTGCAGATGCCCGTTGACTTAAGTTTGTCAACGTATATAAGTTGTGCTTCCCGTTGATCTACAATCCTGAAATTGGTACGGAAGCCTCGGTGGGTCAATCTGACTTGCACTTTACCGGTTTTATTTTTAGTTTACTTAAAATCTAGCTTATATGTAGGTTAATACAATGGCATATTTGACCTTATGGTAACTCCATCATGAGGTCAAATAAAAGTTCTTTAAGTTATTGAACTTAAGAAACTTATATTATGGGGTAATTATTTTATATTTAAATAATAGGAAAAACTCCATTTTATAATATCCTTTGATACTACTGTTTACACATTATTTTCTCTATGTCCTGTCCATTTTCAAGACATTGCATGAAGACAATCCCTAACTTTTTTTTGTAATAAAAAGGAAACGAAAATATTTATAAAACTTTTTTTGCTTGCGTTCCTCAAATAAATCTTATCTATTTATATTCATAGAAATCGAACTCATAACCATCGCATCTACAGTCAAGCGCATTTGAACTGCACCATACTATTTTTACGTATATCATACATTTTATGTTTTTAATTTTATTATCTTTAAAGGAACACCTAAAGACAAACCACTTCACCATTGCCAAAACAAAGAAAATCTAAACCTAATATTTTCTTATTCTAATATTTGTCCCAAAAAAAAGCCAAAATCACATCCCGATTATCTTTCCACGTATACATATATAATATATATAAAATATTTCATAAGCCACCCTAAAGAGGAGGTCCAGCCAGCTATTTCGGCCACGAACGCTAAGTTTTTGCCCATTACCGATCGTAAAGTACCGGTAAATGTGGATCCGCTAAAAACCCCGTAGGGACGGACTCACATAAACCACTGCCGAATTTTATAGATCGCAATTGGGCCTACCCTACCCTACCATATTTTTTCTTTGCCCAAAAAATCACAGTTTCTTTAACGATTTTGGTAGGAACATGGAGATAGAGCGAAACGTTTGGTTATAAGGGTTATTTTAAATCTTTTTTTTTAGTTTGATTTTGGCAGTATTTGGCCACTGTATAAAAGGATTAAGGCCCGTGTTTATAAATCGCTCTCAAGTCTTAGATCGATCTTGAGATGCCGTTTTCATTCATAAGGTACATATTTTATAAATATCTGTGTAATCGTAAGTTACATACCCACTCGGGTAAATTAATTGTTTTTATTTACCTCGCTTTGAAAACAAAACATAGCGCGGCGTTAGTTTCCGTCAATATGTCGAAATTGGGGCAACGCGTGGGAAACTGAGCGTTTTTTTTATTAGGTTCCCTCTGTCTACCCTGCTTTATACGGGATACAGTGAAACTACACAAATAAGAGAAAAAGACTAGATCAGTCAATTACAGTAATATATCAAAAACAGATGACTATTTACAAATATTTTCCAAGCAAATTGTAACAAAATACTTACGCCAATAATTAAATGGAAATTAATCGATTTTTACGATTCCTCACATAAAAACAAAGCGAGAAAGAGCTTTAACTTGCGAAAACGTAAAATTTCAACTGTTAAACTCTTTAACGACATGATTTTATTGGTCTAAAGTAACTGACAAAATAACCCTTTTTTACGGTAAATAGAAGTATTTTCAACGTAATTTTGAGGCCAGTTGTGGCGCAGCGGTATAAGTGTGTGACAGTAAAAACGACAGATGTGTGTGGCTTCAATTCCCACTCAAGAAAATGAAATATTGAATATTTTAATTTCTTCGCTCTGTTGTTGTGGCAAAGCGCGACGTTGAGCTCCATCACTTAACACGCAATCGATACGTTCAAATTCGGGTGGAAAACGATGATGTAGTGTCTTGACACTAAGTTCTCAATGCCTATCCTGCTATATGAGGGATATAGGGTGAAGCTGAATGAACTTGAAGCTTGAAATATGCTTTGTCACTTTCGCCATACCACGCTAACATTACATTTTCTACCGAATTTTTTGGATGAATCTTTTAAAACTCATCAACTTATAAAATACTGAAAATGGTAGTAAATATAAAAGTTAGCAAATCTCTTTTTGATCATTATTAAAAAAGTTTTTTAAGGATTAAGCTATAATTTTAAATACATAAGTATAGAGGCATCTAAATTTAAACACGACGGTTGTGGTTTGTTTCCAACTAAAAGGGAATGGATTGTTTTCATTTCTTTGCTATGGTAAAACTATAATAAGTGCAGAGTTGATTTCCGTCACTCAACAAGCAATGTCTAAGAATTAGGCGGCGCGTAGGTAAGCAGCAATGAAATAAAGATTCAGTAAATATTAAATATAAAAGAAGATATAAATCTTAGACCAAAGACTTTTAATTATACTTAGTAATTTTTCCATAAAAAAGTATATTTTTAAGCAGAAAAAAGAATCAGTCGCAGTTAATCGAATAACTAAATATAATAAAATTTTATATTTTTAATCTATCATCATAACAGCTTCTTCTAAGTCCAGTACACCTCTTTCATCTTGGATCATCTTATGAATCTAGCGCATTTGACATTGAGTGTTTGCTTGACTTTGAGTTACACGACATCGTCTTCCCATCTTGTGTATACTACATGTTCTTGTTTAATAAAAGTTCATACTAGTGGTCTTCTCCTCCTCCATTCGTTGTCCACTTCCACTTTCTTTGTAAATTAAATTCTGGCTGTAGATGCGAAAGCTGTGGGTTCGTGGAAATAGTTATATTTAATTTATATTCTTTTCCTCTCCGCTCTGGTAGAAAAGACGCTGTGTAGAGTTCCGCCATTTAGGACACAGTGTCTCGAAAGATCGGTGGAAAGTTGGGAACGGAGTGTTTTAACTCTAGGCTGTCTCTGCCTACCTCGCTATGCGATATAACAAGTAAATTTACTTATAAATATTGTCTTTCAAGTAATGTATACACGATGTCATCATATTAAAAGAGGCATAACATAAATTATGTATATGAGTTTAGTCATGCTTAATTATATGGCAAAGTTATTTAACTGGTTCTAATCAGAATATATCTCGGGAACCCAAAGCCAAAGCATGGAAATTAATAATTTTAAACTTAATAAAGAAATTCCTCGATACCCGAAGTCTATGTTCAGAATATTGTTTCGTAAAAAGAGTACTGTAGATTGAATTTTCCAATTCATCTTGCTTTAGGCACCTCTATATGGGATAACAGGGTACGCAGAGAGAACGCAGTGTTAAGACACTCCATTTTTTACTTTCAATTTGATATATTGCGTGTAACTTTTTGCCGCATTTTGCCTACCAAGGCAAATAACGGAGTATAATCTTAAAATCAATCGATCGAAACTGATAACTTTATTTTTTTGACATCGGTTAAAAAAAATATATAAAAACTTAAAATTTTATGTTCTATACCGCATATAGCACTGTGTATTGATTTGCGCATTTCAACGCCGCATATTATCTTGTTACCAGAGCAGAAGAAAATGAAAATATTTTTTACTCCCGAATGGTAATCGAACCTACAGTCGTCGTTTTTACATCAAAACTTGTAAAATGAAGTGACTCAGTGCAGAAAATTTTATTTTATAAGTCTCTCAGTCCGCAGCCGTCTTTAAATAGGATTTAAAATATGTTCTAAGTTTGCGATCGAACGGCAATAGGAAGTTGGGATCGAGGAAACTTATTTGCCAATTTATATGTATAAGTGTGTACGTGGATTTTCATTTTTACTTATTTTGGCATATAAAAAGATGTTTTAAAAGCTAAAAGGAAAAAAGTTTAAAAAGGTAGCTTCGCGGTATACCTTTTTAATTAATATTTAAAATTCTAATTTTTAATCCGGATTAGTCGTGTATGTTAATTTTTATATATTTTTGGCTTCACGCGTTTTTACTGCATAGCAGGGTAAACAGAGGGAACCTGGTGTTAAGTGATCCGGTCCCCAGTTCTGTCCAATTTTAGAAACTTTGCATGCAATGGTGGAATTCATAACTTATGCAAATTAATCATTCTACGGACATCCAAGGTAATCAGTAAATGATGGTTGGAGAAAACACACACACACACACGCACGCACGCACGCACGCACACACACACACACACACTTTATAAAAATATTTTATCTTCAGAATTCAGCAGTAAATGGGGAACGGATTGTCATAATACTAGGTTCCCTCTGCCTACCCTACTGTATTTAATTTTTAATTTTAATATTTTATAGATCGATATAGCACAGAAGTTGTGGGTTCGTAATAGTGAATCAAAATTATTTTTACTTATTCGATATCAAAGCGCAGCGTTAAGCTCCGTTGTTCTATACGCTTGAAATGTTTGGAAAATTGAGCGTTGCAGACGGAGTTTCGTTTAGTCTAGGTTACCTCTGCCTACTTTCCTATGTGCGGGATACAACGTGAAGCTAAATAAAAAAATAGGACAGCCTTTAGAGTAATAAGGAAGAAGTTATCGACAGGAAATTACATTGTGATGGTCCCGAGCACTTTCATCTTTGACGGAAACGATATAAATATATATATATATATATATATATATATATATGTGTATATATATATATATATATATATATATATATAGATGTAACTTATTAAAAGTTTGTATGTTGTATATACATATATGATATTTCTTGTTCAATCGTGATTAAGATGTTGATTTCCGATGATTGTGGGTTCATTTCCTATTCGAAATCGAAGTAATGGTTATTTTAATTAAATATCTTCGTGATAGTAATTGGTTGTCTCTAAAGTCGGTTTACAGACGATGATGTTACGTGATGACATAAGAAAATATTGATGAAAAATTGTATAGTTTTCAGAATCGAATAAAAATAATACTTATATAGAATGTAGAATAACACTTTAAAAAAAAGTTTAAAAAAGTTTCACGCTGTATCCCGCACAGAACAGGGTATGAAGAGGGAACCCATTATTTTCTTATTATACAGATTATATATAACAATGTGTTATTAAAAAAAATATTTATACCTGCCTTATTACCAGAGCAAGGAATGGAAAGAATTCATTCCCCCGAGGGAAAATCAAACTCATTACTTTCGCACTTACAATCAGATGCTGCCACTGCGCCACTATGACCCAAAAACATCTATTAGTTTTGCTAAAATAATATTGAAATTTAAATAAATCGTTAAATCTAAATATTTTTCCTGTAAAGTAGAAATTTTACGACTATCATCACACTTTTGTCTTTTAAAATATAGCCAAAGTTGGTTCGTTCGTTCTCATTTCCAATAAGGAGTGGATAACTAGAAAAGTTGCCACTTTGATGCGAGCGTGTATTTCGATTATTTTGTAAGTTTAATATTTTCTTTATACATAAACTTATGGATTGATTGGTTTTGTATATATATATATTGTAACAGTATGTACCTTGAGTATAAGTTTAAAATAAATAAATAAATAAAATAAAATATGCATGGCAATACACATAAATAACATAGTTAATTATGAATAATACAAACTATATATTTTGAATAAAATATTAATCGAGACGAGTTCGTGTATTGTCGTCCCGACGGTCGCGACACTCGGGACGACAATACANTATATATATATATATATATATATATATATATATATATATATATATATATATATATATATATATATATATATATATATATATATATATATATATATATATATATATATATATATATATATATATATATATATATATATATATATATATATATATATATATATATATATATATATATATATATATATATATATATATATATATATATATATATATATATATATATATATATATATATATATATATATTCGCGTAAAGTTTATTTCCCGCGTACGAGATATTAAGATATTTCACTACCCACTTTCCGCCAAATTTTGGAGGCTTTGCTTTGAGAATATTACATTTCCGCAAATGGGAATCAAACCAACAACCTGTCGCGTTTACAGTCACGCTTGTGCCACTACTCCATGACTAGCCTACCTATGTAATGTAATCAATCAAAGAAATTACGAGGCTAACTGCTGTATCCCGCATGTACTAAGGTAGGCAGAGAAAACCTGTTGTGTTAAGATACTATTTCCAGCGGACTGCCCAATTTTTCAGACATTGCGTGCTGAGTAAAGATACTGAACTCTGCGTTTTGTCTTTGTCTTTTTATCAAAGCGAAGAAATGGAAATAATTCATTCCCCTGCGTGGGAAACGAACCCTGTCCCGCTGAGCCACGACGATCTCCATAAATTTATATATTGTATATGTCTATAAAAAGCATAAACAAAATGTAATATTTTATTTACAACGTCCCTTTTATAGGTCGTGACACAATTTGGATGAAAACGATTGAAAAATTTCATTTAAAAGAACCGAAATGGTTAAAGCAGACCCGCTGCCTGTTAAAAAATAAAACTAATAAAATTCGTAACACAGCCTCGTTCAAAAAGCACTATAAAATGAATATTTTTACCTTTCCCGACAGTGTTTTTAATGTGTTTCTTAATTCTGTTATGTTTTTTGAGGGTAGTTTGCTATTTTAAACTGTTTTCGTTAGAACTAGTGGTTAAATTGAGCTTGCCTATATTGTTGATTTTTTTGTATGTACATATATGATAGTGAGGCCAGTCGTAGCGTAGTGGCACAAAGTGTGACTGTAAAACCGACTGGTTGTGGGTTCGATCCCAACTCGAGGAGATGAAATATAATATTTAAATTTATATTTCCATTTCTTCGCTCTGGTGTCGAAGCAAAGCGCGGCGTTGAGTTCTCCAAAATTCGGCAGAAAGTGGGGAACTGAGTACCTTAACACTAGGTTCCCTCTGCCTTTGTTATGTGCGGGATACAGCGTGAAGCTGATAAAAAAATATACATATATGATGGTAATATAATCTTATTTTGGATATTTTTTATATCTCTCCCATTTTAGAGAGAGATTATTGTGATATTTAACTTAACTTTATTTATTTAGATATCTGCTTCTTTTCCTAAGTGCTACGGCTCACAGTAGCTTTAAGTTCCACCTTTTACCTCTACGCTGTACCCCGCACATAGCAGGCTAAACAGGAGGAACCTAGTGTTCCCATTAAGACACTTCCCCCACCCGCTTTCCGCTAAATTCTAAATACATCTCATATTTAATGATATTGAGCGACGAAACTCAACACCGCGCTTTGGCTCGTTACTAGGGAAGCGAGCCCCTGTGCTACGACGAACTTTTAATATTATTTCAACATTATTAATATTAAATGAGGCCAGTCGTGGCGCAGCGGCACGAAGTTTCTTCGCTCTGATGTCGAGGTTAAGCGCGGCGTTAAGTTCTGCCACTCAACACGCATTATCTCCAGAATTCGGCAGAAAATGAGGAGTTGAGTGTCTTAACACTAGGTTCCTCTGCCTACCCTGCTGTGTGCGGGATACAGCGTGAAGCTAATTTTTATTTATTATTAATACTTTATACACTATTATATACTTTATTATTATACATATTTTATACATTTATATATAAAGTAAAATACAATCCACGACATCCGTACCGTAGTAAGACACGTTCATCTCACGAGACCAATACTGTTACTCACGTAGTTATAATTACATTAGTCTTTAAATACATTAGGTACCGTAACTCGGTGTGGGAGAGCCTTTACTAACTTAAATAACCGGTGGGTTTAGTTTGTAAAGTATATTTAGGCTAAATTATAACATTTTTGTGTTTTTAGGGTTTCGTACCTTTTAAGGAAAAAGGGACTTTTATAAGATGACTTTGTTGTCCGTCTGTCTGTCTCTCTGTCTATCAAGAGCCTTTATCTCAGGAACGCTTCGAGATATCAAGTTGAAATTCAAACTATATAGTCAGATCCATAGCCCCATGACTATATCGCAAAAAAGCGTATATTAACACTAAATGGAATCAAAACTAATACGGTACTTCCGGTTGACCTATAATTATGAAATTTGGCTGCTAGCATCTACAGGCAGTTCAAAAAAAAATCTGAAAACTATACATTTGTGGTTAAATCTTAAAAATAATAGACTTAAAAGGGGGCAGAATTTGGTATCAAAGCCGCTAGTTGTTAGAGTGAGGTATCCGATGAAAGGGCTCTGGCTAAACTAAACTTGAATTTCAGAAAAAGCTTGAGACCTCCAATTTTTGTAAAGAACCCATGGCGAGCGAGCTCGTGCTTGCTTTTTAAAAAAGAAGGAAAGTAGTGAATGTAGTGATTTTTTTTCAGTTTCACACTATGTCCCGTAAATACCATGCGTAGGTAGAGAGATACTAGTGTTAAGACACTTTGCTCCTCACTTTTCTCCCAATTGCGTGATATTGCGTGTTAGGTGTCATAGCTCGATGCCACATTTTGTCTAGTTGCCTAAGCGAAGGAATGAAAATAATTAAATTCAGTGATTGGGAATCGAATTAACAAACGTCGCGTGAGACGCTACAACCGTGCCACGACGGCATCATTTTCCAGGGATAATTTCTCAATTTATTATGAAATCCAAAGATAAATTAAAAATAAAAATTGCTAAATTTTTCATATAAAACATTAAGGGATTCTGATAGTCTAATATTGGACTAGCTCAAAAGTTATACTTAATATGAAACTTATGATATTGAAACTTTTAGTCTAATATTCGTAAAAAGGGTTCGTTTAGATTCTGTAAAGGATGGGTACAAATAAAAAGTTTTCTCCGTGCAAATATCTTTTTCTATTTTTTTTTATATGTAATAAAATTGAATGACTACGACATTTTAAAGACCAATTTCTGTCAAGGCATTACGTTTCTTATGAATTAGTCGTCACCCAAAACTTTTATAAAATAAAGTAAATTGGATTTTTTCCCGTTCCCATAGAAATTTCGAGAAATCCTGTCATAACGCTTCCTTACACTCCTTAACCTACTTGCCAATTTTTTACCTTCTAAGTCGAGTAGTTTCGTTTGTGCGTTGTGTCAGTTACTCACTGTCAGCAACGTTAGACTTCTATATAGGTACCTATATAGATTAATTATCTTTTGGTTATCCATAAATGAAATACATATATAATCATAATCTACTAAAATAAGCTTACGAGATTACATTTTATTATATGTATTAGAAAAAAATGTTTTAAGCCATTTAATAAATAAACGTTGATATAAAGAAAAAAATATATATTACTCAAATATTAAACCAGTTTTGTAAATCGTCTTTATAGAAAAATACCTCCACCAAAGTTCAACAACGACCTTCTTCTGTATTTATTGTGAATTATTACATCGATGTATATATTGGACATCAAAATACAATATAATTTCTTTCTTTGTAAGGAAACCAAAAGAAAATTTCATCAAAACTGTTAAGTACATTTAAAGTTAAAGCTGCCGAAACATTTATGGGCCAAATGAGTTATAACTTCGTCATTTTGTACCCATATTACGTATTTTGTTGTAGATTTCAACGCCGTGCTTTGTTTTTTGAGGGGTAAAACGCTATATTTTACATGTAGTCATTTATTATTAAGCCGCCGTGGCGTTGCGCTACAGCGTCTGGCTATAGACGCGACAGTTGTAGATTCGATTTTCATTCGGGGGAATAAGTAAAAGTCATTCTATTTCAACGTTCTGATGACCAACAGGCGCTGATTATGAACGGCTTTGAGTTCCAGTAGGGAAGTGGAGTGGCTTAACGTTAGATTTCCTCTGACTACCTTTTTATATGCAGGATTTCCTTTTAACTTACTTTACACAATTTAATTTTTCATAAAATTCAAGTATAACTTATTAAGTAGGTAAACTTATCACAGTAATCAAACGGGAAAACGAAAATGTATATATTCAATATAAACATTTCTTAGAGTGGGATCGAACCTATAACCGTCATTTACTTTCCAACGATGATGTTTTAAATATCATTCCTTTCATTTTTCTACCGTTTGCCCAACCTTAATATTATTATATATAAGTATATTTCTTTATTTTTCGCTATAGCTCGTCCGTCGCCCCCAAGAAACTGCACAGCCAAAAGAATAATCAAGAAAAATGAAGCATATCTTACAATAAAGTGTATCGCGGGCTACGACGGTGGCTTAACCCAACACTTCCTTTTGGAAGTCGTGGGTGATACGAGCAGATTGATTGCCAATAGTACTGCCAGCAAAACAGGTAGGTTTTATTTTTAGTTGTTTAATTCCTTAACTACGCAATGGCTCCAGAATTGGGCGGAAAAAGGGAAACGGGAGTGTGTCAATGAGTACGGAGTGTTTTAACAATAGTTTCCTAGGTTTTCTCTTTTTACTCTGCTATGAACGGGATACAGCGTGAAGCTAAAAAATATCCTAACTAAAGCCCCACGCGCGGCTTCGCCAGCTTATTGTAATATTATAGACAATTATGCCAAATCTTTACATATATGTAATTATTATTCTTATATATTATATAAGCTATTGTAAAGTGTCAAAATAAATCGGTTCAGTAGATTTTGCCTGAAACTAGAACAAACATCCATCCTCACAAACTTTCCCAGTTTTAACAGTAGCATTACCTTTTAGTAATTGTCATAGTGCTGTGAAAATAAAGAAAAAAAATAACATTATTATTTTTTTCTCATTTCATAGCTGGATGGACAAACAGTGTTATGGAGGATCCACACTAAAGTGCCGGTCACGGCTCGTTCTCAGTCCGATATTCTTGTATGAGAAATACATATTTTTATGTGCATAATAGGAACGGAATATAGTTCATATTATGAATTCCCATATAATGTTTCCTATATAACGATATTTTATTAGACTGTGAACTCTCCTTTACCACGCTGGGTTTCTGGACTTTAAATTCAGTTTCGAGATACTGCTTGTCGAGTGGTGGAACTCAACGCCATGCGTTTACCATACCATATACGTATGTTTACCATAGCGGGATTTTGACAATAATACATTCCCTCGAATGAGAATTGAACCCACTACCGGAGTGTCTTAACATAATGTTAAATTTTGCTTATCCTGATATACGAGGGACTCGTATGGGAGAAGCTAATTTATTTTTTTACATATATTTTTCGCAATGTAAGTCGAACCCACAACTTTTGGTGAAAACTACAATATTTACGAACTGAGACACTTTGGAGTAATATTCATATTTTCTCATTCCAATTTACTTAAATTACATAAAAGTTGCTCTTTTCATTTGAAAACTAAAAGATGGCGAGTTGATTTGCATATCTTGGTTTAAAAAATCTATATAAAATTATATTTAAATTGGAACATTTTTATCTAAGCTTTTTGAATCTTATACAAACTTATTTAAGTTATTTTTATGGATAAATATTTACTTAATCAATTTTTGCATAGTTAAGTCCATTGTCGCTTTTTGAGCAATTTCTAAACATCGCATGTTTAGTGCCCGAACCTAACGCTGAATCAGCTTCACGCTGTATCCCGCACACAACAGGGTAAAAGGCAAAAAGGAACATAATGTTAAAACACTCCGTTCACCACATTCTGGTTAATTTTTTTCGAGGCATTGCGTGTTGAGTGGCGAAACTCAACGTTGGGCTTTAGCCTTTGTGCCAGATCAAAGAAATGGAAATATTAATAAATAACAATTCATTCCCCCGAGTGGGGACCGAATTGACAACCGTCGCGTTACAGTCACACTCTTGTGCCCCTGCGTCACGACGGCCTTAAATATATGAATAGAAGGAAATATTTTATGTATATCAACACACGGCGTTAAGTTCCGCCAATCAACATGTAGTGTTTCAAAAATTAGCACTAGGCCCCCTTGGTCGATCCTGCTATGTGAATCAAAATTGGCTGTTTTTTTTGTGGTAATGCAAATATGAAATAATACTAGAAGATTGTAAGTTTGATTTCCAGCCGAAACAGTATACTATCTATATAAGCGAAGTTGAACGCTATGATACTCAACACTCTATTGTAACTTATGATATTTACGGTAGAAACCCCGGCGTTGAATTCCGACACTCAACACGCAATACCTCATAAATTTCGACGGAAAGTGGGGAACGCAGTGTCTTAACACTGGGTTCCCTCTGCCTATACTGCTGTGTGCGGGATATTTCCATTAAAGGGTTGCTAAGTAGTATATAACAAGGGAATTAGGTCTAAGTGAGCATTACGTTGGATCGATGTAGTAACCTCGCGGGTTGATTGATTTTATCAGTGGCTGTTGTCGGTTTGATCAATATGTAATAAAAGCATAGTTGCACGATGTGAAATTCAATCTCTAAATATTCATAATAAGACAAAAATTTTCAATTCTATAATAATAAAGTTGGTCAAAACGCGGCGTTGGGTTCCGCTGAAATTGTCTCTGCGTATCCCATTTCTTTTCAGTTTCACGTTGTATCCCGCTTATAGCAGTGCAAGCAGAGGGAACCTAGTGTAAAGATATTCCTTTCCTCACTTTTCGTCGGATGAGGCACTGCGTGTTGAGTGCCGAAAATGAACGCCTCGCTTTGCCTTGTTACCAGACTTAGAAAATGAAAATAATGAATAATAATTCCCCGAGCGGAAATCGAACCCGCAACCGTCATGTTTACAGTGGCACAACTGCGCCACGACAGCCTCATGTTGAGACAATCTGATTCCCTTTTTTAAGTGTAGAACTCAAAGGCTTTATCTACCAGAGCGTAAACCTAAAAATAATTAAATATGTTAACAATTCTCCCGACTGGAAATCGAATCCACTACCATCGCTTTAAGATATAAAAAAATCTTATAAACTAATGCACCATTCGCCCCCAGATCTAATAGTATGGCTCAATACAAGCTGGTCGGAACTCGAAGACTTGTCGGACGAACTTCTAACTGTCACCGCCAGGAACAGCAAGGGGGTGTCGGACCCTGTGGTTATACGGGACCTAGTTTATAGAGACGCCGCTAAACATATTGGTAAGCCATTTGATTTTTTTATTACTTTTTAATGTAAATATTTAAATTTTAATGTAATGTTAATAGTTTTTATTATATATATCGATATAACTAAAAAATGTGAAGCTAAAAAATAGATAGGTATATATTAGTTTTTATTTCACACTGTATCCCGCACACAGCAGGGTAGGCAGAGGGAATCTAGTGTTAAGACACTCCGTTTCCCACTTTCTGCCGATTTCTGGAGGCATTGCGTGTTGAGTGGCAGAACCAGTCGGTTTTACAGTCACACTTTATGCCCCTGCGCCACGACTGGCCTAGTTTTTATATTACTATGAATTATAATAGATACAATTATATTACTATTATATCAACCACGACTTCTTTGTAGTAGTTCCTGAGATTAGCGCGCTCAAACTAACAAACTCTTCAGCTTTATAATATTAATATAGATTATTATTTATTCATAGTATGATACTTGTACTAGAATTTAGTAAGAATTTGAACCTTCGCCTCTTGAAAAAAGTCTAAGCGTCCGTCAATTTTTTATATTTTGTCAAAAAGAAAGTATTTTTCTCTTCTGAATATGTAAGAAATATAAAAAAATGTATTTAATTTTCCCTTAAAATCATCAATATCTTCAAATTTCACTGTAAAATCTCTAGATTTTTAATTAAACAGCACATCGCAATCAACTGGGTCTAATTTAATTCGAAATTCCACACTAGTACTAATCAAAAAGCAGTTGGAGAGAACTTTTTACCAATTTCTCATGCAATTTTCTAACCTCGCTAACGACCTGATGTAGGCTTTTCTTTGTGATGTACTGGATGGTCTCTTTTAAATGTACTACGGTTTGAAGTGGAGGATTTGCTTGATTGAATAGTCGATAGTTGCAGGTTCTTATCCTATTTGTATAGAGGGTCCACAATAAAATATGCCGGATGTATTTTATTGTGAACCTCTGACGATTTTCTTGGGATTTACATGAGACCAGTCGTGGCGCAGGAGCACAAAGTGTGTCTGTAAAAATACTCATTGTGGGTTCGATCTCCACGCGAGGAAATATAATATTTATTGTCATTTATACATTCATTTCTTCGCTCTGGTAAAAACACGGCGTTAAGTTCCGCCACTCGACAAGCAATGCTTCCAGAATTCGGCGGAAAATGAGGAACGGAGTGTCTTAACAATAGGTTCCCTCTGCCTACCCTGCTTGCGGAATACAGCGTGAAGCTGATTTAATTTATAATTTATACATACATCCATTTATCAATACATAAACATACATACATAATATCAGAAATCTTTTAACTATAATGTCTCACTTCATGTAATATCTAGTTGAACATCATGTAGTATTAATTGTATTCCCAGAACACCAAAGGCGCACTCTACAGCCTGTACTGTGAAATGGAATATGTGATAAATCCCTTTATGTCTTGTAATATTATGTATGGCATTATGATTTAGTAAGGTTGTTTCCATTCGATTCCACGAAGCCACCGTATAAATGTTGACTATGGTGATATAGTGGTGACAGTTACGTGTTCGATTCCCATTGGGGTGAATAAAATATTTTCATTTTCTCATTCTGGTAACAAAGAAAGCGCATTAAAATTCGCTATCAAAACACGCTATGATTTGAAAATTAGGCTGTGCTTGGAGAACGGAGTGTCTTAACACCAGGTTCCCTCTGTTTTCCGTACAATATGCGAGATACAGTGTCAAGCTGAAAAAATAAAAGTAATAAAAGTGTATAATGTTTCTATGTTGAAATGTAAATAACGAAGTGTATGTAGTCGAATCGACCCCACAACCATCGCGTTCATAGTCGACCGTTGCGCCATGACGACCAATGTTAATTAATTTTCTTTAAAAATATTAATTATTATTGGAGATGTAGATATACAAAGGCATCTAAAATTAGATTAAATAATTAACTCAGCTCTACGTATAACCGAGATTTAAGATGATTTTTTATAAGGATTTTAAATATTTTTTCTTTCCCTAGTGTGTTTTTTTAGCTTCACGCTGTATCCCGCATATGTATATAACAATACGTTCTACCACTGCCTAATTTTCGAGTGATTGCGTGTTAAGTTCTCTGCATGCTAATTTTCGAGTGATTGCGTGTTAAGTTCTCTGCGTGCTAAATTTCGAGTGATTGCGAGCGAAACGGACGGACGGACGGACAACAAAGTGTTCTTATAAGGGTTCCCTTTTTCCTTAAAATGTACGGAACCCTAAAAACATCCTCATCAGGAAAAGACGGGGCAGAGCTATTATACAACTAGCAATACCTAACTATCTATATTACTACGACGAGGCAATAAGCTAGCGTTGGATATGTAAGACGCAGATACTCTCATGGGAATTACAAACAGAATATTATCCTATATTGTTAGATTAGTACAATGTGGTTAAGTGGTCGTATTACAGAATTGTTGTAGGGTAATAAGTTCGAAATTTTACAGGACACTTCAGCTTGTATACGTTTTTTGTTATTTCTTTAAGTAAATATGTGAAGTGTCGTGGCGAAGCGGTATAGCTTCTAACTGTAAACTCGACGATTGTGGGTTTGATTCCCACTCGGTGGAATGAATTATTTTTATTTCATTGCTCTGGTAATAAAGTAAGCCGCGGAGTTAACTTCCGCTACGCAACATACAATTTTTCGAAATGTTTTAAAACCCTCTGCCTATCTTGCTATATGCAGGATATAGCGTGAAGCTAAAGAAGTCTATTTTATCTATAAGTAGGCAATATCTCTAAATGAGTATAAAACTGAGTGTCTAGGTTCTCTCTGCCTACAAAAACACTACTTTTGTCCGTAGAAGATACAGCACGAGCCATATCAAAATTTCCAGCGGCGGCAGGCATCGCCGGGTTGGCCGCGGTGCTCACAGCAGCTGCTGCAATCATAGTCCTAGTATTGAAGAAGTAAGTGGTTTTTTTAAATATATAACATAATAAAAAGGCCTTAATTTAAGTCTAATTTTTGAGGCGTTGCGTCTTATGTGAAAGAAAAAAACATCTGATATAAACACAGCGTTTAGTTCCGCCACTCAAGACGCAATATTTGAGTTGTTGATGTGTTGATTTGAGCAAGAAGTTGGGCTGACAATAAAAAATTAAATAAAAATTAAATTAGCTTCACGCTGTATCCCGCACACAGCTGGGTAGGCAGAGGGAACCTAGTGTTAAGACACTCCGTTCCCCACTTTCTGCCGAATTCTGGAGGCATTGCGTGTTGAGTGGCAGAACTCAACGCCGCGCTCTTCCTCGACACCAGAGCGAAGAAATGGAAATATAAATTTAAGTAAATATTTCATCTCCTCGAGTGGGGATCGAACCAATCGGTTTTGCAGTCACACCTCGTGCCGCTGCGCCACGACCGGCCTCAACAAACAATATAACAAAACGGCTGACAATAGAAGCGCTTTTTATCAAATTTTGTGTTTTTTTTAAGTGGAAATGTATTTTTTACCTTCACGGTGTATTCCGTATGTAGCATGTTTATTAGTAGTATAAAGAAACTCTGTGCTTAATTTTGCGCCCAATTTTCGGCACATTGCGTGTTATCTAGTGTAACTCTACCCCGCACTCAATCACCGAAAAAATGAAAATAATTTGTCGCTTATAGTGGAAATTGAACCCACAACAGTCACAGTAAAACACTGCGCCGTTACGCACAACGGTCTCCAAATAAAAAATATAATTTTTTAACATTTTTAAAGTGTTATTTCACACTTAGGAAAGAAAAATACTTATTTAGAAAACGTATAAAATTGGAACGTACCTTGATGAGAACGTATGGCTTAGTGGTCAGAGCGCCTGGTCGGGTTCGAATCCCGCTACGTTAATTTTTATACGTTTTCTAAATAAGTATTAAAAAATATTAATCTGTTTGTTTTTTGTCTTATCTTAAAATCTGACTATTTTTGTTAGGGATTTCTCATTTAAGTTTAGGCTCTATACAAATTGTTTACTCATAGTCTCGAAGTGTTTGAAATTCCAGTACTTTTGTGAAAGAAAAATATCTGATAATCTTTGAATATTATCTGATAAAATAAAACTGAAAAAGTTAAAATGAAAATTTAAATAATGAAGTAAATATAGTTTGTTTGGATAATTTAATATGTTAATAAATACTATTGTAGTACAGTTGAAATGTGTTTTAATGAATATGATTGTTGTGGGTTTGATTCTCTTTTGAAAGTATTGTAGATTATAGACCTTTCTTCTTTTAGCTGAATCTCTTTTTGACTCCATTGCATTCTCCTATTGTGTAATATTGATTCTTTTTAGGGTTCCGTACCTTTTAAGGAAAAAGAAACCCTATTTTATTGTCCATCCGTCTGTCTGTTTGTCAAAAGCATTTATCTCAGGAACGCTTGGATATATCGTTGGAATTCTAACCACATGCTCAAATCTATGGCCCCATGATTTCCCGAAAACATGGTATTTCTACATTTACTTAAAAAAAGACAGTTGAGGCCAGTCGTGGCGCAGGGGCACAAAATGTGACTGTAAAACCGGTCGTGGGTTCGATGCCCACTCGAGGATATGACAAATTTACTTAAATTTATATATTGCATTTCTTCGCTCTTTTGTCGAGGCAAAGCGCGGCGTTGAGTTCTGCCACTCAACACGTGCCTCCAGAATTCGGCAGAAAGTAGGGAACGGAGTGTCTTAACACTAGGTTTCCTCTGCCTACCCTGCTGTGTGCGAGATACAGCGTGAAGCTAATTAATTTTTTTACTTAAAAAAGATATGGCCGTTTATATCGCAAAAAACTCGTATTTCGATGATACTATAAAGGAAATCAAAATTAATAGAGAATATTCGGTGGAACTAGAATTATGAAATTTGGCAGCTAGCCTACAAGCCTACATCTACAGGTAGTACTAGTTCAGGAAAAAATTAGAAAACTATACATTTGTGGTTAAATCCTAAAAATAGCCTTAAAAGGGGGGTAAATATTTTTATTAAAGCCAAGTGAGGTACCAGATAAAAGGGCTTAGTGTGCATATTCCAATACATATTTTATTCGTTTTTTTATGATGCACTATTTGTACGGAACTTTTGGTGGGCGAGCCAGACTCGCGCTTGTCCAGTTGTTTTACTCTACAATCTCCTTCGTGTGTTCTCAATACAACGTGACGTTGGCGAAGTCATTAGTTAGTAGCTCAACTAGAATTCTTGAAACGAGCTAAGAACTGAAGCAAACTGATATTTGTTTTAGTTATACCACCCAACATGTGAGAAGTGAAGTGAGAGAGTTGAGTGGTTACAAAAATATCAAAGAAAACGAAAACTTTAGATGTCATCACGCTGTATCCCGCACACAGCAGGGCAGGCAGAGGGAACCTAGTGTTAAGACACTCCGTTCCTCATTTTCCGTCGAATTTGGAAGGTATTGCGTGTTGAGTCACACCCTTGTGCCCCTGGGCCACGATGGCCTCAACTTTAGATATATTTGACCGATTTCAAAGACAAAGTATTACGTGTTGAGCCACATACATAATCCTAGTTCTCCAGATCAAATTTCTAATAATAACACATATTCACTATATATTTATATCTATTTATATGCGTTTATATCTATTTGTACCTCTTTATCTCTATTTATATCTTATTTAGACGTAACGAAACAACAACAACGAGCAAACGTCCATCGCAGAGTGTGGTGCAAGTAGACGCTAATGGGAGGCGGTACCTCATAGCCTATCCCGCACCGGACAAGCCGGAGACCAAGCCGGATATACTGAATCCTAAATCTGGTAAGTCCGATAAAGCAAGTAAGTTAGGTAAGTCTTGTAAGTTAGAGTATTTTTTTTTAATCATTATTCTAATCTATAATTATTGAGTGAGGTGAGATGATAATAATCTATTCTATTCTCAGTTTGCTACTACAGAAATTTGAATTAAAAACGCAAAAATCTATTTTAATAAAGATTAATTTGCGTTTCATGTAACATGTCTACAATAAGACTTTTTAATTTACAAAATATTTTTTACAATTTTCCAAAAACTCAGTTCAATTTAGTGACTTTTAATAATGAAAAAAAATGTAAGACATTTTTTATAATATAATTTTTTTTTTTTTGTATAGAAAGTGAGCCGCCACGCGTGGTTCTAGAGTCCAACGACAACAAGACGTACACTATTAAGGAAACTTCTGAAGATGATATGGTATTCATATGTTTATACATACTTTTATTAATTCGGAAAATGGAGAGTCTTAACACTAGTATCGATTTCATCCCCATCTACCCTGTTTATCATGTTTACCATAGAAACGTACTTCAAATCGCAGCTTTAATGATTTTATCTTCATCTTTCCGTATTCGGTGGCGTAAGCAAAGAAAATCTAACAATAAGACACTCTGTTTCCCACAATTAGCACCATCCGAGCACCGAATCCCCACTAACCTATATCAAAACACCAAGAAACTATCAATCCACACAAAATAAGCAATTCTACCCATACTAAGTACTTCCAGTATGATTGAGTTGAGTTCAACTACCCACTGAGGTATATTTAACAAGCGTATCTAATTGCTACCAGCTTGTGCGTGTTGCGTGATGGTTGCCAGGAGGGTAGTTTGTTAAATTGTGTATTATATATATTATATAGGTATTGAGGCCAGTCGTGGCGCTGCGGCACAAGGTGTGACTGTAAAACCGACTGGTTGTGGGTTCGATCCCCACTCGAGGAGATGAAATATTTAAATTTATATTTGCATTTCTTCGCTCTGGTGTCGAGGACAAGCGCGGCGTTGAGTTCTGCCACTCAACAGGCAATGCCTCCAGAATTCGACAGAAAGTGGGGAACGGAGTGTCTTAACACTAGGTTCCCTCTGCCTACCCTGCAGTGTACGGGATACAGCGTGAAGCTGATTTATTTATTTGTTTATATAGGTATCACTAGCTTTTCCTACGGCTTCTGTCCTGTGGCCGAATTGAAATAACTGAGGCCCGTATTTATAAATAGCTCTCAAGACTGAGATCGATCTTGAGATGACGTTTTCTTTCATTGATATATAATTTGTGAATGAAAACAGAATCTCAAGATCAAACTTGAGAGCAGCTTATGAATAGGAACCTAATAATTTTATATAACACCTTCGAATTTCTAAGTGATGAAGTTAATTATGAAAGCAGGTACAGTGGGCTACATCGAATATAATATCTCTATAGCTTTCCTTGATAAATGAACCATTAGTACCTGAGATTAGCGCGCTTAACCAAGCAAATTCTTCATGTTTATAATATTGGTATAGATATATAAGTAAAGATATAAGATTAAATTGACGCAGTATGGTACTTACAGATCTTACCTAATTTTTGACTAATAATAGGTACGCCATGTTACAAAACTTGGGCAATCAATGGAGAGTATTTTGGTAGAAAGCGGAAACCTAGCGTTAAGATTCGTATATAGCAATATACAGGGTACAAGGCATAGTTGCAATTTTTTTTATATTTCCATTACCTCGTTCTGATAATGAAGCAAAGCGCGACGCTGAATTTCGCCATTCAACACACATTGCCTTCAGAATCCGGCGGAAAATGGAGGACAGACGTGTCTTAGCTCTAGATTCCCAGGTTTCCTCTACCTACCCTGTTAAGTATGGGATACATAGCCGGATAAGTAGCGGGAACCCAACCAAGGGAACCATAAAAAAAATAAAACAATCTTGTTTCAGATGCCCCAAAGATAACATACGGACGCGAGGTTGTACGCCGTGTAAATAGACCATCGACACATCGTGTTGCCAACAACAGCTAATTAACGTAGACGAATTCTTCCATATCATTATAAATAAATTGTAAACTGGGAGGAGAGCATCGATGGTTTTTTGTTTGCATTTTGTGTAAGATTTTTTGATTTTATGGAAATTTTAGTATTAGTTCAAATACTTTCGGTTCTGAGTTCTATCCCCTCTCAACTTCACGCTGTATCACGCACACATCTGAGCATGCAGAAGGAACATTCCGTTCCCCACTTTCCGCCGATTTCTGGAAGCATTACGTGTGGAATGACGGAACTTAGTGCCGCGCTTTGCCTCGACACCAGAGCAAAGAAATGAAAATATAAATTTAAATAAATATTTCATCTCCTCGAGTGGGGATCGAACCCACAACCAGTCGATTTTACAGTCACACTTGGTGCCCCTGCGCCACGACTGCCCAGCTAGCTCAATTACTTTTGGTTCTGGGTTCGATCCTCTCTTGGAAGATTTATTTTGTCGGTTTGCTGACAAATTTTGTCACTCAACAGGCAATGACTCAAATACAATAGAGAGGCCTAAGTCATACGTTTCAATTTTATCTTTTGTATTTTATTCACGAAAGATTGAAAAAAAATGAATAAAAAAAATAATTGATGCCTTTCTTCCACAATTTAATATAATATTTAATATTAATTATTAATTATAATATATTATAAATTATAATTTTAATTGTAAATTCTATAATTATAATATCTTTAAATAAACGTTGATTCTTAAATAATTTATGGAGTCGTTTTATTTTTTCCCAATCATAAAACCACAAATTAAAGTGGCGAAGGCAGGGCTTCCAATCCCGATGCCAGAATTCAAAGTTGGTATTGCGGGACTGGAAGTTCTCAATCCCGCTGGATCCCGTTAAATGCGGGATCCCATATATAGAAAATTGTGTTATTAGTATAAGGCAAATAAATTAACGTTATAGACAACATAACTCCATTTTTATTTCAGTATTGCTATTGGCATGATAACTATCAAAACAACGAGATGAGAAAAAGATACATTTCAACCACAATTTTCATATAATTATATCAGCTTCACGATGTATCCCGCACATAGCAGGGTAGGCAGAGGGAACCTACTATTAAGACACTCCGTTCCCCACTTTCCGCCGAATTCTGGAGACATTGCGTGCTGAGTGGCGGAACTCAACGCCACGCTTTGCCTCGACACCAGAGCGAAGAAATAAATATAAATAAATAATTCACTTACTTCCTCGAGTGGGGAATTCCCTCGAATTATATGTGCCTTAAATTTAGAGGCATTATAGCCAGCAACAGAAATGGCACCTGCCAGGGGTTTTAACGTTTTCTATTAAATGGAAGATATTTCTCCACAAATGCTTTAAAAGTCATTTGTTGAAAGTTCAAATGCATAAACACAATATAGTCCAGTCAACTTGGATATTAAACTTTTTGCATGGACTTTATATACACTATTGTAATAAAATTGTGAATGTTTCCCATCTATCCCATTTTGAAAATAACTCAGAGGAACTTTAATAACTACAAAATTTCCCATACAATTTTTTTCCTCACATGAACTACTTCTGGCAAAAAACTATTACAAAGTTTATATTGTAATCGTTTTTTGCACTTGGACGGTTTCCAAGAGAGACAGATACGCTTGTTACAACTTATTTATGTTATAAGCATCTTGTAGGGAGTATAAGAATTTCGACGTAGCTTGATGAGAACGTATGGCTTAGCGGTCAGAGCGCTTGGCCGGTTTTTAAGAGGTGCGGGTTCAAATCCCGCTACGTTCAAAATATTATACGTTTACTAAATAAGTATTAATTTATCTTTCCTAAGTGCAGAATAACAGTTTAAAAATGTTTAAAAGTGTACTTTAGTTGCGCGGGTTGAAATCCCGCTGCGTTCAAATATTATATGTTTTTTAAAAAGTAAATTTACTTAAATTGTATTATCCACAATATGCACACGCTTACACACAACCTATGAGGTAGTGTTCCTAGCACGTTTTTTTTTAATGTGGCTAACTTTAAAATTGAATGTAGGAATGTAGGATCGGATGTCGCGTTGACATTCACATTGCGCCGCTTTGCTACGACTTACGAAACCTACTACCATATGAAATAAAAATATTTAAAAAAAATCAGCTTCACGCTGTATCCCGCACACAGCAGGGTAGGCAGAGGGAACCTAGTGTTAAGACACTCTGTTCCCCACCTTCCGCCGAATTTTGGAGGCATTGCGTATTGAGTGGCGGAACTCAACGCCGCTCTTTGCCTCGACACCAGAGCGAAGAAAAATATATAAATTTAAATGAATATTTCATTTCCTCGAGTGGCGATCGAACACCCTACCGCGGCGGTACAGTCACACCCTTGTGCCCCTGAGGCCACGACGGCCTCTGCTATAACTTATTACATATTTAAATAACCTTTCAAGGTCCTGCTCCATTAAGTTAGCGACAAATGTCAAATTAACCCACGGGTTTCCACGTGATTTTATATAAATATTAAATGTCTTCTCAAAATAGATAATTTAAAATAAACTAAAGAGTTGGTGTCATTTTTAAAAGCTTTTATTTTAAGCGGTAGTGTATTTTTATGTTGCAACCTCAATTTGACGCACTTCCGGCGTCCAATTAACCTGAAATTAAGGTTACGACTTCAGTTCTGATGACAAAGAAATTACATATAATAAATATTATTGTTAATCCAAAATGGAACAGAAGAAGAAGAAGAAGAACAAAATGGCAACAGTGAATACAAAATATTATTCAATTGAATTTAGAGGTTGCCTTTACTTTTTCATGATTTTTTCGCATAGCATGGTAGGCAGAGTGAACTTTGAACTACTAACACTCCTGTTTTCTGCCAAATTTTCGATTGTGTGTTTTCATTGTGTTGAGTGTCGAAACTCTTCACCACGTTTGACCTCGTTACTAGATATTTCCAATTAGATGTAACAAAATATTTGTGTGTATTAAAAAGAGAAAAGGACCAAAAATAAACACCTGTGAGACCTTCATGCTGACCCAGGAGATTTCTTGATGTTCACATCGACTCTAAATAAGAGGTCAGAAGATTGAATGCACGTCCTCTTATACCGTAAAGGTGTAGCTTCATGACCAATGTTGTGTGGTGCTCGCAATCAAATACCTTAGACAGATCACAGAACATGCCGAGAGCATCCTGATCCCTCCAAAGATCTCTGCTCCTCCCTCGTATAATATACTCCTTATAAGCATTAGTAGTCAAGCGAATGATAATGAGATATTAAATAATTTTCTCGAAAAGAATACTAAGTGAGGGAGTGTAGATACGAAGTCTAAAATTGTTAGGATTTGATACATTAATCGTTTTAAATAAAATTTCCTTGATTCAGAAAACATACTGTTCTTTATACAAACTTTAAACATATATGCTTGGTGAGGATCAACAGCGTCTATTATATGGCTAATCAACATATCTAGGGACTTAAATGTCTTAACTATGTCTCTTGAGTTGACCATTTTAAAATTAAAACCAATATAATATTTATTTACGCTTTCCTCAAGTAATGAATCAGCGACGGTTAGACGGATAGAACTCACAACCTTTGTGCTTGCATTCGAATTCTTCAAACTGCGCTGTGATACTATGCCACTACACAAAAAACAAAGCAACTAGCGCCATCTACATTTTACATAACGCAACCTTTATCTTCCCCAAGAACTTTTTACCTGTTCCTCTATTCTGGGACATAACGTTACGACAATCTAGAGATTGGATAGATGTATGAAACAATCTAAGATTGACGTTGGAGATAGGTTATTAATATTGGGCGATAGTGGAACACAATATAAAAATGGCTATTTTCTACAGAGATGAGGATGCAATAAAAATATTACGTAACCAACTAATTGTAATGTAAATCTCTAATTCCATTATATTCTGAGTCTGATTGAGTTCCGCCAATATAATACGTTCTCTCTGCCTACCCTGCTGCATCGGAAAAGAATGGAAAGAAAGGAAGAACGTGAAGAAAATAAAATCACACTGTGCATTAACTCTAGGGTCCCTCTGTCTACCCTGCAGGGCATAGCAGGGTAAAGCCTACTAAATAGTGCAAATAAACGGTGCACTAAGCTGCTGCACTAAGTAAAAAAATATATCTAAATAATTTCCCGCTGAATTTTGGAGGCATTGCGTGTTGAGTGGCGGAACTCAACGCCGCTCTTTGCCTTGACACCAGAGCGAAAAAATGGAAATATAAATTTAAATAAATATTTCATTTCCTCGATTGGGGTTCGAACCCGCAACTGTCGTGTTACAGTCACACCCTTGTACCTCTGCGCCAGGACGGCCTCTGGAAAGAAAATGCTTAAGTAAAATCCGTCGCGTACATTCAAAGATGTCGCAACTGCAATAGCAATGAAACTATCTGGTTGCCAAATTTCAGACGCGAGCTGTGATTTAAGTTCTGCTTAGTCTAGTTACATACAACAAACATACATTATTTATTTTAATGATAAGATTAAGAAAACTCCTATGAAAATCTTTACTTTTTTTATGCTGGAAGTAAGTTTTAGTATAAAGGAGCACTAGCGTGCTACTGTTAACGTAACAGATTGTGGGTTCGATTCTCACTCGAGGAAATTAAGTATTTAATATTTTCATTTCGTTGCTCTGGTAAAATGGCAAACAGTGGCGTTGAGTTCCATCACTCAACAAGTAATTTCACTAGGATTCGGCGGAAATTGAGGAACGGAAGTGTTTTAATGGGACTGGAGAAGTTCCATGGTTTTCTACCCTGTTGCGTGGAGAAAAAGTTATATCGAAGCGACTAACGTGATACAATAAAGCCCTTCACCTTGATAAATGGTCTCTGGTGGTATTCAAAAAAAGCTAATTACAAGACCATCAGAAATCAAAATCTACATTCACAAAATGATAAAACATAAAATCTGTATTTTTTTCCAGCAAGTGACAGTAATAAAGTGACAACAACATCCACCTCGACGTACAGTACAAGTAGAATGATTGCGTTCATTCGGAATACAGAATTTATCGCGAGTATTGCATAATTGATTCACTTTACCTGTGGGTATAAATAAATTATACTGTTGAAATTGTATTTTCATCTTCTTGGATATTTAAAAAGTTCGTTAAATTAAGATAAGGCAGCTTCACGCTCTTTCACGCATGGCAGGAAAGTAAGAAGCTTAATTTTTAAACACTCTTTTAACCATGCACCGTCCAATTAGAGACATTGCGCGTTGATTTGCGGAAATACACCGCCGCGCTCTGTCTTATTACAAGAGCAAAGGAGTAAAGCGCGTAGCTATGTTTTTGTCAGCTTTTCGTAATTTTCCGTACATTATAGAGTAAGCAGAGGGATGCTAGAGAAAATATTAAGACACTGTAGCGGAAGTTAACGCCACGCTCTGTCTTTTACAACAGTATTATATAATGTCTGATAAATATAAGACAGAGGAAATAAAAATAATTCATTTTCCGTATAAAGTAAAGTTTAGTTTTTATTTTAAAACTAAAAATTACGCGTCACAGCTTCCAACTGGTTAAGCTCAAAAGGAACTTGGAAACAGCTAACGAGGCAACTACGTAACGTTGAAAAAAGGTTATAAACAAAAAAAGTAGCTTCCTTCCCATCTCTCAAGATAGGCAGAAGAAATCCAATTTTAAGACTTCATCTCTTCGCACTGGTAAAGAGGCAAAGCGTGGCGTTGAGTTCCAACCCAACACGCAACGCCTCCAGAATTAGGCGGAAAGTGGGAAACATAAGAGTTAATGCGAACATAGTGCCTTAACACTTTACAATATACAATTTGCTGTGTAGGCAGAGGGAACCTATTCCTTCTGCCTCCCCTGCTAATTGCTTGAAGCTAGAAAAACGTTATGATAAGCATTATTCTTACAATATTGACCATTTACACCTAAATACGACACACTGTCGCTTATAAACAGCTATAGGGAGGTAAACGAAAACAAATGGTTCCTGTCTCTGCGATTGAGATAAATTCTTACGATCACAAACTGAAATGTACTTAACGTTGATATTTTTACTGCAATAGAATGACTTAGAAGTCAGTCATGGCGCAGGGGCACAATGTGATTGTCAACGCGACAGGTTGTGGGTTCGATCTCCACTCGAGGAAATGAAATATTTATTTTAATTTATATTTCGAATTCTTCGCTCTAATGTCGAAGCAAAGCACGACGTTGAGTTCCGCCATTCAACACGTAACGCAGCCAGAATTCGGCAGGAAGTGGGGAATGTAGTCGCTTAACACTAGGTTCCCTCTGACTATCCTGCTGTGCGCAGGATACTGTGTAAAGCTGATTTTTTGGTTTTTTTTTTCAACTTAATAAATTAAGTTTGAGGTGGAAAATGGCCGAATATACATCTAAATGTCATTTAAAACACATCATACAAGTGTCATATTAATAAGAAATACAAAAATATCAATAATAAAGGTGCAGCAACACAGCTCCTAGCGGCAAAGTGACAGTTGTGGGTTCGAGTCCTACTTGGGGTGAGCAATATTTTCATGTTCTTATTCTTGTAAGCAGACAAATCGCGGCGACATTAACACCTCTCGTACAGCAATGTTGAAAATTGGCAGGAAAGTGCGAATCGGAGTGCCTTAACACTAGGTTTCTCCAAAAAAATCAGCTTTACATTTTTGCCAACACAGCAGGTAGCAAGAACCTAGTGTAGACACGTCGTTACACAAAGCCAACACGTATAGGACGGTCGTGGCGCAGGGGCACAAGGGTGCAACGGTACAAGCGATAGGTTGTGGATTCGATACCCACTCAAGAAAATGAGGTGTTATTTATTCTTAATCATCATTATCATATCCTCGCTATAGCAACGACGCAACGCTCCGTTGAGTTCCGCTATTCAAAGTGGAACGGAAGTATCTTTATAGGGACCTACTATTTTAACATTAATTTTCACCTAACACCTCATCAAAATTTTAGCTTCACGTTTTGTCTCGCATAACAGGTACCTAAAGAGGACCTAGTGTCCAGACACTTCCTACTCTCCAAGTTTTCACGCGACTCGACATATCCATACAGAAATAAAAATTCTATATAATCTATATATATAAAAGGACTTGTGCTGACTGACTGAGGTAAGACGCACGCAGAGCCGTAACCGCTGATGGTAGAAACGTGAAATTTGGGCAGATGTTTATTTTCATATTCTGGACATCCACTAAGAAGGGAATTTGAAAAATTTTAACCCTAAAGGGATGAAATAGGGGTTGAAAGTTTGTATGGAAAAAAATTTTAATCTGTACCGATTTTTATAAAATTTGAAATTCAGACTCTTAAAAATATTTCATTGAACACGTGTTTCATGGTTTTTAAGAATTCACCCCCTAAGGGTTCAAATAAGGGGTTGAAAGTTTATATGGAAAAATCTTTAAATTGCCACCGATTTTTATAAAAATTTAAATTCAGACTGTTAAAAATATTTTATTGAACACGTGTTTCGTGGTTTTTTTAGAATTCACTCCTAATAAGCGGGCGAAGCCGCGCGCGCCCTCTAGTAATAGTATATGAACAATAAGTAATTATCTTTTGTGTTATTAACGAGAGAATCAAATGCCGCAGCTTCAAAGGAATTCTAGCAACTATTATTATTAAACGATACGTGATAATGTGTTACCAATGGCAGTTAAATTTAACTGGTTTGTGTAAACTAGTTCACGTAATCCCTATATTTATTATGTAAGTTTATTATTGAGGGAAATAGCTATTTGTAGTGATAAATTTGTTAGCGGCGTTGAGTTCCGCCATTCAATAAAAGAAATGTTTCGAAAAAATGGGTAGGACGTGGTAAATGAAATGTCTTAACACTAGGTTCCCTTTTATTTTGCTGTGAAAAGTGATAAAGCGTTATTTTGAGAATTTAAACAATTCTTATTGTTATATGTTTTTTTTTTATTAATATGATTGCACCTATCCAAGCAATTTCACAGATTTGTCTAATGATCTGCCCACTGAAAAAAAAAATATTACGCAGTCGGGTGGGTTGCAGAAAGAAATTAAATTAATTGCCTGTTCTTGTTTTTTTTTTTATTTTTTTTTTTAACTTCACAATATATCTTAACAAATCTAATAGGTAGGCAGAGAAAACCTGGGAACCTAGAGTTAAGACACTTCTTTTGCAATTAAGACAATTCCGTTCCCCACTTTCTACCGAATTCTGGAGACATTGCATATTGAGTGACGGCTTCAACATCCGGCTTTGCCTGTTTACTAGTGCAAGAAAATGAAAATATTAAATTTTTCATTTTCTCAAGTGGTATTCGAACCCACAAACAGAGACTTTGATATTCGCGTTGTATCTTGTATTTAGAGATAGATTAAACATTACTATTATATTTCAATATTAGTTTTTACTGAAATCTCACAAATTGATAATAATTATAAGCCGGATGTGTCAAATAAATTAAAATTAATGGCGTCTACGTCATAAGTTCTGATAAATTAACTAATGCTTAACAGATTGTATGATAAATGTTGAAATTTGTGTTTGTTTATATGAAAATTGGTTAATATTATTGCTGAACCCGTTCAGTTGAAACTCGCTAGAATAAGTTTATAACAATACCGAGTCCAAACCGAGTTCTTTGCAAAGCATTTTTCTCGCTCTGGTAACAAAGCTCGGCGGTATACAGCATACCGCCACTCAACACACTATGCTTCAATAATTCGTCGGAAATTGGGAAACAAAAGTGTCTTAATGGAAAACATTAGGTTCGTTCGTTCGTTTACATTAGGGTCTTAACACTAGGTTCCCAGGTTCCCTCTGCATACCCTGCCATTTGCAAAATACGGCGTAAAGGGACAAAAAATATGATAAATAATTAACATCTATTTCCATTCGGATTGTATATAGGTTTAAATCTCGTCTATATATGTGTCTATCTAAAAAAAACTCTTTTGTTATAAACGTGTTACTAACAGACAACGCACAACTGAAACTACTGCACTTAGAGAAAGATTATTTTTGACAGTTTTCTTAGGGAATATAAAAAACCACTAAGTAAGAATTTCCTGAAACTCTTACGGAAATAGTTAAAACGAGACTTTATATTTAAAATCTTACAAAAGAAGTTGAATTATGATTGGGTGTTTGGTTATTTTCAATCAATTTTCTGCTCTACAATTTTCACAGGCGCTCCATCCACAAATTAGTATTAATATCTTAATATTTTTCCTCTAATATATATAAGATATTCCATTCTCTACTCTCGGACCGATTTCTAGATACAGTGTGTTGAGCGACGGAACCTAACGCCGCGCTTTATCTTATCAGATATGAAAATAAATATAATTCGACACGGCGGCTTCTATTCATGTTTATTTAGTACATCACATTACACTATCGTTCGCATTACGATGATACCCTTTGAACTGAAAGTCTCTATTGATGTCTCATTATTGCTGTCTGTAATCGGAAGGAATGTATTTTGTTTCTTTTAGATTCACGCTGTATGCCACACATAGCTTGATAGGCAGAGGGAATCTGGGAACCTTATGTTCCCCACTTTCAGCCGATTTCTTAAGACATTTCTTGTTGAGTGGCGGAACTAATATAGCCCTTTGCCTCGTTACCAGAGAGAACATTTCGCTCCCTAGAATGGGAATCGTATCCATAACCGTCACGTTCACATTTGCACGCTTGTATACGCCACGATGGCCTTAGTTAATGTTATAATAAAATAATGACTTGACTGATAGACAACGCACGGTTTAATACTTATTTAGAAAACGTATAAAAATTTGAACGCAGCGGGACTCGAACCCACGCCTCCTGGAAACCGACCAGGCGCTCTGACCACTAAGCCATGCGTTCTCGCCAAGCTACGTNATGGCTTAGTGGTCAGAGCGCCTGGTCGGTTTCCAGGAGGCGCGGGTTCGAGTCCCGCTGCGTTCAAATTTTTATACGTTTTCTAAATAAGTATTTTTCTTTCCTAAGTGTGGAATAACACTTTAAAAATGTTTAAAAAACGCACGGTTTATATTACTGCGCTTAACTCAAAAGTTGGCACGTAGGTAGGTTAGAGAATGTAGGGGACTAAGAAAGGGTTTCTCGAAATTTTTACGAGAACGATCGAATTTTTCGATTGTACTTATTAAATTCTATGTATACAAAGATGCAGGTGTTGGCCCTGTATAGGGCCCAGGTTCGACCTCATATGGAATACTGTTCCCATCTCTAGACTTTTTTTCCTTTTTGTTGTTCTACGTTACTGTTTTTGTTGTATCATCAATAGTTTCCGCAGCGCATTGAAGTAGCACACCCGATGACAATTTTTTTGTAACAGTCGTTGCGCAGGGGCCCAAAGTGTGACTGTAAAACCGACTGGTTGTGGGGTTCGATCCCCACTCGAGGAGATGAAATATTTACTTAAATTTATATTTATATTTCTTCGCTCTGGTGTCGAGGTAAAGCGCGGCGTTGAGTTCTGCCACTTAACACGCAATCCCTCCAGAAATCGGCAGAAAGTGGGGAACGGAGTGTCTTAACAAAAGGATTCTTCAGCATACCCTGCTGTATGCGGGATACAGCGTGAAGCTGAAAAAAAATATTTTTCACACCTTGTCTACATTATTTCAGTTTTATTAGAGATATCATTATGATAATCAGTAATTAAGATATTTATTTACACGCTTCCCGCACAAAGCAGGGTAGGCGGAGGTTACCTGGGAAGTGGGAACTTTTCACTTTCCGTGGAATTCTTGTAGCAATGCGTGGCGGAACTCAACGTCACGCTTTGTTTTGCTACCAGAGCGAAAAAATTAAAATATGAACTATTTCTTTCCCCTCGAGTGGAAATCGAACCCACAACCGTCGCGATACAGTCACTCCCATGTTCCTCTGCGCCACGACGCGGCAGCCTCTGTAAATAAAATACTTAAGTAAAATCCGTCGCGTACATTCAAAGATGTCGCAACTGCAATAGCAATAAAACTATCTGGTTGCCAAATTTCAGACGCGAGCTGTGATTTAAGTTCTTCTTAATCTAGTTACATACAACAAACATACATTATTTATTTTAATTACAAGAATAAAACTCTGCAGAAAATTATTGTAAAAATCTTTATTTGTTTATGCTCAAATAAATAAGTCTAGAGATAGTATATAGTGGGATACGCATGGTCCTGTAAACACGACAGGCTGCGTGTTGGACTGCCACTCGGAGAAATTATTTTTTTTTATATTTTCATTTCCTCGTTCTGGTAACATGGTAAAGAGCGGCGTTTAGTTCCGTCAATAGGCACAACGGTTGGACCGTATTTGGCAATTTTCTTCAGAAATCCGATTTTTTTTTAAAATCACAGATTACAGGTACAAATAAAAATACTTGTGAAATATTCTTTCTACAGTTAATATTAAATACACACATACAACACTAGCACCACCTGTGCTGGGGTAGCTTTAAAATATCAAAATATTTGTGCTTGTGTAATAAACATTCTCTGATTATAAAAGACCAGTAAAAAATATGAACATTTATGTAAATATGTAATATGTAAAATCGATTTAAATTCTTGAGGCCAGTCGTTGCGCAGGGGCACAAAGTGTGACTGTACAACCGACTGGCTGTGGGTTCAATTCCCACTCGAGGAGATGATATATTTACTTAAATTTATGTTTTCATATCATCGCTCTGGTGTCGAGGCAAAGCGCGGCGTTGAATTCTGCCTCTCAACACGCAACGCCTCCAGAAGTGGGGAACGGAGTGTCTTAACACTAGGTTCCCTCTGCCTACCCTGCTGTATGCGCGATACAGCGTGAATATAAATTTTTAATATGTTGTCATTGAGCTGCGCCTATGAAACTTTCACATATTATTCTATACTAATACTAGTATTTTTTAATATTTATTCTGAAAAAGATACCAGTAATTATTTTTCGCTACAGCCTTTGAAAGTGTTTAATAAAAATTGGCTTATTTAAAAAAAAATATTTTTGTTTTCGTGTTAGTAAGCGAGTTTTGAAGTATTACATTATGCAAAAGGCTTACTAATTTTTCTATATTAAGGAAAAAACATGAGCGCAGGCACAACAGAAGGATTGTATGAATAAGTTTCCTAAAGAAACCGATTAAAAAAATCATATTAGAACTTTGAATAAGTTCTCTTCTTTCCTTGTTTAAAAAAAATTAATTTAAAATATAATGCTTACAATGACATTACTCAAGTATTGTCCATTATTAGAGACCACTTTCTCCCATCTCTCTGGTAGCATTTGAATCCCCCGTCGGAAAAACGACTCATCTTTCGAGGCAATCCAGGAATCAAGCCATTTTTCGGCTTCTTCAAAAGAATGGAAGCGCTGCTCGCTTAAACCGTGCGCCATCGACCGAAACAAGTGGTAATCGGAGGGGGCTATGTCCGGTGAATACGGCGGGTGGGGTAGAACTTCCCATTGAAGTGTTTCCAGGTAAGTTTTGACTGGTTTTGCCACATGTGGCCGAGCATTATCATGTAATAAAATCACTTTGTCGTGTCTCTGCTCGTATAGTGGCCGCTTTTCTTTCAGAGCGCGACTCAAACGCATCAACTGAAGTCGATAGCGAGCTCCCGTGATAGTTTCATTAGGTTTAAGCAGCTCATAATAAATTACGCCCTGCTGATCCCACCAAATGCAGAGAAGAAGCTTAGAACCATGGATATTTGGTTTTGGCGACGATGTTGATGCGTGACCCGGCATGCCCCACGATTTTTTTCGCTTTGGATTGTCGTAGTGAATCCACTTTTCATCCCCAGTGACGATACGGTGCAGAAAACCTTTTCTCTTTTGCCGTTGAAGCAACAATTCACACATGAGAAAACGTCGTTCTACGTCTCTCGGCTTCAACTCATACGGCACCCAATGCCCTTGCTTTTGGATCATTCCTAACGCTTTCTTTTAAACGTTTTGAAACTGTTGACGCATCTACTTGTAACGTTTCCCCGAGCTCTACGTCTGACATGGATCTTCTTCAAGCAATGCCTCCAATTCTGTCTTCAAATTTTGTCGGTGCTCCAGAACGCTCTATGTCTTCAAGGTCAAAATCATTACTTTTGAAGCGCCTAAACGGCGTTGAAACGACGTTGTATTTGACAAAGCATTGTCGCCATATGTCTCAACGAGAATTCTGTGTGCTTCTGCTGCAGATTTTTTCTGAATAAAGCATTGCAATAAAATCCCCCGCAAAAACACTTTATTTGGCACAAAAGTACACATCTTCACATATGTAGTTAACACTGTAGTAAACACTATTCTACTATAATTTGAGGTTACATATAGTACTACTTTGGTGATTCGTTACCGTACGAAATTCCATGCACAGAGTGCCGCAACGCAATCTTTCAAAAAACAGAACAACAGAACAACAACAACAGAACTTATTCAAGGACCTAACTAAAACTAACGAACTGCTGCAAAACGGCCAAAACACATGGAATTAAAATGCCCCTTAATTAAATGCCTCTACCTAAAGACAACCGTTGATCCGTCGATCGTCGATCGACACCCTTATACTCGTATGTATTTGTCGACGTTATCATTAGTACCTATACTTCCGTAGTGGCGCAGCGGCATAGTGCATCGTGTTATTGTAAACGCGACGGTTGTGGGTTCGATTCCCACTCAGCGGAATGAATTATTATCATTTCCTCGCTCTGAATTGAGTTCCGCCATTCAAATCCGCCAAAAATTTACACCTATTTAGAAAACACATATAACAAAAAAACTTCACTTAACTTAGCTTCGCGCTTATCCCTAGCGGGGTAATCAGACAGAACGGAGCGCCAAACGCTACGGTTTCTACATACCTCTTTCGCCTCATAAACTGTAAAACAAAAAAGCTAATTACAAAACCATCAGAAATAACAAAACCAACATTCGCAGAATGTTAAAACGTAAATTCAGTATTTTTTTTCCAGCAAGTGACAGTAATAAAGTGACAACAGCATCCACCTCTACGTACAGTACAAGTAAAATGATTGCGTTCATTCGGAATACAGAATTTATCGCGAGTATTGCATAATTGATTCACTTTACCTGTGGGTGTAAATAAATTATACTGTTGAAATTGTATTTTCATCTTCTTGGATATTTAAAAAGTTCGTTAAATTAAGATAAGGCAGCTTCACGCTCTTTCCGTATATAGCAGAGTAAGAGAAGAGAGAAAAATCCTCTAGACAAAAAACTAAGACACGGCAACGGAACTCAACGCCGGGCTCTGTCTTATACAATACTATTATATAATGTCTAACAAGGGCGAGGAAATAAATATAATTCATTTCAATTCAATTGAGAAGCTGTGGCGCCGCGCCACGATGGGCTCTGTTTTATTTATCCACTACTGGGCACGCGCAGCTTCGCCCGCGTATTTGCACCCTTAGNATTTACAAAAAGGATTTTTTTCGCGTGTATTTCATTTGAGGTAAATAACCAATGCGATATTTAAATAAAATTAAAATTTAAAAGTTTTTCAGACCATTTGGCGCCCCTATGTGAGTAGTGCCCGGGGCAAGATGCTCCCCCTTGCCCCCCCCTCACTACGCCACTGCTGCGTGCGTCTTACCTCAGTCAGTCAGCACAAGTCCTTTTATATATATAGATTATCAGTGTAAGATATTATATTTTAAACTTAAGATTAAGCTTAAAACCAGCATTTTAAAATAAAAATGACACGTCATCGCTTCCAGCTGGTTAAGCTGAAAAGGAACTTGGAGACAGCTAACGAGGCTTAGGTCACGATGAAATTAACTGTAATGGATAATAAAAAGTAGCTTCACGCCTTTTCCCGCAGCGAAGTATAGGCAGAGGAAGCCTTATGTTAAGTAACTCCGTTGCTCACTTCCCACGTTGTGTGTTGAGTTGAACTCAGCGCCGCGTCTATTTACAAGTACCAGAGCGAGGAAAATGAAAATGTGTGATATTGATTGTGACAACCGCCGCGTTTACATGTAATTTGTGTTTACATGTGTTTACATGTAGATGTAGATGCTACTAACATTTTTTTACAATGATGTCGTGGTTGCACCGCCGTGGTTCAGAAGCACAAGGTAGGACTTTGAGTTCAGCCATTCAACACGCAGTGCCTCTTGAATTCGGCGAAAAGTGAGGAACGAAAGTATCTTAATGGAAATGTAGTGTCTTAACACTAGGTTCCCTCTGCCTACCCTGCTCATTGCGGGGTACGGCGTAAAGGTGAAAAAAGAAGCAGTTATTATAAATATTATTCTTACAAAAATGGATCATTTACACCTAAATACGACACACTGTCGCTTATAAACAGCTATAGGGAGGTAAACGAAAACAAATGGTTCCTGTCTCTGCGATTGAGATAAATTCTTACGATCACAAACTGAAATGTACTTAACGTTGATCTTTTTGCTGAAATAAAATGACTAAATTTATTGCTATAAAATAATTTTGAGACGAAATATAATATCCAAAAGAAAGTCCTTTAAATGTCATATTTATAAAATATTCAATTATAATAAAAAAGGACTACACACACTCGACTGTGGGTTCGATTCCTATTATGGGTGATTAATTATTTTAACATTCTCGCTCAATTACTAGAGTAAAAACAAACAAAGTGGAACGTTGAGTCTCACCACTATTAAACACAATATCGCGAAAATTTGAAGGAAAGTCGGGAACGAAGTGTCTTAGTACTAGTAAGGTTTCAGTTACCTACCTCCTTATACAGAATGGAAGAGCCAGCGCTCCTTTTACTAAAACTGCATATACGGTAAAATATTGCAAACCCAGAGCTAAAGAAATTAATCAAGGTACCTCAACAGTTTAGACGTAGGATTCTTTTTTCATTTCACGATTTTTATCCAAACCTTTATTTCGTGTGACGAACACATACACATACTACTACAAAACTACTACTAAGCGTTGCCGATCTTCTACTTTTCATTCATTTCATAAACACATAACCGAGCGAGAAAGAACGATATGTCTCGTTCTTTGTCACGCAATTACCTATTTTTTATAATAAATCTAAACAACGTTCAAAGCTAAATATATAAATTGTTGTCAAATATNACTGCATATAGGGTAAAATATTTCAAACACAAAGCAAAAGAAATTAATCAAGATACCTCAACAATTTAGACGTAGGATTTTTTTTTCATTTCACGATTTTTATCCAAGCCTTTATTTCGTGTGACGCACACATACACGTACTGCTACAAAAATACTACTAAGCGTTGCCGATCTTCTACTTTTCATTCATACAACACATAATCGAACGAGAAAGAACGATATTTCTCGTTCTTTGTCACGCAATTACCTATTTTTTATAAGAAATCTAAACAACGTTCAAAGCTAAATATATAAATTGTAAAGTTAAATATGTAAATTGTTGTCAAATATATAAATTGTTTAAAAAATCCTACTTTAAGGCAATTTATTATATCCCCCTTATAATAAAATTATTTCGAAATAATGCATGTTTTACAAACCACCACCAAATTATATTCAAAATCTTTAACACACAAAACGATATTGAACTGCGATAGATAGGTACTTACATTTAACATTAGTTTTACATCGTCGTCGTCGCATTTTCCTTTTACTACGACTAATATTTTTATCATAAGTAATATTAAAAACTCCACATTTGTTTACCCCCAAATACAATAGCATCACATTTAAGAAAAATACTCAGTAATCACATGTCATATTCGTCACAATGATAAAATTAATATTAAACAACATTCAAGTAATTTAAAACATTTAATAATCACTCAAAATCTAAAGAAGCTAAAATAAAGGAAACAACAAGACGGTCACAGATAATTAAAAATAGATAATTAAAAATCAGTGTAATAGTTCATAGTACATAGTACTGCCATTAATTAAAATACTTCTCGAAAATACTTTTAATTTTTTTATTAAGATTGTAGTGAATATTAACTTTTAATAAAATTAATTAATATTTTTATACGTTTTCTATATAAGTATTTTTCTTTCCTAAGTGTCGAATAACACTTTAAAAATGTTTAAAAATAGATAATTAAAAATCATTGTAATAGTTCATAGTACATGGTACTGCCATTAATTAAAATACTTCTCGAAAATACTTTTAATTTTTTATTAAGATTTTTAATATTATTTACATTTTTTTTTTGGTACAAAATCGTATAAAAATTAAATAGAAACGAATCTTATAATGTTTCAGGGGAACCTACGAAAACTCAATACGGAATAAATTATTATTTAGAAATTATTTGTAAATAGTATTGATAATTTTATGAATTATTTTAATATCAAATAATGCGTTAAAAGTATAATCTACATTTATTATGAACTACAGTGTTATATTAAGCAATCATTCGTACACGATATAGCAGCACTGGCGCGAAACATAAAGAGGGTTAACTTTCGATTGACGTAGCTGAACGCCACTTTCCGCCATGTTGTATTTTAAAATTTCGGAGACTATTGACAACTTGAATTATTTAATATCTCCTTTTTTATAAAATTATATTGAGGGATAAATTATTGTTTGCAAAATTACATCTTTATTTATAGCTACTGTGTAAAAAATACCTAAGTAATAATAACTTTTTAAGTAATGACTAGTGTCAACAGATTCCAAATGAATATTTTATTATTTTTGCTTATATTTATTATTACTATAAACGTAATTATTAAAATTTAAATCTGTAATGAAAACTAGTATTCGAATTTTGGGGTAAAATACGTAAATATGTTTATAAGCATTAATAGTTTTATAATTTATTTTTTAGGCTTTTAAATTCAAATAAAATATAAAAATAACGCACTTGTTGTAAGTTATTTAAAAGTTTTTGCAATTGCAACACTGACGGCTGATCACTTGCAACACTGACAACTTTGTCAACGTTATTGACAACGTTGATGTCAAAAGATTTAAAGTTTTGTTATTGAATATTGTGTTGTTTGTATTTTGCTCTTTTATCGGTTAACTTATTTTGTTCTAACTCTTGTGTGTTATTCGGACTTTAATAGTGCTGCTTCTCTCATTACTTGGCTATCCTACCTGCCTGATTGACCCCGACTACGGTTTAAGAACTGTTACGTACGATGTTTAGCCATAACTCGCAAAATTTAATATATTGGAGTGAACAAAATTTACATCTAAGTCGAGAAGCTGATCATCAATACAAATTTGTTGTCAATGTATGGGCTGGAATTCATCGAAATGAAATATTAGGGGCAGTTTTCATTGACGGTAATTTAAATACTATGACATTTTTAGAACTCATACGCGGCCCCGTAACAGAATATGTCGACCAGATTCCCCTAGACGTATATCGTAAGATGGAGCACCCGCACTCTGGAGTGCTTGCTAGGAACACGCACGCGAGCATATTTGGAGAACAATGGATCGGAAGGTATGGCACTCGTCGGTGGCCTGCCTGTTCCTCGGACCTGACGCCGCTTGATTTTTTTTGTGGGGGCAATAAAAAATTGAAGTTTATGCGTCAGAAGTCCATAAAGAAGACGAGCTCCGGCAAAGAATTACGCATGCTTTTGATTAAATTAAAGACAGCCGCGCACGGGATCTACTGAGTAAAGTAAGACATAGTATCTTTCACAGATGCAATTTATGTATTCATAAGCAAGGGGGACACTTTAAAAATTTAAAAACCTAGCAAATAATAAGTGGACAGAAATAATATGGTAAAAGTGTGTGTAAAGTGTATTCCTAAGTGATGCGTTGATTTAACATCACTTCGCCGCTGTTAGCTGCATACTGGTACCTACGCTAGTTGCTGCGACTTGACTTCTTGAATGAAGCGTGTGCGACATTGCTGCTATGACAGGTAAGTGTGTGTGTATTAGAGCTGTAGCAAGCCGTACGTATTCGTTACTTAGTAACGGGTGCGCCACCTAGTACCGAGTAACGTTACTCACGAATGCATTTCGTTACTTGCATTTTTCGTATCATTCGTACCTACAATGTTTCGGCTCACGCAAGTACCGAATATGTATGTACTTATGATAA